>BPTQ01000003.1:208880945-209386014 GCA_019973895.1 Chrysanthemum seticuspe | reverse complement strand
GGTGAGATGAATATGTTAACTATCTAATCCCCAACTGGACAATCTTGAAGAAGGTCGAGTCTACAGTTGGTTCTACATTCTCTGCTACATGTTAGAAGACTAAAGACGAGTTGAATTTGATTATTTAAAGACTTCTTCTTAATCTGGGCATTTATCAAACAGATTGTCGATTTAGGGGAGAGCACTAATTGGGGGAGTGTGAAAAGTCAGATTTAATCCCCAATTATACTTGCTCATATTCTTCAGCAAGTTGATTCTCACTGATATATTTGTGCTAATGGTATTCTTCTCAAAAGATTTCAAGTATTTGGGCTGATAAAAGGTTGCTTATTCTGAAGTGTCAAAACCAGCAAGGGGGAAGGAGACAAGCACCTAAAAGCGAGTAAACTTGATGAACTTAATACTTCTAAGTAATTGAAGATATCCCAGGAAGACAAATGTTATTACCGCAGAGAAACTCAAGGTTTGACTCATGGCGAGTAAACTTGATGAACTTAATTCTTCTAAGTGATTGAAGATATCCCGGGAAGACGAATGTCATGACCGCAGAGAAACTCAAGGTTTTACTCATCAAGGCGTTTAGTGTTATTATTCCAACTATGTGGGGGAAGTGATGTTAGAGAAAGTTTCTGTAGATATAAGAGGTACTCAAGTGTGTGATGATCTCGATGTTATCGCAATCATCAGGGAGAAAGAATTGTGTACATTGGGGGAGCTCAGCTGTCTTACTTGAGGGCTTAATCAGTGATTTAGAGATATAATCACTTATTTCGGAGTTGACATCCGCAGAGATTGTCATCCGCAGAGATAATCAGTGATTCATCCTGCTTCTTCAATGTTATCGGTTGTTCTCTCTTTGGGGAATGTGTGTACTTCGGGTCCTTGAGCTTCATACACGATCATCATGGAAGAAAGCCATTGTTTACCACAAACATTGGGGAGGTGTTTTCTCTCCAGGCATGATGTGTATTCTGGAGAGTTCTTGGATATTGGTGTACTTCGAGTTCTTGAGCTTCATACACATTCATCAGGGACGAAAGATGTGAACATTGGGGAGGTGTTCTTCATTACCCTCATGATGTGTATTCGGGAGAGTTCTTGAGCATTATACAAAGAGACTGACTGCATCAATTCAACTACTAGGGGGAATTGTTCTCTTAACACCTTTTGGAATGGATCGCTTCAGACGTCAGTTAAAAAGAAATATGAGAAGATTATTTAAGTGTGGGATGAAACGTTGCTGTTCTTCTATGGATGATATAACCCCAAACGGAGAAACTCGATTATCGTTCGCGGGATTTATGATAATGGTGTGCTTCTTCGTGCACCTGGCTAAGGCAAGCTTGAAATAGAGCTTCGAATCTGCTCAGCTAATGGATTTTCGGTTTGGGGGGAAGCTGCCAAAGTCTCACTTTCAGATGGTTCAATTTCTTTCTTCAATGCAAGAGCCTCAGAAGCTTTGGTGGTGAAAGTTTTAGGGATGATGACTTCTATCTTCTACAACGGGGCTGATCAATATCCTTATCTCCGTACTCGTATCATCATCTTCTTAAACTATATCATCTATTCTATCTGTAAATATTTATCAAAAACAAAATACAAAAATATAAAACCAACAAAATCAAAATAGAAAAATATAAAATCTTCAAAAACCCATAAAAATCAGAAAATTTGAAAATTACCAAAAATATGTTTTTCAAGACATGTCTTCTGGTATCGATAACATCTACGGTCTTAGAAATGTCATTCAATAATGGCACGGGACCATAGATGAAGTTCGAGCAGGAGGTGTAAATATTCTTTTCAAAACATGTCACAAACTATGGCTTGCAGTTATTTTCAGACTGTAACCCGTGCTTAAACCATGGTTTGTTATTATTTCGTATAGCAACCCGTTCTTCAAGAAAGGAAAGTGTTGCGCTAAACCATTTTTCAAAATTCGTGCACTTATCCTAAAACAAAACAAGGAAAGCATGTCGTCAAAAAGACTGTTGTTTCTACACAAATGTTTTTCCGTCTAAAATTCTTCAGAAAAATATTTGTTGTTTTTCAAAAATGGTGGTAAATGAGTTGCTTGAAAATCAATCTAATTCAGAGTTTTCGAAATAAATTGAAAACTCATTGGTTGAGGGGGATAATGTTTTCAAATCTATATCATCTAACGGGCTTTCTTAATTATCCTACGTGCTTAATTAAAAATGATATTTGCTTATGTCGAAGGACTAGGAATTTAGGATATGATTGTTAGGATTAGATGATTATAGTTTGATGAAACACATTATTCCCATGCCTTATATGAACTGATTGATATGTTGGATTGACTTTTATTAGCCGATTGCTGTTTGGGTGTTGTCGACCACCTTATATCTGTTTGTATGTTTACTAACGCATGCAGATATCATGGTTCATAAGAATGTTCCCGATCCGGATCCCACAAAATATGTTGATTGGATGCCGAAACAAAAGGGTAACTATATCTTGGGTTGACAAATGAAGAAACGGAGCTTAATTTGACTTCTATGGAAAGTTGGCATGATAAAGTGCAACGTAAGAGGTCTCATTGCATCAGCAGATGGTTTTCTTCATCATCAAATGAAGAAACGGAGCTTAATTGGACCTCTATGGAGAGTTGGCATAACAAATGCAACGTCAGAAGTCTCACTGCTTCAGCAGAAGGTTTTCTTCCTGCCTTACAGCAACAACAACAAAAGCGGCTCAACCACCTAACGCATCCTTGTGTAGGGTTAATAGTGATGATACAATTTTTCTAAAACTTTGAAAAATATTGTTTTGAAAATGGAAAAATATTGTTTTGAAAATAAATCGGATTCAAAGTTTTGAAATCAACCGGACTTTATTTCATCAAATCTTAAGTGATTTCAAATTAAATATTTTCAAACGATATTTCATCTATCAAGTCCGTTCGTACAAAATAAGTGGTGATTTAAAGATTTAATGTTATGTCATGGTATGATTTTCTTTAAAACTCAAAGATCTTACAATATGAAATTTTTTCTGTTCTTTTTTATTGTGAAATTGTTTTATTTTAATTAAAGATCTCTTAAAAATTATCATACCTGACACTAACAATCTTTAATGTCTTAATTTGATCCTTATCAGTCATTTTTCAAAATTAAATTTTGCCACGTCTTTCCCTAAATTTTTCTAAATGATTTAAATCAATCGGGATCCAAAATCTCAATTGGTTTGAAATTTTTGATCGGGGGAAAGATCGTGTTTTTAAATCTCAAATATGTTTTTATGGAATTGGTTTTAGTCCTTCAAAGGCACTCCTGCCTCCATGTGTCAAACGATTTCAATATAAATAATGCACATGTTGAGGGGGAGCATTTATCCAAAAACTAGATGAGTTTTTTTTTAAATTAGGCACATTTTCTCCCATGTTTTCTAAACCGTATTAAATCTTTTGGGATCCAAAATCTCAAAGGGTTTGATATTTTTGATCGGGGGAGAATTTGTGATTAATAATGAAATTTGATAAAAGGTGATCGTTTTGATTCAATTGTGCAGGCAACTCTCCTATATGTGCTAAACGCTTTCGAATCACGAAGCACATATTGAGGGGGCATTTCAAAAGAAAATAAACTATCGAGGTACAAAAGCTTTTATGTTTTAACATAAAGTACCTTGATTGAGTTTTCAAATGGTTTCTTAATGGCTTTTGTGATCGTGGATGTACTTCAAATGAACTCTTTCCTCTATGTGATAAAATGATTTCAAATATCCTACGCACATATTAAGGGGGAGAATTTACCAAAAAAATCAAATGGCTTTTTCAATGAAATTGTGATCAAGAATTTATTTCAAAAGAACTCTTGCCTCCATGTGCTAAACAATTTCAAATCATATGCACATGTTGAGGGGGAGCATTTCTAAATGATCAAAAACAATTAAGGTACAAAATGTTTTGATTTTATATCACAAGTACCTTGATTGGATTTTCCAAATGATTTTTCAATTGGTTTTGAGAAGGAAAGAACAATACCAAAAGACCGACCAATTTACTTTATGTAGGGTGTTATAAGGATGGTTAGGTTAGGTATTCGTTCCCACGATCCCGCCAGAACCGGAGGGATCTACCCAGGGACAATCCACTAGATAGTGTAGAGTCCTTAGGTATGATGAAAAAAGGAGAAAAATGAAAATTGGGAAGAGTGCGGACTGAGATAGAGCTAGAACTGGAATAAACCCAACAAGGTTCTAGTAATGAAGTCTCGGTAAGCACTGAAGGGGTTGAAGAATGAAAAAGAACTGAATGTGAAAAAGGGTGAAAAGAAATAGCCCTCTAATAATTCAACCTTAGGGCAGGAACCGGGTTCAATACATATGCTACTGGTGTTTACTAAGGGAACACTGGTATTGAAGACAAGACGTCATGGACCCAGTGACGCACTGCACTAAACTTCCCAAACTACTCAAGTTCTTCTTAAAAGGGCTTGTTTCATTCTCACGGGGAACCGACATAATCTATCGACTTTCTCTTAGAGATTGTTGATATTGAAGAAGGAGACCCTCTCCCTAGTCTCCGGCATAGGAACCAAAAATGCACAATTAAGTCTAGAGCCAAGAGATCATCCACAATATCTCATTAGGACACTAAATTAATGAAGACTTGCTGTTTCAGACAATGTGGAAAGTAAGAAAATATTAAGAGTCCTACGCATTATCCTTGTGGTATTTCCAGAACATCCGAGTGATATGTAAAAGTATTCACGATGAAGATGGAGATCCTTCTAGAGCCAACGTCAAACAAGCTCTTGGTGGGTGACATGTGAGATCTTTTCTAAAAGATCAAGCTTGTGACAACTGGATAGAAACAATGGGGCGATTCAATCTTGAATCAAACTTGGTCCAGGAATGGAATTGACGAATACTTTTGGAAAAACCGTTCGATGTGCAAATCTTCTTTTCTCTAGCACATCGAATGTGTATTCATATTTCAAACTCAAAAATTATCTCTGATTGAAAAAATTACTTTTGGAAAAACCGTTCGATGTGCAAACTTCTTTCTCTAGCACATCGAATGTGTATTCTCTTTCAAATACAAAAAGTATTTTTGATTGAAAATTGATCTTTCTCATAAAACCTTCATCGTACTGCAAAACTCTTTCTTCTAAGCAATACGCGATTGTTTTCAAATCATTTTTCATCAATCAGTGAATCTCAATTCGCTGGTTCACTCACTCCGTGTTGTCTTCTTTGAGACGTTCCGGTTTGAGAACGGCTAGAACAGCTGCGAAACCCTGTCAAGGAGATTCTTCGGAATTATACCTGATCACAGGCAGTACTTGTATTGATCAATGGGGAACCGTGGGCCGTGTACCTCAATTCAACGAAAGTGATCAAAGACTCTTTCGTGTGTTTTATTGCTAACTGTTGTTTGCAGGTACATTTGGATGGTTGCAGCTGATCATAATTGAGGAGTCAATCCAAAGCCGCATTCTCACAACATCCACACTTAATTAAAGAAATCATGACTGGTGCATATCTACATAACCTGGTTCTGATATTTTTATACTATGCTTTTGCTACGCTACTGCAAATATCATGAACCAGTAAAGCTTCCGCTACTCTGATGGAAAAATGTCATGATCCTGAAAGCGTGAGCATGTCGGTCCAAAAGTCACAATATCACATGAAGGCAACACAACAAAGGGTGATCCCGAGATTTACTGTGGCTGATGATCTCAATGAAAGCTCGAAGATCATCAAAGATGTGGATCAGTTAAAGGCCTCCACTTAAAGTACAAAACTATGTGGACTTTAAAGAATCATTGCTAAAGCACAAAGATGCAGATGTTGAAGAATTAATGTCTACGAGCTCAATACTGAAGAGTAATTAGAATGCTAGGATTCGAAATGTAAAACATGGGGTGACCTCCCTTAGGGGGAGATTGTTAAGAATTAGAAAATTTCATAGTGCAGAGTCGGTCACCCCAAATATTATCTAGCATAAGTTAGCTCGTAGATATGTCGTTTGTTACGTTATTTGTTAGTTTATTTGTTAGTTATTAGTGTAGTTTAGTTTAGTGTAACACTGTGGAGGAAGGACGGGTCTTTACCCACTGTATAGCTGATTCACAGGCCGTCAGGAGGTCGTGTAGTCTGTTAGTATAAATACCCCTTCCATCCTTGGAAGGAGTGTGGCTTCTTTGAATCTAACCTTTCATTTTTATAAAGCAACTCTCTTTCAAGAACCTCCTCTCTACTCTCTTCATCTCTCTAATGGCTTTCTTATTTAATCATTGTCCTAGACCACCCGAATCATCAAACAACATAATATTCACGATCCTACAAATTCACACTTAGAGAATTTGGCATACAGCTTCTCCTCTCTCAGCAATCCTAAAATGAGCCTCAAATGCTGTTCGTGCTCCTTACTATTCTTAGAGTATATCAAGATGTCGTCTATGAATACTATCACAAACTTATCCAGGTATGGCTTACACACTCGGTTCATGAGATCCATGAAAACCGCTGGCACGTTGGTCAAACCAAACGACATCACTTGGAATTCATAGTGTCCATAACGAGTCCTAAACGCAGTCTTAGGGATATCCTCTTCTCGAACTCTAAGCTGGTGATAACCAGATCGTAAATCGATCTTAGAAAAGACACTAGCTCCTTGGAGTTGGTCGAATAGGTCATCTATTCTAGGTAACGGATATCAGTTCTTTACTGTCAACTTATTCAATTCCCTATAATCAATACACATCCGAAACGATCCATCCTTCTTCTTCACAAACAACACTGGTGCTCCCCATGGTGACGAACTTGGTCGAATGAATCCCTTCTCTGACAATTCTGCCAACTGTTTAGACAGTTCCTCCAATTCTCTTGGAACAAGTCGATAAGGTGCCCCGGGCTACGGGTGTCGCACCGGGTATCAACTCTATTTGGAATTCCACTTGTCGGACAGGTGGAATCCCTGGCAGATCGTCGGGAAATACGTCCAGAAATTCTCTAACGACGGGTACATCGTTAAGGTGTCTTTCACTCTTCTCCTCACCTTTATTTTCAGAAATTCGAGCCAAGAAAAGACAACCTCCTCTATCGATGTAATTCTGAGCCTTAATAGAAGAGATGATGCTCAACCGGGAAGGACTTCCACAGTCGCTCCGATCTCCTTGTATGCTCAGAACTTTTTCGAAATACGGTAAACGCACAATCTTCTCATCACAAATGATATGTGCACCGTTCTTCGATAACCAATCCATTCGGATAATGACGTCAAAACTTCCTAAGGTAACCGGAAATAGGTCTAGGAAACTTAAGGTACAACCTCGAACTACCGTGTCTATCTTCTCTCTATTCCCATTAGCTAATTTCACGTCATAACTAAACCCTAGAGGTGTTTGGGAGATTCCTAGTAATGGCATAAAATTGGTGGATACGAAACGCATATCCGAACCAGTATCAAACAGTATGGAAGCATAGAAATTATTGAGAAGGAACGTACCCGTAACTACGTTAGGGTCCTCGCCAGCTTCCTTCCCAATAGCGTAAACACGCGTTGTTCCCATGTCTCTCTCCTGATTCCTAGCACCATGGTTTCCCTGGTTTTCCACAACCTCACGCTTCACGGGGTTTAAGCCATTACCTCCTACACCTCGGTTAGAAAATTCTCCTACATTACCGGGATTTCCTCTCATCCACGGCTCTCGGCAGTCATTCTTAAAGTGTCCCTTCTTTCCACATCCAAAACAGGTGACAGTGGCCTTCCAGTCCGCTCCTTGTGCAGTTTTTGCTGCAGCAAGTGGTCGGGACCTACAGTGTTTGGCCAAGTTTCCTACCTTAGAGCACTTCCTACACACATTCGGGCACAGTCCATGGTGGTGTCGGTTACAACGACCACACACAGGCTTACTACCTTCATAATCTTTCCTACCTCCATTTCCTATGGCGAACACTCTGGCTGTCTCGTGCCGTTTGTTGCCATTCCCTTTTACAGCTTCATTCCTCTTCCTCTTATCACTCCTATCATTCTTACACTTGTCTCCTAATTCTAGCATACAAGAGCCCATCAAACTCTGAGCTATAGCAATTGCCTCTTGCAAATTAACTGGCTTTGCAGCGATGACATCATTTCGAGTAGCCAAAGGCAATCCATCAGTATACCTTTCAATCTTAAGTTCTTCGGTGCAAACCATTTCAGGGCAAAGCAACGATAACTCTTGGAAACGACGAGTATAAGTCGCCATTTCAGTACCCTTAACCTTGTGGTTCCAGAACTCACTCTCTAACTTCTTAACTTCATTCCTAGGACAGTAAGTCTTAATCAGGAGAGTCTTAAACTGAGTCCAAGTCATACTATAAGCTACATCAATTCCTACTGATCTGTGATAGTTGTTCCACCAGGTCAACGCGTCGTCCTTCAAGGTGAATGTTGCATACTTAACCTTACAATCCTCATCACAGTTACTCACAGCAAACACAGATTCAGTTTTCTCCAACCACATAGTTAGGTAAACTACTCCCTCAGTTCCTCCACACTCAATGGGACCACAGAATCAGAACTCTTTATAGGTACAACCTCAAGTTCGATTAAGCATTGGGGTTCCACTAGAGGTGTTAGAAAGATTAACCTCAGCTAGCAGTTAAGCGACACGCTGCGACACTATTTGGTCAATGTGGGCTGGGTTCACAAGTGGAGGGTTTTATGGAACAGGACCATTCTCAGCATGGTCGTTCACATTCGGGTTTTCTACAGCTGGGTTATCAGTGTTCGGGTTCTCAACATGTGGTGTGGTCGGGTTCTCAACCAGGGGCAACAACAGTAGCAGGAGTTGCTCGGTTGTTCCTAAGCAAGTTTCGTCTTGTTGCCACCATTCTGGGGGCAAGAAGAACGGTTTCATAAGTTCACAATTCACGTTCTAAATTAGAGTTGGGTTCCAAGGGTCACCCAATAATGCCTGAGTACATAATCAAGGCCAACAAGGATAACGCTATACCAAAGCGAAACAATCAGATACCGCATCATAACTAAAGGATGCATGTTCTCATAACCATAACTCATAGGTTTCGAAAGTGGAAATACATGGAAGGATTCGAAGAAATCAAAAACGATCCTAATAACGATACTAGTAAACAACTAGGATAATCCTACATCTCGAACCAAGTACTACTTAGTTTCAAGATGGTACAAAACCATAAATCTAATACTATCTAGCCACGTCTACGAATACCACTCACTGACCTCCTAACATCGTCAACCTCTCTCCAGAATGAGGCTAACTCAACACGTCGAGCGTCGCGATCAATCTTAAGCTATGCGACCTCTCTCTCTAACTCACCAATCCTATGCCATATCTCTCTATCAGCATCACGAGCTGTCGCGAACCCTCTCAGCAGGTCCCCAACCTGCTCCTGGAGTTCCGACATACCCTCACGCAAAACCCTAGTCCTCCTGACTACAGTACCCATATCAACTCTCAGATCCTCAATACTAGCCCTAGATAATCCAACCAATGGATCCGTCAGCTGACTAAGCCTAGTACCCTACGATGTAATCCTATCCCACATCAGACCCGTCTTACCATACTCCTCGTGCTCAGAAACAATCTTCGATGGTATCTCCGATCCTAACGGGCTACCTATATAAGGTGAGTAAGGTGGTGAGTCGATGTCTAAAGGCTGTCCAGGGGACTCAGGCTTAGGAAAAGGAGAACCTGGTCTCGGAGAATGTGCAGGACTCTGCAATGGAGGAGTACCCCCTTCTGGGATATCCTCATCATCCTCCTCCTGAGGATCCTCATCCTCATCAACATACTTCTCCTCAATGTCATGCTCCTCCTCAACCTCATGCTCCTCCTCACCCTTATCCATAGGAGGAGAGTCCATGAGTCGGAGTCTCTATGCAGGTAAATCCTGAGGTGGTATACTAGGAGATCTAGGCCTCCTAAGACATGGTGATGCTGCTAAACGGATAGGTGGTGATGGTGGTCTCACGGACATGCGGGCAGTGCTATAAGCAAGCCTAGGAGTCTTGTGCTCTCTCTAAAACCTGATGTAAAGTGAGCTGCCTAGACGAGCTAGGGCGATCTGATGATGATGAACTAGTGTGACGGGCAATCTCATAAGGATCACCCTGCGCAACCGTCATGAGAGTCAATGCTGGCGAACTAGCAACAGCAAGAACCTCCTCAGACACATCAAAATCTAGTGAAGGCATAGTCTGTGACAACGGCATAGGGTAGGTATAAGTGTTCGAAACAACTAGTTTTAATAAGCGCATCAACTTAACCAAAACACATATCACATAATGAAACCTTTAAAAAGTAGAGGTACCGAATTACTCAAAACATGCCTTTAATAAAACAAATAAGTTCCGTTCCATCACATAATCCCATATCAAATCAATCAAGTTCAAAATTCCAAAATCACAATATATCGTTTACTCGAATCAAATTCCGTAATATCTCGATAATCACATCTCATTTTCCAAAACCGATAATCATATCTCATTTCCAAAATCAATAATCGTATCTCATTCCCAAAATCAATAATCATATCTCCCAATAATAACGTTTCCATAATCAGTTCACAATATCCCTTAACATATCATCTCATAATTCAATTCGCAGTTCATACCATAATCAAATAAGAAGCTTCGGCTTGGCAAGCGGGCGTGCGTCGGTCGAGGATCAATTTTCTCAAAAAGTGGTTATAGTTTAGGGTTTATAAAATACCTAATTCTCTATAACCTTGAGCTCTGATACCAATCTGTAACACCCCCAAATCTCGGTACAGCCAAAGACTTAATCAAGTTTTCGGGGCGTTACTATTGGATTGGTATCGCACACAAGTATAGTAAAAGATAGTCATTTAACATTCAAAACCAATCCCAAATTTAAGTATTCAAAACATTTAATCCAAAAGTATAATTATTAGGCCCAAAACATGGTTTAATCAAATAGGTCCCCATAGTTTATCAGAATCAGAAATGATCCTTGAACCTCGCCTTCTTGCCAAGCTTCCACCGATCAAGTAATCCAAACATCTCTCAAATACCTAAGAAATCATGCTAAAAGGTCTGCTTATGCTGGTGAGTTCATAGGTTTAAGTTCAACAAAATCATAGTGGACCTATAAGAGTTGATTTGCTATGCAAGACCTAAGATAGATAAATACCGTTTCACACCGATCCTACCCGGATCACCAATCATAACACATGTCCCGCATCCACGGCCCAACGACTCTAGTCCAGCACTGACGTGGCAAAATCTAGAATAATTGCCAACCCCGGACTAGGTCGAGGTAGAAGTCTATTCTTAGTTAGGCACGGTTAAACCTAGACTAAGGCAACGACTACCGCACATCTATCTAAACAGTCAAGCATATAAGCAAATCCAAATAGTTTTAACGGTCCAAAAACAACAGCATGATTCTCACCCCAAAATTGTTCAAAACGTAGTTAAAACGAATATAAAAGTGGGGCTATGAAACTCACCTCAAGCAATCAACGCACAATTAAACACTAGCAGAAGATAATGGTATCACAACACATCAACTATCAACTCGGCACAACCTATTAATGTAGACCAACTTTAATATATATATTCCTCAAATCAACGTTATCTACCCCAATATGTTCCTTTTCTTTATTTCCAAAAATGTCTCGTTTCAGCATTTAATCCTAGTGTTTGGTATTCCTCATGTGGGTGTATCGACTCAATATGATGCCATGAATGTACTCAAACAACCAATATATAACTCAATGCGACACAATGAGACCTCTAAACGATAAGCTCCATAGTTCAATAAGTTTCGGAATAAATAGTAGACCTTATCGAATTCGTCAACTGGATAAACTCAATTATTTATTCGTGTCTCTTATTATCCCATAAATCAATCGTATCCTAAAGAGTCATAAGGATAAGTCACCCATTAATAAGGTTACCCAACGTACCTAGCGGGCTCTTATTAGATTCGTCAACCTAATAAGTCCGCTACCCACGTGGATCAACACTATTAATGCTAGGTTATCCGTAACCCATGCACACAACGTAAGCAATTAAATACTTAAACCAATATTAAATGTCCAAAATTGACATTTATTGATAAACGTGTACTCGAAACATTAATTGCTTATTTATTACAAAACATTTCCAATTTAGTCGTTAGTTTCCGTTTAAAAATAGTAAATAACAAGATAAGACTTGTTATCGACATTTTTGGTACAAAAGCCCATTTATTATTTCTATTTCATAGTTTACTAGCATTTTCATATATATATATATATGTATATATATATATATATATATGTATATATATATATATATATATATATATATATATGTATATATATATATATATATATATATATATATATATATATATATTTCGTCAAATTCTAATATTAATCTCATATCGTTATTCGTTTCGAGTCCACAAGCACGAGTCATAACTTCTCGGCTTTTAATCAATCAATAGTCCAAATTACACTAAAGTCC
The DNA here is from genome assembly GCA_019973895.1 of Chrysanthemum seticuspe. Lineage (NCBI taxonomy): Eukaryota > Viridiplantae > Streptophyta > Magnoliopsida > Asterales > Asteraceae > Chrysanthemum > Chrysanthemum seticuspe. The sequence goes on along the minus strand of BPTQ01000003.1, from coordinate 209,373,542 downwards.
ATGTTACGGCTTTGTCGGAGTCAACTATTGACTAAAAAGTCAAAGTGACGCCGACGTAGCTCAAAGTCAACAATATATATATCAAGTCCAAATTAAATGTCACAATATCGCAATTCAATCCCAAACCAACTCAAAACAAATTCGCCAACCAATCAATCAACCAATTATACTCGAAACCAATGTTATGACCCTAATGGTCATGACATGGTCGCGGTCAAGACCATGTGAACCAAACAAGCTCTAGAAGCTTTTTGGCTCCACGCGTCTCATCCAAACCTCAACTACATCAACCAACAAGCTACCAAATCAACCCGACTCAGACCCATGACCCAAGTGGGTCACGTACACCAACCCATGAGCCACGTACGTGACCATGGTGGTTCGTACGTCCCATACATCACAACCAAACTCAACCAAATCAATTCCACAACACCCAAATCCAATCATTCAAGCTCCAAACACTAACCAAACACAAAACCCATCATCTATCTTAACCAAAGATATGCAACTAAACCCTAAATGTACAAACTCATCAAATTAATACACCACATATTTACCAAACACTAATTACTTGTTTATTTAGTCACTAATTAGCTTTAATTTCATGTTCCACCCAAAAGCCCCAAATTTGTTCATAGGGTCGAAACCTTAATTCCCAATTCGTGGCTTTTTATTGCCCAATCAAGCTCAAAACTTGTTCCATTTACCTTATCTAATCACCAATTGCAAAACCCTTTTGAAACCCTAAAAGTACGAATCTTGATTCAAAGATTTGAAGGTGTTATTGAAGTCCAAATGGTGCGTACGATATATGGTTGGAAAGAGGAGAAAGAGATCTTTCTTTTGGTGGTGGAGGTGTTGGGTGACGCGCCGGTGGTGGCTGGAATAGTGGCGGCGGTGGTGAGATCTAGGGTTAGGGTTTTTAGAGTGAGAAAGGTAGAGAGAGAAAGCACTAGTATGTGTGTTTTAGAGAGAGAAACAAATGAGGTGAATTGGGGATTGGGTGGGGTATTTATACTAGGCCATTAGGGACCTCAAAATAAATTATTTGGGAGGAGGGGGCGCCGGCTTCAAGAGAAAAGGGGAGAGGCCATGGTCGTCATTTTTCATAAACCATCCCGTTTACCCATTCCCGAGCTCATATATTGTCCCACGAGTGTCCCACAATGTTCATTCGACTTTCTAACATCGTTATTTACATTTTCCACAAGTTTTGACTATTTATTTGTCAATTTTCGAGTTACGGTCTAAAAGTTACAATAATTCTTGTTTTAGGCTTTTCTAGTGCTGAATCGAATAGTGCCTACCAAATAGAGTTAAAACTCATACGATAACTCATTTAATAATGAAATAAATCATAAAAACCAATAGACGATATAAAATCAAGTCATGGTTTATAAAAATAGTGATAAAGGCAAATCTCAGTTTAGTTTAACGTAATGCGGTTACCCGACTCCCTAAATTGCCAGCTAGTTGTCACATATATCTCCTAAGCAACTAGCCTCTACCGCCATTCAAAACTACCGAAACAAGGGTAGCTACCAATAAACTATGCATGCATACACTTAGATATAATTATACGGAAGTAATGTAAACGTAAACAAAACAATTAAGGAATCATAACTAGGCCAACACCAAGAGGTGCTTAGCCGCTCATATTAACCATACAAATCAATTCAATATTCAAAGTTACGAAATACATGAATCGAAAGTAAAGAAAAGATAAAATGCTAATGCTTATCGTAGGGGAGTGATTTCTCCCTTGGAGACAGCTCCGTATGCTCCTCTAGACCTGCCTTTGGCTTCTTCCCATGTTCTTTGGTTGTGGTGTGTGGAATGGGATGCTTTCAAATGCTGGAAATCGTGGGGTATTTATAGGCCAGATCTGGATTACGGCATAATTAATATAAGAGTTACGCCGTAATCTTCAATTCCTTCGTAATTTGCACTAGATCTGCTGGTTATGGCGTAACCTTATAAGTGGCTACGTCGTATCTTCAATATTACTTGGTTACGCCATAGTTGATGAAATAGTTACGGCGTAGTTCACAGCGGCGTGGAACCTCATTTGACCTAATAAGTTACGTCGTAGTCTTTAGAGGGAGTTACGCCGTAATCTTCTAATGAGTTGGCTTTCTGAGTCACGCTTTAGTTACGGCGTAATGTGAGAGATGAGTTACGCCGTAACTTCTTCAAAGTCAGCATACTAAGATAAATCTTTGATATTTCTCCAATTCCGAGTCTCTTTAGCTCCACTGCTCGTAATTTACCTGAAAGTGGAAAACAAGCGTAAATCCATATAAATGATATAAATTACAAGCATTATCGGGGGAAATTGACACTTAATATTTAGGACTATTTGATGTTATCAGTAACCGGCGACTTATCCATAACCAGAATCTCAACCTTAGACGACTTATCATTTGGCTTATCCTTTAAAACAGTCAGCACCTTAACCTGTGGCTTCTCATTAACAACAACAGGCACCTTAACCTATGGCTTACCCTTCGTAAGATCACCCTTACCCTTTGACTTATAGGTAACAACACCAGTAGCATTATCTTTAACAACATCAGGTGCCTGCTCCTTCTTCTTTTCAACATCAGTAGCCTTATCCTTTGATTTATCCTTTTCAACATCAGTAGCCTTATCCTTTTCAACATTAGTAACCTTATCCTTTTCAACATCAGGTGCCTGCTCCTTATTCTTTTCAACACCAACAGCCTTATCTTTAACAACACCAATAGCCTTATCTTTAACAACACCAGTAGCCTTATCCTTTGACTTATCCTTTTGAACAACCGGTGCCTTCTCTTGCACCTTCTTCTTTTCAACAACCGGTGTCTTCTCCGGCACCTTCTTCTCTTTTTCAACAACCGTTGCCTTCTCCGGCACCTTCTTCTCCTTTTCGACTGGTGCCTTCTTCGACACCTTCTTCTCCTTTTCAACCGGTGCCTTCTCCGGCACCTTCTTCTACTTTTCAACCGGTGCCTTCTTCGGTACCTTCTTCTCCTTTTCAACCGGTGCCTTCTCCTGAACAACATCAGTTGCCGAGTTAGACTGATTCAACGGCGTCGAGTTCAAATCTTTATTTTCAGGTTTGACGACCCCTAACTAACGCGCATCTGATTTTTTAATCCACTTCTTCCTTGGAGAACCACTAACAACACTTTAAAAAAAAAAAAAAAAAAAAAAAAAAAAAAAAAAAAAAAAAAAAAAAAAAATTAGTTATACAATAAAAAAGCATTAAGAAACCCATGAGATTCAGTATGAATCTCATGGGATTCAAAATAAATCACATGGGATTCAACATTAATTAGAAAAATCAAGTTATATGTTTACAACTAGCAATAACATTCTCGTTAAATCAGCAGATCCTAAACTAGCAATATCACGCCATCAATGTATCAAACATTAATAAAAACTAACACATCAAAGTAAACGCTAACCTACGCAATATCACGCTAACCTACGCGCCTACGCTAACCAAAGTATAAAACATCAGTAAACATAATCTTTAGCACCTGATGTACGCAGCCTATGCACCAAAGTACAAAACATCAACATCAAACTACAAAACTATGATGTAATCAGCCTACGCGCCAAATTAATGATAAATAACTCTATCTTCATGACGCCATCAAAGTACAAATTCACAAAATCGCACACTACAATCTACTAATTCCTATAAGCAAAATAATAAGCTAATTCGTCATAAAATATTCAATCTACTCGCAAAACATAAGCTAATCCAAAAATTCATTCCATTACAACTTCAATGTACCGATTCATATAACTAATCAACAAATAATAAAGAATAAGGAATAAAAAAAAAAGCAATGAAGCAACATCTACTGACTAAAAGAACCAAATAAGCTAAAAATATACCAGAATAGTCATTTCGAAGCTTATTTTGATCGGAAACTATAGATGAATCCGATTTCGCCAGTGAATCGACTTTAGATAGAGCTAATTTGTCTCGTATATCCATTTTAATTGAATTATTTTTCACAATTAGGGTTTTGCGGTGGTTTTGGATGGTTTGGGGGTCGTTTCAGGTGATTGTTCGTTTGGTGGTGTTAGTAAAAAGAACGAGTGTGTGTGTAACTTGTGTGTGTTTGGGGGTTTAGTATAAAGAGTGAAATAACTATAATGCCCCTAAGTATAATTTCATTGTAAAATGTAAATTAATCTAATCCGTTGGATTCAAGGGGGATGGATAGTTGAGATCTTGTTATTTGTTCTTTAGATAAATGTTGTTCCGTATGAAACTTTTCTCATTGGGATAATTTAACAAAAACACTTAATATCTAGGCACAAGAAAACTCAACAAAAACAAAAAGGAATGCTGTGAATTTTCGGATGTTTAAACGAAAACCATAAATCTGTTAATAGACAAATTATTTGGACAGTTAAGAAACAAGTAAAGTTGGTTAAAAACCAGCAGTCACAACTGTTTGACCCTACAAGAGGCGTTGCCTCTTGACCCTTGTATTTTTGTCGTGGTGAAAACATATTAGTTTAGACGAATGTGTACTCTGCACTTCGCTAACTCGCATTAGAACATGACATGAAATATCATTTTTCTTGATCTCTAATAAATCACAATTACCAAATAGTCAAAAGCACTAAAATCACTAACAGCTATTATGAACCAGATCATGTAATTTTTGTTATTGCCTTTAGTTTCATGCTATTTGGTTTTGAGAGTAGTAGAGGTGTAGGACTAAAGTTAAGCTTTCAATGTAAAAGATAAGTGCCTTATTAGAGATCATGCCTCGTAATTGGAGGTCAGGCTCGGAATAAGTGATCATAATAAGAGGTCGAGACTCATAGGCATTGTTCAAGCAAGGGGTCTAAACGAGTTAATCTTTTATCGAGTAACTCGATCTGAAACACGAACTCAACTCAGGCTCATTCGAGCCGAGCTTTATCGAGCCTCGAGCTGAAGCTTAGAAAATGATCTTAAAATGTTTAACGAGTCCACAAGCTTACATAGGCTTGACTCGCGTTATTATCGAGCTTTTAAGTGATATATATGTTTTATAAATATATATTAATTGTATTTTAAGGGTTTATATGTAAATTCATGACCCTGTCGAGCTTTTCAAACCGAGCTTTTAATTTCATGAACTCTACGTGAGTTACCAATATTTGCAAAAAGATATGGTTAGCATAGAAGCATCATATTTCCTTTTTGATTACTTGAATTTTATTATAATTTTATACTTCATTTATATCTTTACAAGTTGAATTTTATGATTCTTCATATTATTTAACTCTTTATCAATATTATTTCTTTATTATTATTATTATTTTTGTTACGTGTGTTTCTGACTCGACATTGCGAGTCGACTAATCTTAAGACGACTATATTTTTGGATAGCCCGGAGTCGGAGCAGATGAACCTCCGTAGCCACAAGGGGATTATATTTTCTCCCCGTCGGATTCGAACCCTTGACCTCCATTTTAAAAGAATGGTAGTCTTACCGTTGGATCACCGCATGTGGTTTTATTTTTATGTATTTTACTTTAGCCATGTTTATGTTTTCGTTATCTAATCAGTAATCACGTTTATTTTGCCAAAACCAAACTAACATGTACAAATTCTTTATAAACGTTACAATGTGTGCATGTGAATCTAAAAGAACAAAAAACTCGGGAGATATATGAGTAGGCAACCGTGTCTGATGGACTTCGCGTAGAAGACGTAAAAACTTCATGTTTTTCTTTAACCATGTTCATGTACAATATGCAAAAAGCAATCTAACAAAAATCTATCCAAAAACCCCATGAGTACACGACGATCTACAAGTAGATGTTTGTACACGAGGATCTACAAGTAGTTGTTTGTACAAGGGTCTAATGGGGAAGCTCTTCATAACCCACTAAAACATGAATATATTCATATTTTCTCAAAATAAAAGTTTCAATGCATAATATTTAAGCATGCTTTGGGTATATGTCCAAATATGTAAGTCTTAGATATATATGTAATTACCTTTAAAATTGGGATAGGTTATTGGTACCCATAAAATAACCGTAATTAGGGGTGTTATCGGGTTGGGTTGTCGGGTCTTGTCGGGTTGAGTTGATTCGGGTTTTGCTTAAAACAATTAACCCGCAACCCGACCTGATAAGGAATCGGGTTATCGAGTTCGAGTGACATTAATTTGGGTCGGGTTATTTATCGAGTCGGGTCATCCGGGTTACCGGGTTATATATAATAGGAGCCTAATGTTACATAAATTAGTTAGGAGGCAATATTATGTAATGCACCGCCATGAATTCTTTATATAGACAAATGATATCTCGCTCAAATATTGGAAAAAAAAAAGTATACCGAATCCTATCTATAAAAGGGGGGAAAAGATTTTGCATTTATGTTTTAAAAAAGGAAATGATTTGAAGAAGATCGTAAATCTGTATAGCAATATAGGGATAGTCTATCAACTTCCATAAAGTTGCATGTTTAATCAAAGGACACTATATTTAGAAAATAATCTTCACGAGATTTTCTGCTCAAGTCATATACCCTCCAACCATTATAAATCACGTACAAAATTCTTCCCCATAAACCTAATTTTCTGTTTAAAGAGCAATACAGAATTAAACCTTCTTCACGTTACAACATTCTCGTCATTCTCTTCTACGTCCAATACACCGGTAAGATTTGAGCATTCCCTAGTTTTTTTTCATGTTTTTGTTGTTTGGTTTGTTGGTCTCGATCAGTGTCCCTTTTGGTTGTCTTTGTTCTTTGCTTATTTGTAAGTTGTAACACAATCATGTATGATAATTTTGTTTTTGTTTTTTTTCGAACGGCTATTTGATTAGGTAGAAAATAATTACAAGGAGTTGGAGGGCATTACAAGGGTTAACTATTGGTTTCTGTAGAATTGCGAAGGCGCATATTGACAATCCAGGTGAACCAAAACCCATCAATAATCAAACACACCTTAGCTCTACCCACCTATAAAACCATCCCAACATTAACTACTACTCACTACATTTATATCAACACCTAGAAAAAACACATGGGCCAATGTTTGTCAAACGAAGAAAAAATCATTCTTGGAGAAAACATGGTATGTAAGTTAAATATCACCGTGGAACCATATTTAATTATTACTGTAATATACAGTAATATGTTTTGATCCTTTTTTGCAGACTATGATGACTTTGAAGGTGAGTATGGAAGTTTCATGGCCGAAGTATATGAGGTTGATTAAAACACTTGATGCTAGTGCTAGTCAAGGTAAATCCTCCCCCCTCCCCCCCCCCCCCAAAACCAAAATCTTTCATTAAGAACCAATAACATATATAGGCCTAAATACAAAATTTAACAATTCGTATGACGTCTAACAGTGACATGGATCTATATGAATCGAGAAGCACGGACGGTCAAAGCTTCGGGTTTCTTTGCTCGAGACAAACTTCTGAAAAATATGAAGAAAGCAAAGAAACAGCAAAAGGTGGAGAGTTTTACTTGGGAGAAAGTGGAGACATAGTACATCAGATTTGCGGAAGTTTGTAGTTTTTACTTTTTAGCAAAGTGGAGACACGTAGCTGTGTTTAAAATGCTAATGAAAATTTTGTTAACTATGTTGGTTTTATGGATATAAATTAGTAGACGTGAGTTAGGATCGAACTCGAGACTATGGGATTGCACACTTTACGTATGAGAATTTAAAGTTAATAATTAAATATAAATATTGTATTTATTTATTTATTAAACGAAATAACTAACGGACGTTAAGTAATTAATGTAATGGACTAACGGTCGTTAAATGTTTATGGAAAAGGATTAAATTGCAAAAGTTGGGAAGGTTCCGGAATCCCTTTGGGGACTCCTTAACCGATCGGCCTAGGGACACAAAACAAGGAAAGAAAAACCAACTTGTTCACCAAGTTTGCTTGGGTATATAAACAAGGCTTGGGGTTTTATTTTTCCATCTCTTGTGCTCATTAGTTAAACCCTAAAAATTGTTTTGTGTGTGTTTTTGTTCTCCAAACCGATCGTCCACCTTCATAGGTGTCGATCCACTCTTTTCCAAACATCAAGTTATTTGGTTTGATAAAAACTAGCGTTACTTTAATTCGGTTTAGTACGTGTGTACAAGAACATAGTAATAACATACTTTTGCTATTATCTTGGATTGAATTACAAAAAGGTAAGGGGTAATTCACATAATCCTAATTAAATCAAATTAGGGTTCATCCGTTGCTAGTTTGTGGATTTGATTCTTGTTCGGCTAGAATCAAGAAAAGGTACGCATATTCTTTTATGTTAATTAATTATTCATTAATAAATCCTATACGCTTCCGCACTATTACTTTGATGTTTTGTGATTATTTATTTGAATGTCTTGATATATAATTCCAACAGTGGCATCACGAGTCATTGGTTTTAATGAGTAATTAATTACATAAACGCGTAATAAAACAAAACAAATACTTGTATGTTGTTTGCTATGTTTATCTAGGGTTTATGTTTTATTTATGTTTTGGTTGATTTTTTTTAATGAATGGGGCGTTCCCTATTTTTTTTAATGTCGACACATGTATAAAATTTTTAGGGTTTTGAAAATTGTTTGATAACCTTATTAAAACCTAGAATTAACATTGATTACGTGATTAATTCATGAATAATTTGTTATGTGTCATGGAATTTTTATATGCGATCTTGTGACTTATTTGTATAAATTGTTATGATATCCATGATTATACATGCATGTTAGTCATGGATAAGTTTCTTTGATATTGTTTAATTGTTGAGACATGTTTATTTACGATAAATCTTGAATTGGGGAAGACTCCAATTATATATATATATTAATGAATCAATTATGTGCAATTTGGTATAATTTAATTAAGGGTTTACGCAATCGATTCATCGATGTATGTGGCTCACTTTCTATTGTTGGAGTGAAAACCCTAAATTAATATATACATTAATTTAACCTAGATATTGATTATTAATAGTATTTTATCGAATAAGTTGCATGTGGCTATTTGTTTACACGTATAAATAGTTTATTATGTGCGCATTGTTTTTTAGTAATTTATTTTTTATTTGTTATTTGTTTGTTTATTATGTTAGACAGTTTTAAGCAAAGGGTAATTTTGAATAGAAAAATAATACGGACTAAACAATGGCGAAATTTGATTTGTTTTGGAAGAGTTAAGTTTTCAATAGTTTAATTGACTGGTGACTTTGGTACAATGACTGAACGGCTCACCCATTCGAATGAACTATAAAGGGGTTATTTAAGAAGTGCGCACAGTCACACTGAATGGATGTCTAAGGTTATGCGTTTGGGCTTACCTGGTCCTCTGCCCTCTGTAAGTTCGAATGGAGCTACTTAGTAAGCCATAAAATGTACAAGCTCATCTTAAGGGCGAATTAGTTTTAATTCCATGCGCCACTTCGGTGGTAATTATCCGAAACACTAAGTGTTTACACTTATGCAAAAGTACGGTATAATGGACGATAATTAACACTAAATTCCTTGATTGGTGAACCCAATACCTCAGTCAAGACTTTGATAATTTGATCTTTAAGAATTAGTAATAAAAAGTTTTTTATTAAATTATGCTACAAGATGAATGCATGACATCTTTGTACATATTTGATTTGACCACATAAAATCAAAACTAGTACCCTTTTAAATTAAGAATATGCCATCTAATTAAAAGGAACACTTGAAGTTGCAATTTATGTCATGAGAGTACTTGGCTAGATTGTGATGGAGAGGTAAATCTCTATGTAAAGTGAGACCTTACATGGACATATTTGCAGTTCTTTAAGTTAGACACTTAAGTTGAGTAGGAAGTGAGACTTGGACTCAATGGCATAAGATGGGATGAAACATGTTTATATTTGCAATAGCGTTGGAAAATATAAATCCCATAATGATCTAGGAGTTGGAAATTGTTTGCCAATTAATGTTCGACAGATTACCTTATTATATGCGTTCGTTGCTAGCAGATCAACTGATGTAATGAACCTATGATAATTTGGATCCTAGTTTTTCGAGAAAATTATATGGTTATATGTTTATATTACCGTTGGGTATATTTTATTTTCTTGAAAAATTGTATTATCGAAAATACTAATACTTGAACTTTTTTCTGTAGAAATGGCTCAAAATAACGATAACACTAACACTGCACTAAATTCTGCGTTCAAAAGTTTTTTTGATCGAGAAAAGTTGACTGGCTCTAAGAATTTCAATGATTGGCACCGCTCTTTGAGAATTGTCTGTAGAGTTGCTGACCGTTTGAAATATCTTTATGAACCTTGCCCTGCTGAACCAACTGGTCCTGAAGCTACTCAAGCTCAAAAGGACGAGTGGAAACTGGAGTATAAGCGTCATAATGATGTGGCTTGTCTTATGTTGGGAACAATGGAATCTGCTCTTCAAAAGCATTTCGAACATTATTTCCCATATAATATGCTCAATGAACTTCGAACTATGTTTGGGAAACCAGCTGCCGTCGAGATTTATGACTTGACCGACGCGTTACACAGTTGTAGGCAGGGAGAGGGTAAACCCGTAAGTGCTCATGTGCTGGAAATGAAAGGTTACATGGACCAGCTAAAAGCACTTGGTAAAACTTATGATGATGACATGGCTGTGAATCTAATTAATCGATCCCTTAACAAGGATTTTAATGGTTTTGTCAGAAATTTCAATATGCACTGCATGGGGAAGACAGTTACTGACCTACACGCATTGCTTATTGATTATGAGAAAGGGTTGCCTCAAAAGGTTCCTACTGCCCAGGTACTTGCTATTCAGGGTGGAAGGATTAATAAGCCAAAACCGCAGCGTGCGAACAACAAGAAGGGGAAGGGTAAGGGAAAGGTTGACAAAAGCAAACAGGTGATGGCCTATCAACCTCAACCCAAGAAGAACCCTACTCCTAGGAAGGATAATCCTAAAAAGGATCAAGCATGCCACTACTGTAAGAGCGTTGGGCATTGGAAGAGAAACTGTGCTCTCTATCTTGATGAATTGCGGGCAAATAAAATGAAGTATGAAGAGTCCATGGGCGCCGGTACTTCAGGTAATTTATTTGTCATTGAATTATTTACTCTAAATCATAATAATTCCTGGGTATATGATACGGGCTGTGGTATTCACATTTGTAATACAATGCAGGGGTTTAGAGTGGAAAGGAAACTTGCCTATGGGGAGCAATATCTGCACGTGGGAAATGGCGCACATGCAGCTGTTGAAGCCATAGGAACGTTTAGTTTAGTATTGCCTTCGGGCTTAGTACTGTTATTGAACAATTGTCATTACGCACCTTCTATAATTAGAGGTGTTGTTTCCTTTTCAGTTTTGTTGGATGATGGTTTTACTCATACTATTTCACGTAATGGAATTGATGCTTCTTTAAATGGTGTATTTTATTTTAAAGCAATTACTGTGAATGGTGTGTTTGAAATTGATGTGATTGGAAATGAATCTAACAATAATAATAAATTCGATGTTTAGCATTAACAAGAAGATAAAGTTAGACTTGAATTCTTCTTATCTTTGGCATTGTCGACTTGCTCATATAGGCAAGGCTCGCATGCATAAGCTGCAACAAGAAGGGCTTTTGCAAAATATCAATGATGAATCATTTGATAAATGTGAGTCATGCATATCTGGGAAGATGACTAAGAAACCTTTTCATAGCAATATGGAGAGGGCTTCTGATCTACTTGGTCTTATTCATACTGATGTGTGTGGACCACTTAGACATGTGTCAAAGAGAGGTGCTAGCTACTTCTTAACCTTTACTGATGATTTCAACCGTTATGGTTATGTTTATTTACTTAAGCATAAACATGAGGTGTTTGAAACATTTAAGGTTTTCAAAGCTGAAGTAGAACTGCAATTGGGAAAGAAGATTAAAGCTCTTCGATCCGATAGAGGAGGCGAGTATCTAATCCAAGAGTTTAAAGATTACTTAGCTGAGAATGGAATTGTCCAAAATCTCACTTCTCCATATACTCCACAACAAAATGGTGTATCTGAGAGAATAAATCGTACATTGTTGGACATGATACGATCTATGTTTAATCTTACCACTCTACCTTTATCCTTTTGGGATTATGCTTTGGAATCAGCTGTTCGCATTCTAAATATGGTTCCCACAAAGAAGGTTGATAAGACACCATATGAAATATGGCATGGTAAAGCTCCTAACCTGTCTTATTTAAAGGTCTGGGGTTGCGAGGCGTATGTTAAACGTGACTCAGCTGATAAACTCCAACAAAGATCTGTAAAGTGTATCTTTGTAGGATACCCTAAGGAAACTATGGGTTACTACTTTTACTATCCAACTGAAAATAAAGTAATTGTTGCTAGGTATGGAGATTTTCTTGAAAGAGATCTCGTATCTCAAGAATTCAGTGGGAGAGTTTATGATCTGGAAGATGATCAAGAAGATGCGTTACCTTCTGAAAACACTAACGTACTTCCGGTAGAACTTGATAGTCTGGGTCATCCACCAGAAGTTGAAGTGATTCCCGTTCGTAGATCCGTAAGGAATATACGTGCACCTGAACGTCTATGTCTTAACGTAGAGGTTAAGGAAACTATGTTAGGAGATCTTGGAGAGCCTACTAGTTATAAAGCTGCCATGGCAAGTCCTGACAAGGCTACCTGGCAGGTTGCAATGAATAGGGAAATGCAATCCATGAGAGAAAATGAAGTCTGGGTAGAGGTCGACTTACCTCCAAACGCCTCGGTGGTTGGGAGTAAGTGGCTCTATAAGATTAAGACTGACATGGATGGCAATGTATACGTCTATAAAGCTCGTCTAGTTGCGCAAGGTTTTACTCAAACTTATGGCATTGATTACGAGGAGACCTTTTCTCCTGTAGCGGACATTAGAGCTATTAGAATTCTCATAGCTATAGCAGCATACTATGATTATGAGATATGGCAAATGGATGTCAAAACCGCCTTCTTAAATGGTCGCTTAGATGAAGACATCTATATGAAGCAACCTGAGGGGTTCGTGAATCCACAATTTCCAAACCGTGTATGCAAACTTCAAAGGTCCATTTATGGATTGAAGCAAGCATCAAGGCAATGGAATAAAAGATTTGATGAAGAAATCAAAAGGTATGGATTTATTCAAAATCTTGATGAGCCATGTGTATATCACAAAGTTAGTGGGAGTGATGTAATTTTCCTAATTCTTTATGTCGATGACATATTAATTATGGGAAAAGACATTCCAAGTATGCAAAATGTTAAGGCATATCTTGGGAAGTGTTTTTCTATGAAGGATTTAGGAGAAGTTGCATACATTCTGGGAATCAAGATCTACCGAGATAGGTCAAAGCGGTTAATTGGTTTAAGTCAAAGCGCTTACATTGATAAAATATTGAAGAGATTCAATATGCAAAATTCCAAGAAAGGATATTTGCCGATGGAAGTAAAGCATGGCTTATGTAGCGATATGTGTGCTTCAACACCTGCTGAGGTGGCACGCATGCAGAAAGTTCCTTATGCTTCGGATGTATGATCTATTATGTATGATGTGAGATGCACAAGGCCAGATGTGGCGTTCGCTCAAAATATGACCAGTCGATATCAACAGAATCTGGGTGAACTTCACTGGATTGCTGTTAAGCATATTCTAAAGTATCTTAGAAATACTAAAGATATGTTTTTAGTGTATGGTGGAAATCCAGACACAGAGCTTGGTGTTACAGGTTACTGTGATGCATCCTGGCAGTGTGATAAAGATGATACGAAGTCTCAGACGGGTTATGTCTTTGTCATCAATGGAGGAGCAGTTGACTGGAAGAGCAAGAAGCAGAGTACGATTGCGATGTCTGCGACAGAAGCCGAATACATAGCTGCTTCGGAAGCTGCAATGGAGGCTGTTTGGATTAGGAAATTCATTTCAGGGCTTGGTGTTATGCCTTCAATTGAATCACCTATTGATATGTATTGTGACAATTCTGCTGCAATCATATTTGCCAATGAACCTGGAGTCATGAAGGGCACCAGACATTTTCTACGGAAGTATCAATATGTTCGGGAACAAGTCCAGGAAGGTGAAATAAATCTACTGAAAGTTCACACAGATGATAACTTAGTTGATCCATTCACTAAGGCTTTAGCTAAAGACAAGCTTGTTGGACTTGCCAATGGAATTGGACTTCGTTTAGCTAAAAGTTTCATGCATAACTGTGATTAGTATTTGGATAAAGGATATTGTAAAATATTTATTATTTTCAATGAAATAAAGTTTGGATTATGTTTATTTTCATTTATAATATTGTTGTCCTATATTTGCATGTTTAATCCGTGAATAACTAAGTTATTCTAAATGTCCGTTGTCGATTAATGATATGGGAGTATCATTAAACTAAGACAAATCTGAGAGATGTGGTAGAATATACTTGAAAGTATATTGATGAGAATGCATACCAATTTCAGATGATATTCAATGAATTGAATATAGGACTTATCCCAACTACATAATTTACTTTGTGGATATTGTTATAAGTAAATTATGAATAGTTATCCTCAGACTTGAGATACCAGATAAGTGTCATGAATGTAATGCATTTCTGTGAAGCAACTTAACGCTATACGTAACTGGTAGTCATAAGGGTTGTTTTCAGAAATGTTACAAAGTTTGTGGGTTATTCTTGTAGTCAAGATAGAATTTGTTCCTTCAAATTTATTTGGAGTTTAATACTGCTGGGCCCCTCGTAGGGTTGACAAGATGTTTGTGCGGCCGCACCCAAATCTCCCCTAAATATGTTTAGATGATTCGGTAATCTTGGTCAATCACTTACAAACGAGAAACAGAATAGTTATACAAAGAATGACTTAATTCCATATCTTTATTTAACGTGGTATTAGAAAAAAAAGGATAATAATAATGAGAAATCATTAAAAGATTTTCCAGGAGCCTTGCTCGAGTTGTACTAGAGGCATCGAAGTGTTGCTAGACGCTAACCGAATGTGATCACTCTATTAAGATATATCCAAGTGGGAGCTGTTGGTTTTATGGATATAAATTAGTAGACGTGAGTTAGGATCGGACTCGAGACTATGGGATTGCACACTTTACGTATGAGAATTTAAAGTTAATAATTAAATATAAATGTTGTATTTATTTATTTATTAAACGAAATAACTAACGGACGTTAAGTAATTAATGTAATGGACTAACGGTCGTTAAATGTTTATGAAAAAGGATTAAATTGCAAAAGTTGGGAAGGTTCCGGAATCCCTTTGGGGACTCCTTAACCGATCGGCCTAGGGACACAAAACAAGGAAAGAAAAACCAACTTGTTCACCAAGTTTGCTTGGGTATATAAACAAATGCTTGGGGTTTTATTTTTCCATCTCTTGTGCTCATTAGCTAAATCCTAAAAATTGTTTTGTGTGTGTTTTTGTTCTCCAAACCGATCGTCCACCTTCATAGGTGTCGATCCACTCTTTTCCAAACATCAAGTTATTTGGTTTGATAAAAACTAGCGTTACTTTAATTCGGTTTAGTACGTGTGTACAAGAACATAGTAATAACATACTTTTGTTATTATCTTAGATTGAATTACAAAAAGGTAAGGGGTAATTCACATAATCCTAATTAAATCAAATTAGGGTTCATCCATTGCTAGTTTGTGGATTTGATTCTTGTTCGGCTAGAATCAAGAAAAGGTACGCATATTCTTTTATGTTAATTAATTGTTCATTAATAAATCCTATACGCTTCCGCACTATTACTTTGATGTTTTGTGATTATTTATTTGAATGTCTTGATATATAATTCCAACAAACTAGACATCTCAATTATAGAAGTCGACTTTTTGTAGACATTGCATTCAGTTACATTGTACAATCTTAAGCCTAGCTAGTGGTATCAACGTTGACCCACTATTTGAGATGTTGTGAGTTCAATTTCTAGTTGAGATGATGTTGCGTAGACGTGACTATTTGCCGTTAGAAAAAGATCAACTGAATTCTTGGGTTTGACATGTTGCAACCTTCACGTGAAAACTCATTTGTCAAATGCTCTGTTAAACATTTGCAATATAATAAAAAGCGAAGATCCTGCGACACTGGGTCATAATCCTTTTACTAGAAACACATTTTCTGATGTCTAATGTATAAAGTACGCATACATATATCATTAAACGCATGACACTGAGTAGTATTAACATAGTGGCAAGTGGCAACAAATATGTAAATGCTTTACTTCAAAATTTTCCAAAATTTACTGCAATCTTCAAAATCTGAAAAAAAAATATATATATATCTATAGCTTTGTGAAGCTGACAAATGTCGAGTAAAAAAAACCTCTTCACACATGCTTATCAACTATTGTATCCTACCAACAAGAGCTTCTATAGCATCTATTTCTCGATCCGAAAAGATCAAAGGGCTCCTTTGCCAAAACAAACTTGATGGGCAATTAACCAAAATCTGGTTCACGGATAAGGTGCATGATGAGCCAAGAGCATGACCCCTGAGCCCTGACTTTGAAAAAAAAATGTCTGCGTACACCAGGTCATCCAGGCTTTACAAAGCATCCATGATCCCAGATAAGAACTTTCGCACAGTGCTTCTTCGAGACTCACCCTTAAAGAAGCAAACCAACAACTCAGCTCAGTAAAGATCTCCATCATGCTTTAGAAACAAAAAAATAGAGTAAAATTAATGACTAATCTAAAGTTGAAACTAGTTAGTGATCTTATTAATTATATAATTAGACGGCAAGAATGTCAATTTCGACCCAGTTACTTGAGAATGGGTCGATTTGCGTTACACTCTATCTCTAATGGGTCAAATAAGTAACTTCTCAAAATTTAGTTATAAATGGATAATATTGTAAAATGGAGTTTTGGTAATCAAGTTTAACAAACCAATAATTTATAAAACAATTTTGGATAAAAAAATTTGATATTTACAATAAGTAATCATTCTAAAAAGAGTATCAACCAAAGACCATAGATTATAATATTACAATATAGTCCAGATCAAGTGTAATAAGATTTCTTATACTAATATTACACTATATCATTTTTAGGGCTTTCTATGTTGTTCTGAGGTTTATTATGGAGAATGGAGCTAAAGGATGTGAGGTATGTGAATACGCATGATCGTCATAGTTAGTGGTAAGCTTAGAGCACAACGTGCCAAATCAATGAAGTTCAAGTATGGGTACATGGTCTCATCTGGTCAACCAATCAAGGAGTATATTGACTCCGCTGTGAGACACGTGCTTCTTAGATAAGTAAGATCATCTGATCTGTGTTTTTACTTGTTGTCATCTTGGTAATTCCCATTTTTTTTAAATTCGTGAGGCAAGATGAAAATGAATATGTTATTTATTCATGTTTTTGACTGAATGGATTTCATCTTTCAACATTTAGATCAATAAATATTTAAATGTTCTTTATTTCTTGTACAGGGTGTTCTTGGTATCAAGGTTAAGATTATGTTCTTGGTATCAAGGGCCCAATTAAGACTGCTCTACCTGATAATGTTGTGATTAGCATGCCCATGGATATGACGTTGTTGTACATCCACACAAAGAGTTTGGCTAATACAAACCACCAATTGTCGAGGATCCTTTACGCGCACCTATGTCAGTACCTGTCTAAAGTCTTACTTGGGTTAAAGGCAGGTTTGTGCCTTGCCCAATATTGATCATGATTTGACTTTGGATAGGCCATATGTCTGTTTAATGTTGATATGCAGTGTAGTGATAAAAGTGATATGCAGTGAGTATGCAAATAAGAATAGGATAGATATGGAGGGAAATTTAAAAGTAACTAACTTGATAAATTGATTGAATAATTGTGTCTACAGATTTTGGCATATATATACTTCACCAACAGGTACCATTGTGTTGGTTCAATGAATCCAACAGTCACAATGGTTGGTGAATAACTGCCAATAACTGTCATATAACAGATAACTAGAATAACTGTCTTAACATGGGTCGTTTGGGGCTTTGGCCCAACCCATATCCTAAATACAGATATTAACTTTACAATGAAACTAAAATGTCTTTAATAAGGTATACTATAATTTCTAATTAAACTGAAACAAGGGATGATGTTGTAATGATGGTTGTTTGATCTTAAACAAGGTTCCAACAGTCACCTCTCTAAGATGAACAACCATCATCCTTGAATCTTCTGTCTTCAGAATCAAATGATGACAAAGTCATCATTTGGTGAGGTCCTGTCTTCCTTGATCCTTTTCTGATTAGAGAGACTGCTTTGATCAATTGAACTGTGACAGTAGGGAGTGCCTTCTTTTGTCTCTTCTTCAAGCCTTATGCCAAAATGAGCAGGTTTGGTGTAGTTCTTGGATCATGTAGATGCATGCAGTCTATCCTTCTGATCTTGACTGCCAAGGCAGTATGTTTCCTTTCCTTTGTCCACAAAGTTTGTGGACTTGATTGGTACTGAGATTTGTCCAACCTTCTGTATTCTTACAGTATTATGGTATCCTTTAAGAACATCTATGTACCTGTTATAGCATTGCTTGAGGGCTTCACCATCATTGTAGGAGAAACCAAGAATCTCTGCAGCCTGTCCAAACTTCTGTGAGAAGTGTACTTGAATGTAACCACCCAAACACTCAACAACCTTATAAAGGTCCATTAAGTGTACATTTTTGCCATTGATTTGTGGTGGTAGAGGGCCTGGCAAGGGGCAATTAAGATAGACTTCATAGAACCATTTGAGAGTGGATATGAACCTTTTCCTGGAATATTCCCATTTGTGTCCAACCAATTTGTCTATGCTAATTAAATTCATGAAGTTTGTGAAATCAGTGAAGTTGGCGACTTTGGTAGAATAGGTTACTCCATTGATTTCAACTTTAGTACAATCATGTGACTGTGGATTTTGGGATGCATCTAAAGCCTTGAAGTGATTTTCTAGATACTAATTATGTTTGATTATGAGTGCATCTTCATTGAAGGTGTGTGTAATGGGATCCATGAACATGTACTGTAGTGTACATGAATTGTTCTCATAGAGAACTTGCACTCCTTGTTTCTCAAGGAGATCTGCAGAGAGGATATTTAGGGACACCTTAGAGGTGTAGAGTACCCCTGGGATCAAATACCTTCCATTACCATTTTTTACAATCACCTTTCCAATTCCATATGTAAAGAGCAATTTGTTCTCTTCTTCAACTTTGTCTATTGAGAATTTCTCCTTAATTTTACATAAAAGATTGATTCTAGAACAAACATGCATGCTTATATGTGTACTGATATACCATATATTGTCCCAGTTTTCATGATATGTTCCTTTTAGCATGCACTTAGTTTTAAAATGTATCAATTCTGGAAATTTAATGCGTACAGTGGGAGATTGGTACTTATGCTGTGTAGATGAGTTTTCTACATTGTTGCTTGATACATCTTGTTGACCAACTTCTTCCTCCATCCTTCTTATGGGACAGTCCTTGATCATATGTCCCTCTTTCTTGCATTTGAAACATTTGAAGTTTCTGATTTTGTGTGAGCCAGTAGTATATTTGGGGTATAGGAGAGACTCATTGTAATTCTGGATTTCTTCAAGCTTTTCCTTGAGCATGTTCTTGCACTCTTGGGTAATCTGCTTTATGCAGATTCCCATCTTGTCTTCTCTTTCCCTTTTTTGTCTCAGT
This sequence comes from Chrysanthemum seticuspe, assembly GCA_019973895.1. Classification (NCBI taxonomy): domain Eukaryota; kingdom Viridiplantae; phylum Streptophyta; class Magnoliopsida; order Asterales; family Asteraceae; genus Chrysanthemum; species Chrysanthemum seticuspe. Next base: position 209,353,875 of record BPTQ01000003.1, on the reverse strand, counting down.
AAAGTAGACTATTGAACCTTCTCATAGGCCTCCTTAAACCAAGGCTCTGATGCCACTTCTTACTTGGGTTGAAGGCAGGTTTGTGCCTTGCCCAATTTTGATCATGATTTGAATTTGGATAGGCCATATGTCTGTTTAATGTTGATATGCAGTTTAGTGATAAAATTGATGTGCAGTGAGTATGCAAATAAGAATAGGATAGATATGGAGGGAAATTTAAAAGTAACTAACTTGATAAATTGATTGAATAATTGTGTCTACAGATTTTGGCATATATATACTTCACCAACAGGTACCATTGTGTTGGTTCATCGAATCCAACAGTCACAATGGTTGGTGAATAACTACCAATAACTATCATATAACAGATAACTAGAATAACTGTCTTAACATGGGTCGTTTGGGGCTTTGGCCCAACCCATATCCTAAATACATATATTAACTTTACAATGAAACTAAAATGTCTTTAATACGGTATACTATAATTTCTAATTAAACTGGAACAAGGGATGATGTTGTAATAATGGTTGTTTGATCTTAATAAAGGTTCCAACATAAAGCTCAATCAAACTCAATATAAGAAACTCATGTGATCCTCGAAATTCCCATGTAGTAAAAGACAAATTTTTGTGTGTATGTTAAGTATCATTTTAGTTAATTTGGAGCGCTGCATGTTGACAACATAAGGTTTTACGACTGATTTTATTTCCGTAGAATTGAAATATGAGTATACAACATGTTAGACATATTATTGCAGTTTTGGTGAGACAGTTCTATGCTTTGGTTGTTTCATCAATTGCACTATGAATGGCCTAATAAACTCTGGCCATGAAGAAATCTCTAGTAATTTACAAACGGCTTCTTCTAATTATTCATTCAGTGGTTAGTGAGGTTCAAACGGCTTTCATCAAGGATAGGCAAATTATAGACGGGCCTCTTATTTTCAATGAAGTAATCTCTTGGGCTACTAGAAAGAATGAACGATTTTTCATTTTAAAGGTTGACTTCGGAAAAGCTTTTGACTCATTAGATTGGAAATTTCTTGATCAAACTATGGAACAAATGAGGTTTAGTGTTAAGTGGAGAAAATTGATTCATGGATGCCTTAGCTCGGCTTATAGCTCGATTCTCATCAATGGTTCACCTACCAAAGAATTCAAACTTCAAAAAGGGATACGTCAAGGAAACCCTTTATCGCCATTTCTCTTTATCATTGCCGTTGAAGCTCTTCATGTCACCTTACAAGATGCCAAACTCAAAAACATTTTCGAAGGAATCAAAGTTGGTTCAAACAACATTGATATCTCTCATCTCCAATTTGCGGATGATGCACTTATTATAGGTAAGTGGTCACTCGACAATGCAAAAAATCTTTGTCCGATCTTGAGATGTTTCCATATGGCATCCGGGTTAAAAGTAAACTTCTCAAAAGGTAAGCTCTTTGGCATCGGGGTTTCTAACACGGAAGTAAGTTCTTTAGCATCCATCCTATATTGTCAACCTTCTTCATTTTTGTGCTCATACTTTGGTCTCCCCATTGGCGCAAACATGACCAAAGGATGCAATTGGAAACCTATTCTTGAAACATTTCACAAAAGATTAACCTGTTGGAAAGCTAAAACGCTCTCTTATGGTGGAAGACTCACCCTCATTAAATCGGTTCTTGGAGCACTTGGTACCTATTTCTTCTCTCTTTTTAAAGCACCCATTCATGTATCAATTATCTTGAGAAACTTAGGCAGAAATTCTTTTGGGGAGGGACCCTCGAGTCAAATAAAATGGCTTGGATTGCTTGGAATAAGGTTTACTCCCCATCTTGTAATGGTGGTTTACGAATAGGTAGCCTTCAAGCTTCTAACCTTGCCATGTTGACTAAGTGGTAGTGGCGGTTTCACACGGATCATAACTCCTTATGGCGACACATTATTGTCTCCATGCATGGTTTGGATGGAGGTCTTGGGGCTGCTTCTACATCTCGGGGACACTCTTTAAGCCCTTGGTGGATTATTATTAAGTTGCACAGCTCACTCGATAAGCTCAAAATTAATTTAAATTCCATATTTTTACGAAAAGTAGGCAACGGTTCTTCATTAAAATTCTGGAATGACGTTTGGATTAGCAATACAGATCTCAAATCCATTTTCCCAAGAATGTATTATTTGGAAAATTTCAAGGATTGCTTGATAATCGATCGTTGTTACTTACTTAATGGGTCCATTAATCGTGTTTGGTCTTGGAGACGGCCCATAAGAGATAGATCAAGAGCTTGAGCAATACAACAACTTAGTGGGCGTGCTAAACAATTTTGTGCCCTCTGACTCCCCTGATTCTTGGAGGTGTTTGCTCAACAATTCCAACAAGTTCACAGTTGCTTCCATGAGGTGCAAAATTGAAAATTCCATGTTTGGATCCCAACCGGAAACTGTTTACTAGAATAAGTATGTTCCAATCAAGGTTAATATTCACAATTGGCGCCTTAGATTGGATCGTCTTCCAACACATTGCAACCTTGATACTTGTGGTATAGACCTACATTCGACCCAATGTCCTTTATGCGATGAAGCCCTTGAAAAAGCGCAACATCTTTTTGTTGAATGTATGGTTGCAAAGGATATATGGATAATGATTAAAAAGTGGTGGGGCATGCGAATACCAAAGAAAACTTCACGATCCCTTGAAACATTGACAAAGGTTGTTTTGATGTTGTCATTTGCACAACTACTTGGACTATTTGGAGATATCGTAATAGAGTTTGTTTTGATCTGAAGCCGCCACGCCAAGACACTCTAATGGAAGATATTCAGATCTTATCTCATTCATGGATTTGTCACCGAAATAAGAGTTTAAATCCTACTTGACCAACATGGTTAACTGATCGTGTTTCGAGCTTGTATTAAATCATTGTAGTCCTTTATTTTATTTTTTCTAGCTTCTTGCTAGATTTGTTTCAATAAAATTTTCCGCTGTTAAACAAAGGTAATTTACAAAAAAAAAATGTATTTATACAGAAAAATCATTTAGATAACAGCAGGCCCATTATAAAAACTATATATATCTTGCTCAAATAATGGAAAAAAAAAATCCCATATAAAATATGCCGAATCCTATCTCTAAAAACGGAAACAATGTCGAGTTTTTTTGGATAACCACTGTGTTTTCAAAATTTAATTAACTAAACGAGTACTTTCAAAAATATTTAATATATAAAGTTATTTATGTTCCCTTTCTCTCCTTTCTCATAAAAAGCTAGACAAAGAACGGGAATAAACTGTAATCGTATTCATGCACGACCGGAACATTTAGTCGTTGACACTCAACATGATCCACCTCCCTTTTCGAGTTTTTGGATAACCACTGTGTTTTCAAAATTTAATTAACTAAACGAGTACTTACAAAAATATTTAATATATAAAGTTATTTATGTTCCCTTTCTCCTTTCTCATAAAAAGCTAAAGAAAGAACGGCAATAAACTGTAATCGTATTCATGCACGACCGGAACATTTAGTCGTCGACACTCAACATGATCCACCTCCCTTTTCACTGTGCATGTCTCCCCCGTGAGTCACCATCTCCGCCACTGCACTCAGTCGGCGTCGCAACATTGTCCACTTCCATCACCGTGCTTCTCGATCATCGCACTAGCTTCCTATAATCATTACAAAACACCGGCCCCATTCTTGAATTCACTGTTATACATTGTATCACGTACATACTACTTTCATTCACTAATCAATTACAAGAAAATGTGCAACATGTATGTTATTTTCCAGGATTTGCCTTTAGTAAAATAATGAAACTTATATAATGCACTATTATTATACGGAGCTACATACTTACATGTAAGTAGAAAACATAATCGTTAAATTGATTGGAGAATACATCAAAGTCGAATAAGAGAAGCAAAACCATCTTTCTTCTTAAAATTGAATATCTATATGGATAACTGAACAATGTATAATCAAGAAATAATATAAGTTGAATATCTATATGGATAATTGAATAATGTATAATCAAGAAATAATATATCAATGTATAACAGGTTTCATCGATTATAATTTTGGACTTTTGGTAGTTTTTTTGTAATTAATGTGGCTTTCAAGGAGAGGGTTTTAAGATAAAATTTCAAACGTGCATGTTCTTTGAAATTTTAAATACTTATTTTGTTAAATTAAATTTGAAAACACAATGGTCATCCAAAAAACTCAAACAATATCTGCATATATTCTTGTTTTAAAAAAGGAAATGATTTGCTTAAATTCTTTTTATTAAGTCAAAAGGTCGTATATCCTTATAGCACATAAGGATAGTCTATCAACTTCCATAAAAAAACGAAACTTGCATGGTTGATACAAAGGACGTATGTTTAGAAAAGATTTTCAACAGATCTTAAGTCATTCTTATAAATACCATAACATTCACAAACACATACAGTATAAACCCTAGAACGAAATTGAGAAAGCAACAGGAGCCTCGAAGCATTTATTTTAGTTTCAGTCGCCAAGAAAGGTAATACTCTCATAGTCTCATGCATGTAATTTGAACTTAATTGTGCTGTTAGAATCCCATGTAATACTTTATAGATTGGTCTAGTTTACGTGCTTTTAAATCATTAACAAAAATATTTATTTGCAGTTAGCTTCTTATGTATGCATGATATTTATAATTTGACTGTTAGTGCAGTGAAAGTTACAGATTTACTTCGATGTAACCATAAAACTAGTTATCCGATAATAATAAAACTAATCTGGAATTATAATTTTGGTCAAAGGGCTTTGTAGCCTGTATCACATGAGATAATCAACCAAGTTGTGGGTTTCAAGTTCAATAAGCTAGGAATTAACAAACGTGGTGTATTTTTATCGTATTCGTATATATAGTGAGACTATGGAATAATTTGCCTCTCTATAAAGTACTTTTTAACTTCCAGGATATTACAAACAAGCTGGTCGTTTTCATTATTCTGCAATAAGTATGTTTCTGAAAATTTTCATATGATACTGTAAAACGTTTTGATGATAAGTTTGCCCAAAGATACAGTTTCTAAAAGACTGATAATTAAGCTTATATTAAACTTTATTGAAGAAGTAGCAAAAGGAGAGTGACTTGGGATAGTTGCTTAATGAGCTGCTACTACTTGGTTAATAATTTGCTAATTAAGATTTGTGAACCAGAATAGAGTTACTTGTATTGATAAAGGTTATAGTGTGTTTATTGTTTGATTAAAATTTGAACAACTATATAAATTAAACTAAATTGAAGGTGATTTACTTGTGTTGGGTGTTAAAGGAGAGAAAAAGAAAAAGAAATGTGACCTACTGCCTTTGTTAAGAACTCAACACCTTTATTACCGCTTACGGAGTATTATATTCGTATTGAGTTCCATAAACTTGTTAAGAGTTCTTAAGTAACATGTACTGATGATCTTGTTTGGTTATGGAACTTGAGTAAGTGAAGTATATATTTGTGTATATGGCCATGGAACTATTTATATCGCTGGGACACCTCCAGTGTTGAACTAGCTTATAGGCATTAATGAAAAACTCGACCAATCAACTAGGAGTGTCAATTAAAAATTTTCAGAATATGATAAGAGTATATTTTGTTGAAATTGTAGGAGACTTATTTGGAAAAGAAGTGAGAGCTACTAAGATATGAAGAATTTTAAAGGGGGTTTAAATGGGGTCGCTCGTTTCTCAAGTGTTAAGGGGTTTTTAAATGGGGTCTCACGTTTCTCAGATGCGGTCGCACATTTCTCAAGCGGATGTGTCACAGCTTGTTCAAGAAAATCAAAGTCCGAAACTCCAGAAAACCCTCATCCATTATTCGGGGTTTGTAGAAAACATCCAATGTAAATACTTCTTTCGTTTCTGTGGAATCATATTTACTGATATATTTTGTCTCTTATCGCAGAATATTACTTTGAAGTTGAAGGAAAAAAAAGGTTTATGGATAATCAATCTGGAAAAAATACTGGCTGGTATGGCTGATATTGAAGGTATGCTTTTGTGATCTATATTATCAGTTTATACTTTAAAATTTTTTTCTTCTCTAAGATTAATCAAACAATTTCATTGTTGGTGATCAAAGGCGTAGTAAGTTGGGTCGCCAGTGAGGATCGGAAGGTATATATTTCAGGTCACATTAATCGAACCCAATTTATGAAGTGTTTGCAGAAATGTAGTGGAAAAGTAGAGGTAGATCATTTTCATTTTGAAAAATGTTCAAACCACTTTTATAGAAAGAAAGAAGCGCCCTCAACTAAAAAGGCAGGCCCCTCAACTAATAACACAAATCCGACAACTAATAATGCAAACACAGCTATTGGCTATTACCAAGCTCAAGGCTATGGAGGCTATTATGGTAATGTTGGTCGTAGTGGTAATGGAGGCTATGATAATTTCGATTTTTATGGTAACGGAGGCTGCAACGGCAACATTTATAACTACCAGCCGGAACCTGCCGGGTATCAAAAGAGGATTGCCTACGACCATATAGATTGTGCAGGGGATGCTTCTGAATGTTCTGGACATCATATCGAAAAGGCAGTGACTCCAGATAAGAGTCAAGATAAATCTTCTAAAAATACTGTTGAAAAGCCTGCAGGCTCTCCCAAAAGAAACTAGCAGCAGATAGCAATTATCCCAAATGCTGCAAGTATAATGTAATTGAATTTATTGGAAATGATGTCTTTAGTTCTTGATTTTTCTGTGTCTTTGAAGTATGTTTTGCCCATATTCTACATATATTTTTATATGGTTCCAGTTTTAAACGTTGTTATGGATTTATATCTTTTATTATGATGATTTGTGTCTATGCGCGCAGAACTTGTTTTTTGTTATTTTATAAGAATGATCTTTGCACACACAATGCTTCAATCTCAAACTTGACTCCACTTTTGAGCAACAATTGTAGTTGGTACCTAATACAAAGAAGATGTTGATAACAGCAATTCAAAATTGCATATGTTTTAATCCTATATCATATAAATCAGTTTTAATTAGAAAAAAAATGGCAAAATAAAGCGCTGTCTTTTTTTACGTCACAGATGATTAGTTTTGATAGTGTTTGGAATTGATTGTCAAAACTGCTATACACATTATTTGCGACTGAAATAAGCAGTTCTGAATAAGTAAATTTACTTGTTTATTCAAAATAACTTATATAAAAAGGCAATTATGGAATAAAGCAGTTTTCATTAGCAATCCAAACAACCACTAATTTTGCGGAACATCATGTAAAGCATGCGGAATCACACCTTCCGCTGTCATAGGAAAATGCTACTGTTGTGGAATGAAGTCTCATTATGTTTGCATCATGTGTCATTTGCTTAAAGGATATGTTAACAAGAAAGATGTTGGACCTTAATGTTATAGAAGAAAAGAATAGGGTAGTTTAGTGTATTTATGTTATGTGTTCTGTAAAATCCGACCCATTATATTGGGCTGGGTCATTAGGATAACGGTATAAACGGTTATAGAATAGGTTACAACGTTTAAAATAGGTTATAACGTTTCACTGAATCGGTATGACTCTTTGTTGCATCGATTCATGCAGTATAAATAGGATCAAAGTCTGTAAACAATTCATCAATTCAATATACAAATTCAATTACAATAAATTCTGATATTATAGCATATTTGTTTATGTATTTTTTATCTCAAACACATCACAAGAAGAACACCAGATACGAGGGATCAACAGTGGCATCAGATCGGTTTTTCGATTCAGGGAAGTAGAAAATTCGATCAGGAAGGCGGGCTTGATTATCATTAGCAGTAGGCGGGATTGATTATCAACAGCGGAATTGATCAGGATCAATAGCGGGAAGCAGTTTTGATTGTCAGAAACGGAGAAGCAGGATTGATTGTCATTAGCAGAAGGCGGATTGACAATCATTGGCAAGACGAGTTTGACTTTCAACAGCGAGGCGGGTTTGATCAAACACCCACAAATCAAAGAAACCAGGCTTATTTTTTCTAAGAACCTTTTACAAATATAATCAGTATTTTTTTTACTCTTATTATCGAATTTGGAGGCATAAATAAGAGCATAATCAGATTAGTATTTGTGAAAGAAAGAAAATTTTAATTAAAGATTGGTAGAAAGAAGAAAAGAAACATGACCGGGGATTCTTCAAAGAAGAATGAAAATGTAGCAAAGGAAGGAGGATTATCGTTAAACTTCCAGTGCCCAATCCTCAACTCTACAAATTATACTATTTGGGCATTAAAGATTAAGGCAATCTTTAACGTCCATGGAATTTGGGAATCAGTGGAACCTACAGCGGGAACTGAAGTGGATCAAAAGAAGAACAACACAGCAATTGCAATGTTATACCAAGCACTTCCAGAAAACATGATATTGCAAATTGCTAATCTTACTTCGGCGAAGGATATTTGGGATGCATTGAAAGTGCGACATGTAGGAGTTGATAGGGTTAAAGAAGCACGGTTACAAACACTAGAGTCAGACTTTGAATCACTAAAGATGAATGTTAATGATTCACTCGATTTCTATGCGGGAAAGATCAGTGAGATTGCATCACAAGCAAGCAGTCTCGGACATACCTTGGACGATAAAAGATTGGTTCGTAAACTTTTGGGCTCAGTACCAGAAAAGTTTATTCAAATTTTTGTTGCAATCGAACAATTTGCCGATCTTAATACGATGCCATTCCAAGAAGCCATTGGGAGATTGAAGGCCTTTGAGGAACGCACCAAGAAGCAGACTAAGGAGGAAGATATGTCTAGTAGACTTCTATTCACGAAAGCAGACAAAAAGGAGAAGGATAAAGACCAGAGATGTGAACATTGTGGTTGTGGAAACTCAAATCATGGAGACTTTGGACGAGGCCAGGGAAGAGGTCAGGGGTCCAGGAAAGGTCAAGGCGATAGTGGAGTGCAACGGGACAAGAGTCACATACGGTGTCATAAGTGTCATGAACTTGGGCATTACAGGAACGAATGTCCAAAATCAGAGAAAAGGGATGAGGCAAACCTGATCTGGGATGTAGACGATGAACCAACATTGATGTAAAGACAAGTTATGAAGACTAGATTTGCGTCTATAACATTAGGGGGGTGAATGTTGGACCTTAATGTTATAGAAGAAAAGAATAGGGTAGTTTAGTGTATTTATGTTATGTGTTCTGTAAAATCCGACCCATTATATTGGGCTGGGTCATTAGGATAACGGTATAAACGGTTATAGAATAGGTTACAACGTTTAAAATAGGTTATAACATTTCACTGAATCGGTATGACTCTTTGTTGCATCGATTCATGCAGTATAAATAGGATCAAAGTCTGTAAACAATTCATCAATTCAATATACAAATTCAATTACTATAAATTCTGATATTATAGCATATTTGTTTATGTATTTTTTATCTCAAACACATCACAAGAAGAACACCAGATACGAGGGATTAACAAAAGAAAAGTTTACATATTTCATGGAGAGATAATGACATGCAATAGGGATCTGTATATATACCTCAGTGTTTACATTGGTAAATTTATTTTGCTTCAAACCAGTTCAATCATTATAACTGGTACAAGTGTTCAATGATGATCATTTTTTATGTCATTGACAAGATAAGTCCCGACGACCGGCATAATATCAGCATGATATACAACATATATTTCTATCTCAATATTATTCCAGTGTTACAACAAAAAAGCATGCCATTTTACACATTTTATTAGCTACATCATCATGCATAAAAGTGTGGACAATTATATACTCTACACTTTACTCTTGTGTGGGGATATGTGGTGTTACAAAATTATTGTGAATTGCCATACTTTTTTTAGTGAGTATATATATAAACTATTCACACAAGTTAGTGTGGAGAAATATTTCTTTTTGTCACATCGCACACAATATCATTTGGCCTACACTCAATTTCAGCACACTCTCAATCATAACCACCGATTCACAATGACGTAACCCTAAACTACAGCCACCGGTAAACCACCCCGGCCAACCGCATATACCGGCCACTTCAACAATTTTTCAATCGAAAAGGTATCACAACGATCCCCTAAAAGGTTATCTTCTATCTAATTTCATCAATTTATTAGGGTTACAGTTCTAAATTCTATTGTTTATCTATATATTCGATCACTTGGCCTATTTTATCATCATTTATGCTTCGTTACACCGAATACCTATTTGTTAATTGAATGTTGCTATTTATTTACGAATTACGGAATAACTTGTGTTCTGATTTTTCGGATTCGTCATTGTTCACTTACGGTTTATGCAGTAAGTGTGTGATTTTAAGTTGTAGATAGATAGTTTCTGAGTGTTTTGGAATCATAGACGAGTTTCGTTTTAGTTGTGTGCGTACTAGTGAAATAGTTGATGATTAAAATGCACCTCAAGGAGAATAAGAGCTTGTTTCATTTTACCTTAACTGACAACATGCCTTTTCCCTATAAGAAAACACGACAATTACATATTTTCTGCTTTTTATGAATTTAATAAACAGATAGTCTTGAGAGCAGTGTCTAAACGCTCATTTGTTTCTGTATTCCACAAAAGGTGTTGATCCCAGTTGAGCAAACAATCCTTTATAGAAACTGACTTTAACAAAGACTTATTAAGTATCACGTGGAAATTAATACTTAATATTAAGAAGAAGAACAATGAACATTCAACACCTCAATATTATTATTAATACGAATACTCTAACCAGTATTAGGGTTTTACAACCTTGAAGTGTATCGACCTTAGATATAAAACATACGTACATCTAATCTAACCTAGGACCTCCTTTTATAGGCTAAGGAGTCCTTTACATAATACAATACGTAACCTACAAGATAAATATATTTTCCATATTTATCTAATACAAAATATTAAACTGACTATACAAAACTAGCAGTGGTTACAATACAATATCAGTTGTTTCACATTACTACTAGCCGCGATTTATCTTCAGCAGTGGATTCATTCTTCTGTCCGTGGTTTCACCAACTCTATCCGTGGTTCCAATACTTAGAATAATTCATGATCCAAGGAACCTAAAACCCAACAATCCTCCCCTAAACTTGATACATTCAAATAGAATTCTCAAGTTTCCTTTAAGCTCAAAACACCTGAATCGGAGGATGTATCTAAACACTTACTAGTTTTAAGAATTGTCTCATACTTCAGCATTAAACTGTAAGCTTGATCATCATAGGGCATCAACATCTTTAAACCACCAGGCTTCAGCATCTGAGTAATTACTTCTGGATAATTATTCAATTTAGGATAATCACCTTCTACAAGCATATGAATAACTTCTCCAGACACAGTTAACACATGAACTCCACAAGTTTGATATAAAAACCATCTTGTAACTTGACCATTGTAGAGTCCTTTCCATTCAGGTTCATCATGAGTAGGCTCAAACAAAATCTTCAAGTTATCATAAACCATTCTCTCATGATAATCATCTGGATGTACATCACCAAACTTATTCTTATAAAGCTTCCAAAGATTCATCAAATCATCCCTATCCAGATATTGAAGCATCTGTGAAAATTTATCAAACGCAGAAACTTTATTGAGTCTTTGAATTTTCCAACATCCTGCACTTCCATTAAGCTCAAATTCATAAGAGATAATTTGATTACTATCTTCAATCACTTTCAGTCTTTTAGAACTAGATGTCTCCTGAATCTCAGATTTTCTCTTTTGACTACTTTGAATCCACTCTTCTTATTTTTCAGAATTCATTGGAATAAAATTATCATTATTAATCCTCATACACATCAGATAAAGCTCATGAATTCTCTCAAATGAACATTTACTAAGATTTTCAGAAATATGAATGCCTGAATTCTTAATAATCTTCATCAGTACATTCCTCATATCACCTTTTGTAGGAGGTTTCTTCCTTTTAACTTGCTTCTTTTCCTTACTGATCCTCCTTGCCCATTCACCCAAGATTCTAGCTCTTTCATCAACATCTAACAATGCCCATTCTTGAGTAGTATACTCATCCTGTATTTGATTAGAAGCTTGAAGATAGTTTTGTGTTTCATACCATTTAGCTAACCATTTCTGAGTAGCCTCCTTTTCTTCTTGCTTCTGTTTCTCCCAAGCTGCTTCCTTTTCAGCTAGCATGTTTCTTGTATACTCTTCATCATAAGCAATATGTTCTTCTCTACTTTTAAACTTCAAAACTGGTGCTGCAATACCTTTACCCTTACCAATGTCTGGTTGAGCCACCTTCTTCTTCAAAAGCTCACCAATAACTAAACTTTTACCTTTGGGTTTGTTGCAGTAGATTTAAGAGATGAAACATGTGCAATGATGGGTGTAAGGTTAGTTGAGGTTTTGCTTAGATTGATCAGTGTACTTGCAACTTACTTCTCAACTTCTTTAGATTTAGGTGGTGATACAGAGATGGTTGTAACAATTGTAGAAGTGGTTATGATAGCAGTGGGTAAGTTTAAAGTGGGAGTGGTTATGATTACCTTATCTGAAACTGCAGCAGTAATTTCAATAATACTAGCCGTGGTTGCAGACACACTATCAGTGGTTGTGTCCTGCATCACCTCATCTTCTACCACAGTCTTCAAACTTTCAAGAACAGCTTCATTCCCAACTTTATCAGATACCAAAAATTATTCTGCTTGATCTCCACTATCCACATCCTCATCCATATGCACATCTACAGCCTCCCCTGAATTCATGCCTTCACTCCTCCCCTGTTTGGGTACATGCTCCATATTCACAATTGGAGAGGAGTCCACCTTCTTTTTCAACTTTCTCATATGCCTTAAAACAGCAACCCCAGGTCTCCTCACTTTCTCCAAAACAAACATCCTATGCTCCAGCCTCCTAATCACAGCAAACTCTTGAAGACTTGAGATTGTATCCTCCATTTTGGTACATTTAGCCGTCAATTCATTAAAACATTCAAGAATATCCTCCCCACTTCGACCTGTGTTAACTGGTCCGAGAGGTGGTTCATTGGAAAAGTCATCATCTACTAGTTTAGGATCCGTCAATTCATTTTCATGTTCCAAACTATCCTCATCACTTCGAGCTGTGTTAACTGCTCCGAGAGGTGAATCCTTGGATAATTTAAACATAGCACCAGACCTTGCCTGATCATCTATGCACCCTAAGTGAGCCAGTTGGCTAGGGATTCCTTCACCTGTGTTAAGTTCCAAGGAACTCTCCACATTAGGAGTTGCCAAAGGTTGGGTCTTAATGATGTTTCCACTATCCTGACCAGCATCTAAGCATGAATCAGTAGTGGAAGCCCTTCCAATCATGTCACCTCCACAACTTGTGACAGCCTCATTTACAACACCACTAACACCAGCCTGAGGTAGCTTGGTGCCCTTCCTCCTCCTAGTCCATAAAATTGGTTTAACAGTGGTTTGGGTTTGACTAGCAGTGGGTTAAGATTCACTAACAGTTAGTACAAATGTACTATCAGTGGGTTGAGGTGTACTAGCAGTGGGTTCAGGTTCTATGGGTTGGGATTCAAGACCTTCATCAAACTCAGGAATAGTAGGCAAATTAATCATATGTGGGAATAAGGGAACATGTCTGATTTGAAAATTAGGATTCTGATTCCTTATATGTGCAAAAACCTTAGGAAGCATATAATGCACTTCATACTCCCTAGTATGCTCAACAGGTTCTTCTATTTGACTTTCCACAACCAGTTGCACAAACCTAGGATATAAGTAATATTTACCCTTCTTCCTAATATTTTGCACAAACCCTTCATAAATCATCTTAGACCAATTAAACTTCCTCCCATCAGACAAACAAATGATAGCAGTTGCAATTTTGGAAGGGAAGTCATCAAATCCAGTGGTCTTATTACTTGTACACATCAACAAGGTATGAATCAAAAACTTCCATTGTTGTGAAAACATTCCCTTAAAAAATTTTACCTTGTCTCCCCTGTGAGTATATCCTAACCTCTCTAAACCTTCAAAAATCTCAGCATCTGAAAGATTAACAACACCATCAGCATCATCTAACTTCAAAACCACTCTAATAATCTCCTCATCAACTAAAATCTCATTCACATCCACCACAGAACTAAAAACTTCCACCCCATTGACCTCCTCAAGCTTAGAATTACCCCAGAATTGATGTATATAGGCTTTAAGGATGGTTGGTGCTACGGTTAAGGCAAAGTGAATAGGACAGTGAATAAGGAAATCAATCATTTGATGAAAACCTTCGGATCGATTGTTTTTTTTATCAAATTAGCAACTAGATTATGGGTGTTGGAGTATTGGTTCGGCATGATGATTGATGATGTGTGTGATGTGGGATTTGTGAATTGAACAGTGAATAAGGAAATCAATCATTTGATGAAAACCTTCGGATCGATTGTTTTTTTTATCAAATTAGCAACTAGATTATGGGTGTTGGAGTATTGGTTCGGCATGATGATTGATGATGTGTGTGATGTGGGATTTGTGAATTGAACAGATGGAAGTGGTTTGGATTTATGTAAAACGCCAATTGGAAGTGATTTGAAGATCAATTAAATGATCTATCAGTGATTTGGGGAGGTAAATGCGTTTTCTTCAAAGTTACCAAACAGCCCCTCAAGTATCCAAAAATCAGCAACATGCTAGCAGTGGTTTGAAAACTTCTATCAGTGGTTTGAAAAACACTAGCAGTGGATACAGAAGTACACTCCAACCAGTTGACCAAGAGATACAACAAGCAAATCTATGTCAAAAATAGTGATATCACACAAAAAGATGAAGGATTACACAATATATTTTTTTTTAACACTAATCTGCAGAATCACCAAAAGCTCCAATGTACAACAATCCTTCATACCTGCATATCACAAACATAAACCAAACACAGAGAAAATGGTTAAGGTTAGCAGTGGTTAGAGAAAACAAAAAGTGGATCCATATACTTAGCAATGGATAGCCAAATGTGCTTAGTTCTAAGTCAATATGGTCAACTTCTGTCATTACTTCCTTTCCCAAAGTCAAACAACTTCATTAACTCCTCAACCACTTATACCTTCCCCTTATTTACATACTAATTCCATCTTAACCATTGATACCGCCTATAAAATAATCCCAAGGCACAATAAACACATACCAATTACCCAAATTTACTTCCAAACCCTAATTTCGCAACAATTCCACTTATCAGCAGCAACCACCATGTCTAGCAAACCAGAAATCATCAATCTAACCTCCTCCTCCTCCTCCTCCTCCTCATCATCAAGTGATGATTCACACCCATTATTTCGTTACCCTCATCAAGATGAACCTCGACCTTCAAAGTCCCCCTTTCTCCCTTCATCTGAAGATTATAGTGTAGTGGATCCAAGTGATTCACCTAGAGGTTCTGATGACTCTATAGAGAGTCTAGAATCAATCTTCAATAGATTGGTGAGAGATGAAGCGGAGAGGACAGCAGCGGTTGGAGATAATCCACAACCTTCACAACCCCAACCCCAACCAAGGCCACGTGCCAAAAATCCACCACTCCCAAAGACAAGAGAGGTGGTGATTGGTCTTCCTGCTCCAGGATCTGGTTCTTTAAACCATGGAAGGAAGGGAAAGGGCAAGGGAGCAGAGGTGATGGGAAAGGGAAAAGGGAAGATGGAGTGATGCTTTATGGTGGAACGAGTAGATGGAACAACTAAAGATTTCTCATATCACAAATACATCCATCATCGTTTTCATCAATCCATCCTTCCATTTGCATCTTCAGCTTCTTTATCGTGCTTGTTATGTATATCCACCAGCTTTTATAATAGATGATAGGATGGTCTTGGATTTCATTTGAAGTTGATTGTAAGTTGTAAACTGTTTCTTGACTTAATGAACAACTTCTCAATGTACTTCTCTTGCATCATACAACCAGTGATTAACTTTCATAATTCTGCAAAATGGTTAGTGGGAACACAAAGAAACAAACAGTGGTTTGAACATAACTAACAGTGGTTAGAACAAAAATAGCAATACTAAGATCACTTAATAACAGTACAATACTTATACAAACGTTTACAAAACAAGTTGAGATTTAGAGATTAATCATTCCAATACTAACTACAGGGTACTGAAACCTCCCCACATCAAAAGCTTTAGTGAGAAGATCAGCAACATCGAAATCAGTATGGATTTTTACCATTTTAATCAACCTTTTCTCATTACAATCTCTAATAAATGATGCCTTATCTCAATATGTTTAGTTCTAGAATGTAAAACAGGATTTTTAATGATGCAAATTGTACTGTTATTATCAATGTAAATCTTAGTATGCATAAAATTGTACCCAAAATCCAGCAATTGATTCTGAATCCAAAGAACTTGACCACAACAACTGGCAGCAGCCACATATTCGGCTTCAGTTGTAGAATTTGCCACTATTGTTTGCTTTTTGCACTGCCATGAAATTAGTCTGCTTCCCAAAAACTGACATCCTCTAGTTGTAGATTTCCTATCCAAACTAGCACCAGCATAATCACTATCTGTATAGGCCACCAAATCAAAAGGTGAATCCTTAGAATACCAAAGGCCCAATTTAGGATGACCTTTAAGGTATCTAAAGATTCTCTTAACATCATTCATGTGTGATGTATTGGGTGTGACTTGAAATCTTACACACACACATACTGAGAACATTATATCTGGCCTAGATGCAGTGAGATACATCAAAGATCCAATCATGGACCGATACAACTTCAAATCAACTTTGGGACTTCCATCATCGGGTAGCAGTGGTTTCTGAGTCTCCATAGGGGTGTACTAGCACTCTTCACATCCTGAAATCCAAACTTCTTCAAAATGTCTGCTACATACTTGTCTTGACTAATGAAAATACCATCAGTCCTTTGTTGAACCTGTAGCCCCAAAAAGAAAGTGAGTTCTCCCGTAGAGCTCATCTGAAACTTATCATGCATAAGTTTCTCAAAATCCTTGCATAGCTCCTTATTTGTTGAGCCAAAGATGATGTCATCTACATAGACCTGAACCAGTAAAATATCATCCTTATGCTTCCTAATGAACAAAGTTTTATCAATCAACCCTCTTTTAAATCCATTGTCCATCAAATAAGTAGACAGACACTCATAGCATGCCCTAGGAGCTTGATGCAGCCCATACATAGCCTTCCTCACCCTGTAAACCTTGTCAGGATGATCAGGATCTTCAAAACAAGGAAGTTGACAAACATAAACCTCCTCATCAATTGTGCCATACAGAAAGGCACTTTTAACATCCATCTGATACACTACAAAATTCTTGAGTGAAGCATATGCTAAAAATAATCTAATAGCCTCAATTCTTGCAACTGGAGCAAATACTTCATCATAATCCAAACCTTCAGTTTGTGTGTATCCTTGAGCAACCAGCCTTGATTTGTTCCTTACCATTATCCCTCTTTCATCCCTCTTATTTCTGAACACCCATTTTGTCCCAATTGTCCTCTTTCAATTAGGAAGGTCAACCAATGTCTAAACCTCTTGAAGCTTAAACTGTAGAAGCTCCTCTTGCATTGATTCTACCCATCCTTCTTCAAACAAAGCTTCTTCCACTCTCTTGGGCTCCTTTTGAGACAGAAAACAAGCAAACATGCAATTTTGCAGATCTTTATGACTATTTCTTTTGTGAAGTGATCTTGCAAAGAAACCTTGCTCAGGAAAGGTTATAGTGTTCTTAACCTTGCTTCATGTTTGAACTGGAGTATTCAAATTTCCAAGTATTTGATCCTTGGGATGAATTTTGTGAATCCTTGTGGTAGTGATTGGACTTTCATGAATGACAGTTTCCAAATTAGTAAAATTAGCATTGAAGAAATCATCCATGTCTTCATCATTAGTAGGAGTAGCAATATCTTCCAAAGCAGGCATGTCAGGATCATGTGGATACTCCTCTTCACCAAATAATGGCTTTGCAGTTGGTCCAAAGAAAGTACTATCATCAGTACTTGCAGCCGGGATTTCACTTGTACTGGTAGCGGTAGAAGTTGGCTTAGCAGTGCTTTCATTATACCTATCCATTCTTTCATTTGGCTTAGCAGTGCTTTCAGAATGTCTTTTCTTTCTTTCAATTTCTTCTACCGACACTGAGTTATCTTTCAACAACTCATCCTTATCTTGATGATGATCAACTTTTCTTCCAGAATTCAATGCATCATCATCAGTGGGACCTTGCTTATCAATGATAGGTGAGACATAACTAGCTTTCCACTTTTCAACCAAATAGAACTCCTTTGGAGAATCAGCTTCCTTAGAAGTTGTTTCTGCATCAGAATCCTTTTGTGTACCTGCATTAACATTAATGGAAGTTCCTGCAATGATAGGCTCATAATGCATAGATTTGGTTAGAATATCAATGTTAAACACCAGTCTGGTCCTTTGGTCTCAACACTAGGAGTCTCTTCACTAAATTGAACATGTAAGTTCTCTTCAACAATCCTAGTCCTCCTATTGTATACTCTAAAGGCTTTACTATTAGAAGAATAGCCTAAAAAGTATCCATCATCAGCTTTTTCTTTAAACTTGCCTAGGTAGTCTATGGTATTCAAGATAGTAACATGACACCCAAAAGGTTTTAGGAATGCAATCATTGGCTTCCTATTATGTAACAGCTCATAGAGGGTCTTGTTATGAGGCTTCACTACCTTACTTTTATTCTGCACATAACATGCAGTGCCTACAGCTTCAGCCCAAAAGGTAGTTGGTAGTTTAGATTCTGACAACATTGTCCTAGCAGCCTCAATTAGTGTCCTATTTTTCCTTTCAGCTACACCATTCTGTTGTGGTGTTCTAGCAACACTAAACTGTCTTTCTATACCCTTAGCTACACAGAACTGATTCATCACATCATTCTTAAACTCAGTTCCATTATCACATCTGATTACCTTGACATTATGGTTTACTAGATTTTCTATCTTAGTAATGAAACTCTTGAGAATCTCACTAGTCTCACTCTTAGCAGCCAAAAAGTATACCTAAGAAAATCTACTATAATTATCAGTGATAACTAGGCAGTACTGCTTATGGTTCAAACTTTTAACAAAGGTAGGTCCAAATAAGTCCATATGAAGCATAAACAGTGGTTGTGAAATGGTGTTAACAGTTTTGGACTTACAAGAAGCTCTATGTTGTTTTCCTTTCTGACAAGCCACACAAAGTTCCTTACACTCAAAAACCTTAGAAGGTAACCCTCTCACTAAGTTGCCCTTTACAAGTTTATTGATTGTTTTGAAATTAAGGTGACCCAGCCTTCTATGCCACAATTTAGACTCATCAACTGATGCCTTAGCAAACAAACAAGTTAAGGACCTATTAGGAAGTACATCTTTAAGATCAAAACAATATATGTTCTCTTTCCTAGGTATCCTTAACTGCACAAATTTCTCATTAGGCATATTAAAATCAGGTGACAACACCACACACTCAGTTTCCCCAAAAAGTACCCAGTTTTTCTTATCACACATTTGAGAAACACTGAATAAATTGTACTTTAATCCCTGTACCAGATAGACCTTTTCAAAGTCTAATTTTCCTATTCTAATTGTGCCTCTGCCAAGTATCTTTCCTCCCTCTGGATCATTGCCAAATGCCACATATCCTCCATCAAAAGCTTCAAAATCCTCCAGGTTGCTCCCATCCCAAGTCATGTGCCCAGAGCAACCACTATCAAAAATTCCTTTGTCTTTTAGCTCATCTTGTAGATTGCCCTGCACATGAATTTAAACAAATTAGTTCCTTTTATGGACCCAAGCCAAAACTGACTTGGGTCTGCCCTGTGCATCAACATAATCAAATTTCTTTAAGTCCATTGATGCACAACTGGCATGATGTAAAACCTTGGTCTTAGGCTTCCATTGCCAGCTAGCTGAGGCCTTAACAACATAAAAATGGTTTCCAACCACTGTATCAGTTATTACCTTTGGAATTTTTAAAACTTCTTTTGTATCAGTGGTGATATTTTGCTTAGTAGTGGATTGATTTTGCTTAGCCGTGTTTACATTTTGCTTAGCAGTGGTTGGAACCCATTTGGGTGCAGCAGTGACTATTGACTTTGTATTACCATTCCTTATTAACACTGCTCTAGGAATCTTATTTTTGTTAGGATGAGGGATTGTTTTCTTTGAAAAGTTTTGATGATTTACCCTCCTCCAATGATTTCAAACTTGTGGTTGGTCTTTATAACAGTTTCTCTATAAGTGCTCAAAACTACCACATGCAAAACAAGCCTTCTTAACACATTGAAACTCATCTCCTAATCTGTTTGAAATTAGTCCATTGAAGTTTCTTTGATTTCCCCTAGGTACATATCTTTTCATCTGTTCCCTAGGTATCTCCTTGTACTCTACAACTTTCTTAGCAATTTGAGCTCCAAATCTAGGCACAAGGTTGGCTTGTTCAGAATCAACTTTCTTTACATTTTCTATCTTTTCAGGCTGAGTTGATTCAGATCTATCTTCCTTCGAGTCTGATTCCCAATCTTCAATAGTGGGAGTATCAGACGACTTAACAGAACCTATCTTAGTTGTTTCAGTCTTACTAATCTCTTCTACAAGTTTGTTAAAACTGAATTCACTACTAAATGACGGTTCTTTTGTAGGTGGTGAATGTTTCATAAGAGAGGGTGGTGGCATATTGTTGTAACCAAGACCAGTACCCTCTTTAAACAATTTTTGACCAATTGGCTTATTTACTAAATCAGAAGCATATTGTGTTTTAGCAACTCTAACAACATGCTTTTCCTTTTCATCTAAAGCTTCTTGTTTTACACTCTCTGCTTCTTCTAGTTTCTTTTTAAGCATTTTAATTTCCCTATCCTTAAGATCAATTTCACCACCAAGTATGTTAATCTTATCTACATACTCAAACTCACATTTAATACAAAATTTAAGTTTCTCTTCAACACTCTCTAGACCTACTTTATAACCTAAGTTATCTAGTGAAAGTCTTTCTACCTTTCTTCTCAAACTCTCATTAATAGCTTTAAGAGATTCTAAGTTATCTTGACATGATTTAAGAGAACAAGTAGAATTTAGAATCATTAGATACCTCAGAATCTGAACCAGAAGATGAAGCATAGGCCATAAGAGCAAAGTTATGCTCTTTAGAAGCTTCACTAGCAAGAAAAGCTGCATTGGGACCTTCTTCAATCGGATCACTCCAGTCTTAATCACCAATACCATCTTGAGCAACCAATGTTGAAGAAGAAGCAGGCTCTTCAGTGGTCTTCTTGATGCCTTCTATCCTCTTAGGAGCTCGACATTCCCTAGCAAAGTGACCCTTCTTCTTGCAGTTAAAGCACTTCATCTTGCTTTTGTCAAATCCAGCTCTCCTTTGACCATCATACTTAACTTGCCTTCCAGTCCTCCTCAAGAACTTCCTAGCTTGGAGAGTCAACATTGCCATTTTCCATGGAAGATTTATTTCTTCAAGATCATCAGGATCAATTTGATCTAAATCTTGATTCAAAATAGTAACACTGGTAGTTAAATCAGCCAGAAAAGCACAAATTGCACCATCACTGATATTATCACCAATGTTGCAAAAATCGGTCAACTCGGCCGATTAATCACCGATTAATCGTTAATCGGCCGAGTACCTTGTCGATTTTTGAAAATCGGTCAAAAAATCGGCCTAGGAAAAAAATCAACACTAAGCAGTCAAAAAATCGGCCGAATCGGCCGATTAATCGGCCAAATCGGTCAAAATCGGCCGAATCGGTAAAAAATTGGCTGAATCGGGCAAATCGGTCATTTTAAAAAAAATTATAATTTAGGCATTCTACTTAATTTGGGGATTGTATATTTCATTTATAACGCACAATGGGCATCATAATCATAATTTGAGCCTTTTATTGATGTTTGGAAACATAGCAGGCTTGAAATCGGTTAAGATTTTTTGTTTGGTCTCAAGAAATACCAAAAAATTGCAGGAAATGCCAATCCGATTAATCACCGATTAATCCCGAGTTGACCGATTACTCGCTGTAGGGTGGTCGACCGCCCGACTACCGATTCACGATTTTTGCAACATTGATTATCACCAACAGTGGTATTGTTAGCAATAGCCGTGGTTACTTCATAAGAAGTAGTGGAAACATCTTGAGAATTCCTATGCCCTGTAGACACAAAGGCAATGTTTTGTGGTGATGAGGATGATCCAGCTATGTTCTTTTCAGACTCATAAACTTTCAGGTTGTTGTAGAGATTGTCCAAAGTCATCTTTTCAAAATCATCTTTGTTTCTCCACACAACAGTATGCACAACCCAGTCAGGTGATAAACTTCTGATGAACTTCAAATTGATATCTTGTTGAGCAACTTTGTAGTCCACTAACTTCAGTTGGCTGATGAATTTTTGAAGTCTGTTATAAGTGCCATCAAGTTTTTCTCCACTAAGAGCAGTGAAGTTTTCAAGCTGATGCTTGAGCATGTTCTTCCTTGATTTCTTAGTAGCTTCATTACCAGCAAACCTTGTTTCAATAGCAACCATTAACTCTTTAACAGATACATATTGTTCAAAGTCCAAAGCATACTCATTAGGTATTCCTATGGAGAGAATACTATGAGCTTTAATCTCCAGCTTCCTTTTAGCCTTGTCAACCTCACTAACAATGGCTATCTCTTGACCATCATCACCCTTTTTAGGAAGAGTATCACCCTTCTTAATGACATCCCAGATGGTATAATCAATCATACGAATGTATTGCCTCATTCGCATTCTCCAAACTTGGTACTCACCATGCTTGAGCATGGGCACCTTTGATGCAGTAACCATGTGAGTTTCGTCAGACATCTTAATTTACTTGAATAAAACTTTAACTAAACTTCTTCTTGGTTTCAGTTTCTAGATCACAAGCTCTGATACCACTTGTTGATCCCAGTTGAGCAAACGATCCTTTATAGAAACTGACTTTAACAAAGACTTATTAAGTATCACGCGGAATTTAATACTTACTATTAAGAAGAAGAACAATGAACATTCAACACCTCAATATTATTATTAATACGAATACTCTAACCAGTATTAGGGTTTTACAACCTTGAAGTGTATCGACCTTAGATATAAAACATACGTACATCTAATCTAACCTAGGACCTTCTTTTATAGGCTAAGGAGTCCGTTACATAATACACTACGTAACCTACAAGATAAATATCTTTTCCATATTTATCTAATACAAAATATTAAACCGACTATACAAAACTAGTAGTGGTTACAATACAATATCAGTTGTTTCACATTACTACTAGCCGCGGTTTATCTTCAGCAGTGGATTCATTCTTTTGTCCGCGGTTTCACCAACTCTATCAGTGGTTCCAATACTTAGAATAATTCATGATCCAAGGAACCTAAAACCCAACAAAAGGTGTAGATTGGCGTGAACACCCTGACCCCGGGTGACTTTTGGCACCAGCCATTGTCCACCCCACAAACAATAACTCCGGCAACTCTTCAGGCCTAGTGGGGCACCAAATGGAGTGAGCACGAGCCAAGACTCGGACCAATGAGCTCTTATTCCACAAAGTCTCTCCAGTGTGCCCATAGGTTTTGCGGAGGTGGGTACCTATATGAAGCAAATGCCAATGATGGGACTTGAACTTGGGTCAATTGATTCAAGCACAAGTGCTCTAACCATTTGACTAATGCTTCATTGGTCTCATTTGTTTCTGTATTATATTTGCTTTTGAGTGGGTGTCAAGGCACGTCTTTTTTTTATGATCATATGGAAAGTCGAGCATGGTAATCAAAGTGTACGAAATACAAGCGTGAGCTTACAGTACATTGGTTAGATTATTAGATCTCAAATTGTTGGGTGATGGATTTGATTGGGTTACTTACTGTAGTAACTACTAAGTATGCTTAATTGCTTAGTATACATTTGTTCCTAACCAAAATAACTCTGAATAGCAACGACGGTTGATGAAGAACAAAACACTAGGATATAGATAGATTAACCAAAATAACTCTGAATAGCAACGACGGTTGATGTGAGGGTTAATCATCTTTATGATGGTAGTTAAGAATGCCTATTTAACCTTAAGCTAAGGTCTCCATGAGTTTTTAAGTAATAACCAACTAAAATATTATTGTTTATTGCTACCAACTTGGATACTAGTTTACATGTGACAAGCTACTATGCTTTTATTAAAATATAAAAGGTCTAATATATTGTTTCTCTGTCACATGCTAGGGAGCTAAAATACGGTAACTTCGACTACTAAGTTTCTTTATCAATTTGTGCACAAATTATTCTAATGACGATCTATCAGCTTAATGTTCAGGACACTCTTGACTTATCATTTAGAATCCTATTTTTCATGGATTGGCAATCGGTTTCAATAGATGCCACCATTTGAACTCTCCTAATTTTTGGAGTTCAAAAAGAAGTTATGAACATGTTTTGCTTCTTTTAGTATCAAAGGTGTGTGCCTTAAACGTACTACGTGTTTCACGTGAATTTGCTATCTACTCTAACATTGAATTTAAGAGGTCTCTTGCTCATGGCATTTCTTAGCTTAGTGTTGTGAAACCTTAGTGTTTCTTTGAGGCTCTATTTTAACGAGTTGATTGGTATAGCTGACATTTTGTTTTTTTAATGGGTGGGTGCCAGTGGTTTTGGTGGTCTTAAAGTTGGGCAATCTAGAATCGAGTTTTGAAAGGATTCTCTCATGCGGGCACAACCACACAGTTCTCCCTCTGTGTACAAGCGGATGCCTTCTAGAGACGGTACAAATTCAGTTCAGAAGATAATTCTGGTAAATCTCTTATTATTATTTATCATGATTGTGGTATATTTTATTGCAACTCGGGTGTTTATATTGCTGAAATTGTTGCATTGTTCGCTCAGAGTTTTTGCAGGATGATATGGTCCAAGAATCTACAGATCCCCCTTCAGGACGTGCTCTGCCTTCTATACTTGTGGCATCCATAGTCTCGTTCTTATTTGGTTGCCATCTTGGGTTTGTTCTTGATGTAGACATCTCTTTTTATAGTTACCTTCTCTATATATATTGGTTATAGTCTTTAAGTTTGAAATATGTAAACTAGTTTGCATTAGGTGTAGGGTAGGGAATGATCTTGGTTTCAATGGGAATAGCCTAGCAGAAGGTATCTTTTTGTTTTCACAGAATCTGTAAATTTAAGCTATCTGCATTTAAACTATAGCTTAATAGCTTCTGTGTGTGGTAAATGAAGGTCTGGTGGTTAGCACGTGTCTTGGTGGTGGCTTCATTGGTTCTCTGTTCGGTGGTTGGATTGCTAATGAATCCTTGAGGAAGGGTAATTGACCAAATTATAGATCTTTTGATTCCAGTTTACCTATATTACTGAATTATAATAAAAAACAAGTTATCCCCTTGGTTTTAAATCCTAATAGAGGTCGAGTACTCTTATCATTTATAACTGTGAGTGAAGTTTTAACGAATCTTTTACATGTAAGATAAGCATGAGTGCAAGAGCACTAGCAGATAAATGAATATAGCTGATATAGTTCATAAATTTTGCTCCTCATGATCATGATGAAGCGACATTATGATTTAATCATCATGTGGTACGGTTATTGAAAACAATATAGTCAAGAGATGTAGCGTATCTTAAGTATGGTTATGTTTTCATCTGTTTTTAGTGCACACGTTAATAAATATCTTAGATTCCCGCATATAGTTTCATGCTGCCATACTTTTGACCATGTACAATGTTTAATATAGTCATGGCTACATATATAATCACTATGTTAACTAATATCATGAAACAGATGGTGGGTTGGTTACTTTTCATATGACATAGTTCGCTTTGTAGAAAAAAAGAAACTCTTGTTCATAGACGCACCAAAAGATGACAGAAATATACCAGACGTTCATCTTGGACTATATGAAGTCGTGATTGTGTTTGGTCATGTGCATAATATGATGAAAATACTTAACTATATATATACTAAAATTACTGAAAATAACTTTAAGATTAAAAAAATGAGGAGACGTTATGGGTAATATTGGTATCAGCAGGTGAAAAGATTACTTGTTTAGGTGCTATATTTGTTTCATAGAATTATAATGACATCCAGAAGCATCTATAATGATCAACTTTGATTAATGTGTGACTTGATTCTTTGAAGACTGAAAAGATTGGTATCAGCAGCTAGAGCATTTGATGAACCTTCTTCTACTAAAGTACCAGATTCTTTGAAGACTGAAAAGATTGACAGCTTGTCCACAGAAGTAGGAAACCTTAAGGTAATGTTGGTATTATAAAACTTATCTCGTCTTTCTCCAACCCTGGGTATTAGTATAATACATATGCATATGCTTACAATTTGGTTGCTCAAATTGGTTTACTTTAACAATATTGTAATGTATTAGCTTCCGGTACCAGTGACATCTTGTTGAGGTAAAAGGGTGTTTATAGCTCCCAGTATTGATTGTTGGTCCCAAAAGTGTGAGTCGATATGAAATGCAAACAAATAAAACTTGAATAACTAAATTTTTTCTAACGTTGAAATGTTACAGAATTCGAGTACTTATACTAAACGAATGGGTGTGTTCCCAAGCCTTGCAACGGTTCGGTAGTAACCGTTTTCTAACCATTTTCTAGCGGTTATTTAACTAACTTTTATAACTAACCATAACTACTTATTAACCGCTATTCGGTTATTAAGTTTCTGGCGAGCAACTTTGATCCTTCGAGTTTGAAGCAATGTCGAGATTAGTATCTTCATTCTCCTCCTTAATCTTGATCTTTGCTTCCTCCTAAGTCTTGAACTCCGAGTATTTGTCGCATAGTCACGAACTTGAGTCTTGGTAATGCTTTTGTTAAGATATCTGCTCTTTGTAGTTCTCCACTTACGTGTTCCACTTTGATATGACCATTCTCTACGCATTCACGAATGAAATGATAGCGAATGTCTATGTGCTTGCTCCTTCCATGAAAAAATGGCTTCTTTACGAGTGCTATAGTTGATATGTTGTCAACTCTAAGCGTTATCTTTGTTTCTTCCAGTCCAGTTAATTCACTAAGTAAACGGTTTGACCATAAGGCTTGACATGCTGCTGTAGTAGCCGCCATGAATTCTGATTCACATGATGAGAGCACTACTGTTGGTTGTTTCTGAGTACACCAAGTGATAGGTGATTCTCCAAAGTAATATACTATTCCTGTAGTTCCTTTTCCTTGATCTGTGTTGATTCTATAACTACTGTCGTTGTATCCTGTAATCTTGCAGCCACCTTCTTTCTTGTATATTATGCCATGCTCCTTTGTTCCTTTGATGTATCGGATTACTTGTTTCACTACCTTCAGGTGATGATCCTTCTGGTATTGCATAAATCTGCTGAGTAGTCTGACTGAGTAACTAAGATTTGGTCTTATATGTAGTAAGTATCTGAGACTTCCAATTAGGCTTCGGTAGTAAGTTGCGTCAACTGGGTTTCCATCTTCCGCCTTGACCAACTTAGTGCCGGGATCCATTGGTGTCTTCGTGTCATTACTGTCCGTCATGCTTGTTTCTTTTAAGATCTTGTTAATGTATCCTGTTTGCTTGATCGTAATCTCTCCTCCTGTCTGTGTAACTTCTATCCCAAGGTAATATGCTAGCAAACCTAAGTCGCTCATTTCAAATTTTTCTTCCATCTGGGACTTGAACAAGTCTATTTCCTTCTTTGGAGTACCCGTGATTATCAAATCATCTACATATACTCCAACGATAAGTGTAGAAGTCTTGTTTCTCTTTGTATAAACTGCTTGTTCGAGATTACATTTCTTAAAGTCTAATGACTTCAAGGTTTCATCAAGCTTCACGTTCCAAGCTCTAGGTGCTTGTCTTAAGCCATACAAAGCTTTAGTTAGCTTGTAGAATTTTCCTAGGTTTCCTTGTTGAATGAAACCTCCAGGTTGTGTAACATAGACTTCTTCCTTTAATTCTCCATGTAAAAATGTTGATTTTACATCTAAGTGGTGTACTTGCCATCCATGATATGCTGCTAGTGCTAATATTAATCTAATTATCTCTATCCTAGCAACTGGTGCAAACACCTCATCGAAGTCTATTCCTTGTTCTTGTACATAACCTTTTGCTACTAATCTTGCTTTATACTTTATGATCCTTGTGCATCTCTCTTGGTTTTATAAACCCATTTGAGTCCTACCGTCTTCTGATTTTCGGGCAATGTGGTAAGGGTCCATGTGTTGTTTTTGTTAATTGAATCTAATTCAATTTCCATGGCCTCAATCCACTTCTCATCTTTTGATGCTTCCTTGTAGTTACGAGGTTTTTCTTTTGTGAAGAATAAGCTTCGGTGCTTCTACTTCACGTGCAGTTTCGTAGATTTTTGTAATATTCTTTAAACCTTGTATAGGTCTATGATCAAATCTAGGATATGAGCTTTCTAATGAGCTAATAGTAGCTCCTTCTTCATCTTCTGAGTTAGGGTTGTAAGTGTATAATGGTGGTGTGATTGGTGAGGGTGGATCTGGTATAGGTTCTTGTTCATGATACGTGTTATCAGTGTTTTCTGTGTTGATTGCTGTAGGATTATCATTGTCAACCCTGTTTATTACAAAACTATTCCAAAACGTGTCTTCTGTGCTTGTATCCTCTTCATTGTTATTCCAATCCCACGGTTTTTTTTCCATAAACTTTACATCCCTACTAACATGTTTCTTCTTTCCTACTGGATCATATAGCCTACATGCTTTTGATCCTTCTTCGACTCCTAAGTAAATCATTGGAATATTCTTAGGTATTCTAGGTTCGGTTTTCTGTTGTAGAGGGCTTCATATGGTGTTTTATCTTCCAAGGCTTTCGTTGGTACCCTGTTGAGTATGTAGATGGCGTGCCTTACTGCTTCCGCCCAAAAAGTTAAGGGTAACTTCATCACTTTCATCATACTCCTAGTAGTTGATAACACTGTTCTATTTCTCCTCTCTACTACACCATTCTGTTGCGGTGAGTATGGTGCTGTTAATTGTCTTTCTATTCCATTCTCCTTACATTATTTGGTGAATTCATGTGATGTAAATTCACCTCCTTCATCCGTTCTTAGCATCTTTATTTTCAACTTCAACTTTGATTCAATCTGATGTCTAAATTCCTTGAATGTGCTGAATGCTTGATCTTTCGAGTTTGGAAAGTAAGCCCACATGAAACGTGTGCAGTCATCTACTAATAAGAAGATGAGCTTCTTTCCAGAGTGTGTTGCTGGACTCATGGGACCACAAAGATCTCCATATACTAAGTCTAACGGGTTCTTTGATCTGAATTTAGCTTGGTTTGGAAAGGGTGTTCTGATGTGTTTTCCTAATAAACATGCATCGCAGATTTGTCCTGCATGATTTATTCTCGGTATTCCATCCACTGGACCTTTTCTTGTCATCTTGTCTATTGCGTCAAAGTTCAGGTGACCTAATCTAGCATGCCATAACCATGCTTGGTCATCTACGTTTGCTAAGAGACATATAGGTGCTACTATATGTAATCTAATACTGTAAAGTCGATTCTTAGATCATTTTACTTTCATCAACAACTTCTTGTTCTTATCTTACAAAATCAGTAAGTTTCCATCCATGATGATCTTACAACCTATTTCAGTGAGTTATCCTAGGCTAAGTATGTTGCTTTTGAGGTTTGGAATGTAGTAAACGTCCGAAATCATCTTCTGTTGTAGGTTTCTTCATCCTAATAATATTGAACCTCTATCCTTTATCTCTACATACGATCCATCTCCAAAACAAACGCGTCTAGTGATGTTTTCGTTAATATCCTTAAAATGGCCTTTGGTGCCTGTCATATGGTTACTTGCACCATTATCTAAATACCATATGCTAGCATCTGTTGTAGCATATTTTCGGGGTTGTACTTGTTCTTCATTTAACAAGATTTCTTCAGTTTCGTGTGTTGCCATTAATAATGATGGTTCATCGTCTTCTAAGATAAGGTTTGATTGTTCCTGAGTTGTTGGTGGATTTCTGCAATTTCTCTTGAAATGTCCGGGTTTCCCGCAATTGAAACATTTCAAATTCCTTTTATCCCACTCACCTTTATTCTTATTGTGAGTTGAGTTTCCTCCATTCGAGTTGTCTCTATTTCCCTTATTTTGCCAATTTCCTCATGAATAGTTTGATCTACCTCTATATTTGGTAAATCGTTTCTTATTTCTAAAGTGTTCGCCTTGTGCGAATAATAGGTTATCTTGGCTTTCTACTTATCCTCCCTTTCGAAGTTTTATTCTCTCCTCGAATACCTTAAGTTTTCCAGCGATCTCATCTAACGTTATGTCATCGAGATCATTCGTTTGTTCTATGGATGCTATTATTTGAATGAACCTATCTGGTGTGGAATCTAATAGTTTTCGTACTAAAAGTGATTCATCCAATGTTTTTCCTAATTCTTTAGCCTTCGTGGCGTAGCCGTTCAGTTTGGCTGTAAATGCATCCACCGTTTCATCCTCCTTCATCTGAAGGGTCTGAAATCCAATCATCAATGATTGTAACCGTGCTTGTTGCACTTTCTCTTCTCCAACATGTCTCTTTCTTAATGAATCCCATAATTCCTTTGCCGTTTCGCAACTTGCTACTTGTAAGATCACATCTTCGGTCAATTCTTGATATAGGAAGGCTGTTGTTGCCTTATCCTTCTTATCATCTACTTGTGTATTTTCCTTAGGTTCTATTGCTTCCCATAAACCTTGTGCTTCTAGTATCACCTTAATTTGTATAGTACAAACCGTGTAGTTTGTGGTTTTGAGTTTAGGGCATTGATACTGTGTCATAGGGGTTACGGGTTTATGTGCAGTGTTACTGCTACTCGCATCATCACCGGGCATTTTGATAGTGCTTATGATCTTCACTTTCTAATTCGTATGGGAATTCTAACTAAGTATGGTATTCTTAATACTACAGGAACATAAATAGTTATCCGGGAATCTAATAGTACGGGATCAATATAAAGTTCTCGGGATTTCCTAATAATATAAAATAACGATCTATACTATCTAAAGTATAAAAGAGAAATCCAAAGTTTGAATTTGTGACCTCGTTGTTGTGTTAAACACAATCGTATTCCCACTTGTGTCGGTACTTGAGTTTGATACCAACCACGTTCTTTCTTTCCCTTGTACACTAAACCAATTCGTGTACACCTTTGTTTTGATGTTGTCGAATAGCTTTCAATATACTTCTCTTCCACCACGTTGTCTTTTCTCTTCTTTCTTTTCTGTCGACTTGTAATAAAACGTGCCTTAGAACTCTTGGTCTCGGATTTCTTCTCGGTAAAACAACAAGGGTTGTTGTTTGTTGTTTTTGACTTCAATGGTCCAATCGAACACAAGTATCCAAAAAATACCTTTCGGTATTTTTCCAAACAAGCCGATTGCTTGTTTCCTTCTTTACCACTACGATGGTAGTATCCTTAAACAAGGAGAGCGTTATGCTTAAATCCTTGTTTTCTTTGTTGCTTGTCCGTGTTCCACAATACCTCTTTTCTTTTTGTTCCACACCAAATGTGCCACAACAGAAAAATACCTTTCGGTATTTCCAAAAAATACAAATGATCATGTTGTATTTTTCGTTGTTATCCTTGTATTGCTGGCGTCTTCTTCCAAAACGATCCTAGATTGTTTTCTAACCAGTATATTTCTTGATTCTCCAAGCAACGCCTTTTCTTCTTTCTTCTTGTATATCTCGTGTGTATATACAAGGTATTATCTCGATGTCTTCTTCTCTTCTTGTCACGTTATGATTTGTGATAAGGTATCCTTTTCTTCTTGTTGTCGTGTGCAAGGCACCAACAAGGTACTCCTTTTTCTTTTTCTTCTGTTGCTGTGTACAAAAGTCACAACATGAATCCTACACCACAGAAATTTGGTGTCCTCTCGTTTGCAGTTTCGACACAAGGTAAGTCGTATACTACTTATCTTGCGTCCCTTAGTTATCCAGGCAACGTATGTGTAATATGTTGCGTCTTCTTCTTCCTGAACCAAAAAACCAGTGCTTTCTTTTTTTCGTTTTTGGTTCCCTTCTGATTTGATACGCCTCGTTAATAAGGTATGGTGATGTTTGAGTATGTAACGAGTGTGTAAGCAAGGCTCTTGATGCCAAATGTTGGTCCCAAAAGTGTGAGTCGATATGAAATGCAAACAAATAAAACTTGAATAACTAAATCGTCTAACGTTGAAATGTTACAGAATTCGAGTACTTATACTAAACGAATGGGTGTGTTCTCAAGCGTTGCAACGGTTCGGTAGTAATCGTTTTCTAACCGTTTTCTAGCGGTTATTTAACTAACTTTTATAACTACCCATAACTACTTATTAACCGCTATTCGGTTATTAAGTTTCTGGCGAGCAACTTTGATCCTTCGAGTTTGAAGCAATGTCGAGATTAGTATCTTCATTGATTCTAGTCTTAATGCATAAATGAGCAATATAATCAGTATGTGGCCACGCAAAAAAAAATTGATTAATGGATTACATACCAAATTAAGGATAAGCTTAGGAAAATCTCGAGAGTGAAACATTGAGAGAGGAGTATAGGTGGAAACATGGGTGGGTAACGGCTCGACTCACACATTTAGATTGTTATGTTGAGTTGACTTGGAAGTACTTTAATTCCCATATTGATTTCATAAATGATTAGTATATTAAGTTTGAATACAGGAAGTATTACTAAAAATAACGATTTGTTTTTTAATAAAACAATTTAGGAGACGCTTGGGCATTCTTAGTCCGACTTTTGAAAATGGCGACCTATTTTTTTAGCTGTTGATTTAGGTTTACCCATTTGACCCATTATTAATAAAATATGACCCACCTAAGACCCATTTTCTAATAAACTGGTTGAGATTGCTTATTCTACTGAAGAGATTATGACATATTCTTTTGCCTTATGTGCTTACAGAGAATACCTCAACATTGAGTGAACGAACATCATAGTTTTATTTATCTTGAACTAGCTGTGGGGTGACGTATGTCATCTTGATTTCCGTTTGGGTTTCTCTATCTTTATCTCTTAATCTGCGACTTTACCCATCGTATTTACTTATTGGCATGCAGGCTTTATTAGAATCAGAGAGGCAACGAGCTGATAAATTTGAAAAGAAGTTCTCTGAAGCCTTGGAAACTATCGAAGTTTTGTGTGTAAAGATGGAAGAAAATAGAGATATAACAAAGTACAAGAGAAGTGAAGTTTAATAACTATGGGAATCAATCTTGATTCACCTTAAGTAACAATCCTCAAGTGGCAGGTAAGCCATAACAATTTGTGCATGAAGTCTTATAACACCATAATGAATGCTTGAGCTCTTGATGTGAACCTCATCAGATGACTATAGTATCGCATGGTTATGGAAACATCAGGGCAAATCTAAATGCATAAACTGATCTGAAGTTCCTTTATACTAGCTCTTAGGCAATTTCTGCTAGTGTGTGGTATTAAATTTGTGATTGTTTTATCAAATATGAACAACACACTGAGTTTGCATCGTCACAAATACTAAGTTACATTATCATGTAGACTGAATTGAATGAAGCAATGCTTGCCAAGGAACATGATTCTGCAATGGAAGCATCTGACAAAGGTTTGTCTGCTGTGAAAGATGTGCCACTTTCTGTGGAGGAATCTGGAAAGATTGAAAGTTTAACTATAAAGGTGGAAAACCTGGAGGTAATTTCAGCTCAATAAATTTATCATAATGTTAGTTCAATATGTATGTAATTATACTTTGATTGCAAAGGTTATTTTGACTTTTATAACAATTCGATTATCATTTGTGCATTTACTCGGAGAAAATGGGAAGATGATACTCAAATGGATAGGCTTGGTGTCCTTACTGGTATGATATAGCTGTATTCAGTAACACAATTCGATTATCATTTGTGCATTTGAAACTGTTAGAGATAATATAACGTTAGCAAATAGCATGTGGAGTTGATCAATAACCTTACATTCTTATGCAGATATATCAAGGAACGAGACGATTAGGAGGCAATCTCACGTTGTCAAATCCACTTTATGGCTACTTCCTTGTTCAAAAAGGTAAAAGGCTGAAACTATTGTTATTTTTGTAGTGCACCTCTTTAGGGCAGGGTTGTGGCCTTCACGTTGTTTAATGTGGAAGGTACGGAATTATTATGAACAAGACACGTGTATTTTTCAAGGGGTGGTCACATTGTAAATATTAGAAATGGCAAAAGGGTTGGGTCACAAAGACTAGATAACGAGTCAAAATAGGTATCATTTTGTACGGGTCATGTCAGAATGTGAGTTGACAAGAGGATTTTTTTTCTCAAGGAACCATGGGTCATAATGATTTTAGAAGTTGTACCAATATTGATCAAGTTATTTAGCTAGAGTTTTGACCTATTTGGTATGTTGCCTTGTAAGCTAATTATCTTAGAAATGTATGTGCTTGACCCGTTAGACACGAAGCATAACCCAAATCAACCATTTGACAAGTAAAAGGTTATAGGGATAAATGGAAATTGGGGAATCTTGAAATGCCTTCTAATTTGGCTATATACTTTTCTTGCAGGATCTAATCTCTATTTCTGGATTGCTTTAGTTCCTATCAGTAAGTACTTTTCCCTACACTATCACAAATCTTGAAACAGTAGTTGACCTTACTTGGGTGACCTTTGTTTCCACATTATGCTATGATTTCTCATCACCCTTTTTATGCTCAGGTTGTACTACTGTTGGGTGCAAAACTGCAACATGATATTGCTACTTTAGCATTGAAAAGTGCTGGAATTACTGGTTATTTTACTAAAGCTAGGTTAAAGCCTCGAGACGAGCTTTTCTTATTTGCGATGATTAGTGTAAATCACACGGCGGATGAATTGGATCGATTATTGGTTTAGTTTGTGTCGAGGTTTGACCATACTATTTGTGTTTTGTGAATAAATTGTCAATTGTGAATGAATTTAATATGTTGATTTTTCGCTATTAGAGTTTTAGTTTCTAGTTTGTAAAAATAAGTAAGCAGTGAAATGAAAACTAGGCTGTTTGGTCTCTAATTGAATTTGTGACGGAGCTTTAGTGACGACTGGTGACGACTTAGATTTGGTCACTAAACGGTTTTGTGACCAGATTTTACACTGTTAGTGACGAAATCACTTATGTCACTAAAGTGCTTTTTTCTTATCCGCATATATTCTTGTTTTAAAAAAGGAAATGATTTGCTTAAATCCTTTTTATTAAGTCAAAAGATCGTATATCCTTATAGCACATTAGGATAGTCTAACAACTTCCAAAAAAAAAAACGAAACTTTGTATGGTTGATACAAAGGACGTATATTTAGAAAAGAATTTCACCAGATCTTAAGTCATTCTTATAAATACCATAACATTCACAAACACATACATTATAAACCCTAGAACGAAATTGAGAAAGCAACAGCAGTCGCCAAGTAAGGTAATAGTACTCTCATACATTATTTGTGCTGTTAGAGTCACATAATACGTTAAGATTGGTCTAGTTTACATGCTTTTAAATCATTAAGAAAAAAATATATATGCAGTTAGCTTCTTGATGATAAATTTGCTCAAAGATACAGTTTCTAAACGACTGATAAACTTATACCAGTATTAAACTTTGTTGAAGAAGCAGCAAAAGGGGAGCGTGACTTGGGATAGTTGCTTAATGAGCTGCTACTACTTGGTTAATTAAGCTTTGTGAACTAGATTATAGTTACTTGTTATACGAACAAAGGTTTTTTTTTAAAAATATACTAATTAAGGATATAATGTGCTGATTGTTTAGTTAATATTGGAACAACTATATAAACTAAATTGAAGGTGAGTTACTTGTGTTGTGTTAGAAAAAAAGAAAGCAACTGGTGACCTACTGCCTTTGTTAAAACTCAACACCCTTATTACCACTAACGGAGTATTATATTCGTATTGACTTCCATAACCTTGTTAAGAGTTCTAAAGTATTAATAGTTTATGTATTATGATTAGTTTTATACATATGTGGCAGAAAAACGTACCAATGATCTTGTTTGGTTATGTAAACTTGAGTAAGTGAAGTATATATTTGTGTACATGGCCATGGAACTATTTATATCGCTGGACACTCCAGTGTTGAACTAGCTTATAGGCATTAGTGAAAAACTCGACCAATCAACTAGGAGTGTCAATTAAAAAAATTCAGAATATGATAAGAGTATATTTTGTTGAAATTGTAGGAGACTTGTTTGGAAAAGAAGTGAGAGCTACTAAGATATGAAGAATTTTAAAGGGGGTTTAAATGGGGTCGCTCGTTTCTCAAGCGGATGTGTTAAGGGGTTTTTAAAAGGCGTCTCACGTTTCTCAGATGCGGTCACACATTTCTCAAGCGGATGTGTCACAGCTTGTTCAATAGAATCGAAGTCCGAAACTCCAGAAAACCCTCCTCCACTATTCGTGGTTTGTAGAAAACATCCAATGTAAATACTTCTTTCGTTTATGTGGAATCATATTTCCTAATATATTTCGTCTCTTATTTCAGAATGTTACTTTGAAGGTGAAGGAAAAAAAAGGTTTATGGATAATCAATCTGGAAAATATAATGGCTGGTATGGCTGATATGGAAGGTATGCTTTTGTGATCTATATTATCAGTTTATACTTTAAAATTTTTGTCTTCTCTAAGATTAATCAAACAATTTCATTGTTGGTGAAAGGCGTAGTAAGCTGCGTCGCCAGTGAGGATGGGAAGGTAAATATTTCAGGTCACATTAATCGAACCCAATTTATGAAGCGTTTGCAGAAATATAGCGGAAAAGTAGAGGTAGAACATTTTCAATTTGGAATATGTTCAAACCACTTGTATAGAAAGAAAGAAGCGCCCTCAACTAAAAAGGCAGGCCCCTCAACTGTTAACACAAATCCGACAACTAATAATGCAAACACAGCAATTGGCTATTACCAACCTCAAGGCTATGGAGGCTATTATGGTAATGTCGGTCGTAGTGGTAATGGAGGCTATGATAATTTCGGTTTTTATGGTAACGGAGGCTACAACGGCAACATTTATAACAACCAGCCGGAACCTGCCGTGTATCAAACGAGGATTGGCTACGACCATATAGATTGTGCAGGGGATGCTTCTGAATGTTCTGGACATCATATCGAAAAGGCAGTGACAACAGATAAGAGTCAAGATAAATCTTCTAAAAATACTGTTGAAAAGCCTGCAGGCTCTCCCAAAAGAAACTAGCATCAGATAGCAATTATCCCAAATGCTGCAAGTATAATGTGATTGAATTTATTGGAAATGATGTCTTTAGTTCTAGATTTTACTGTGTCTTTGAAGTATGTTTTGCCCATACTCTACATATATTTTTATATGGGTCCTGTTTTAAACGTTGTTATGGATTTATATCTTTTATTATGATGATTTGTGTCTATGCAGAACTTGTTTTTTGTTATTTTGATGTTTGCACACACAATGCTTCAATCTCAAACTTGACTCCACTTTTGAGCAACAATTGTAGTTGGTACCTAATACAAAGAAGATGTTGATAACAGCAATTCAAAATTGCATATGTTTTAATCCTATATCATATAAATCAGTTTTAATAAAAAATAATGGCAAAATAAAGCGCTGTCTTTTTTACATCACAGATGATTAGTTTTGAGTGTTTGGAATTGATTGTCAAAACTGCTATACACATTATATATTTGCGACTGAAATAAGCAGTTCTGAATAAGTAAATTTACCTGTTTATTCAAAATAACTTATATAAAAAGGCAATTATGAAATAAAGCAGTTTTCATTAGCAATCCAAACAACCACTAATTTTGTGGAACATCATGTAAAGCATGCGGAATCACACCTTCCGCTGTCATAGGAAAATGCTACGGTTGTGGAATGAAGTCTCATTATGTTTGCATCATGTGTCATTTGCTTAAAGGATATGTTAACAAGAAAGAAAAGTTTACATATTTCATGGAGAGATAATGACATGCAATAGGGATCTGTATATATACCTCAGTGTTTACATTGGTCAATTTATTTTGCTTCAAACCAATTCAATCATTATAACTGGTACAAGTGTTCAATGATGATAATTTTTTATGTCATTGACAAGATAAGTCCCGGCGACCGGCATAATATCAGCATGATATACAACATATATTTCTATCTCAATATTATTCTGTGTTACTACAAAAAAGCATGCCATTTTACACATTTTATTAACTACATCATCATGCATAAAAGTGTGGACAATTATATACTCTACACTTTACTCTTGTGTTGGGATATCTGGTGTTACAAAATTATTGTGAATCGCCACACTTATTTTAGTGAGTATATATATATAAATTATTCACACAAGTTAGTGTGGAGAAATATTTATTTTTGTCACATCGCACACAGTATCATTTGGTCTACACTCAATTTCACCACACTCTCAATCATAACCACCGATTCACAATGACGTAACCCTAAACTACAGCCACCGGTAAACCACCCCGGCCAACCGCATATACCGGCCACTTCAACAATTTTTCAACCGAAAAGGTATCACAACGATCCCCTAAAAGGTTCTCTTCTATCTAATTTCATCAATTTATTAGGGTTACAATTCTAAATTCTATTGTTTATCTATATATTCGATCACTTGGACTATTTTATCATCATTTATGCTTCGTTACACCGAATACCTATTTGTTAATTGAATGTTGCTATTTATTTACAAATTACGGAATAACTTGTGTTCTGATTTTTCGGATTCGTCATTGTTCGCTTACGGTTTATGCAGTAAGTGTGTGATTTTAAGTTCTAGATAGATAGTTTCTGAGTGTTTTGGAATCATAGACGAGTTTCGTTTTAGTTGTGTGTGTACTAGTGAAATAGTTGATGATTAAAATGCACCTCAAGCCCTCAAGGAGAATAAGAGCTTGTTTCATTTTACCTTAACTGACAACATGCCTTTTTCCTATAAGAAAACATGACAATTACATATTTATAGTCATGAGAGGAGTGTCTAAACGCTCATTTGTTTCTGTATTCCACAAAATGTGTAGATTGGCGTTAACACCCTGACCCCGGGTGCCTTTTGGCACCAGCCATTGTCCACCCCACAAAGAATAGCTTCGCCAACTCTCCTGGCCTAGTGGAGCACTAACTGGAGTGAGCACGAGCCAAGACTCGGACCCCTGAGCTCTTATTCCACAAAGTCTCTCCAGTGTGCCAATAGGTTTTGCGGAGGTGGGTACCTATATGAAGCAAATGTCAATGATGGGACTTGAACTTGGGTCAATTGACTCAAGCACAAGTGCTCTAACCATTTGACTAATGCTTCATTTGTCTCATTTGTTTCTGTATTATATTTGCTTTTGAGTGGGTGTCAAGGCACGTCTTTGTTTGATGATCATATGGAAAGTCGAGCATGGTAATCAAAGTATACGAAATACAAGCGTGAGCTTACAGTACATTGGTTAGATTATTAGATCTCAAATTGTTGGGTAATGGATTTGATTGTGTTACTTGCTGTAGTAACTACTAAGTATGCTTAATTGCCTAGTAGACATTTGTTCCTAACCAAAATAACTCTGAATAGCAACGACGGTTGATGAAGAACAAAACACTAGTATATAGATAGATTATGGATATGCCATTATGTGAGGGTTAATCATCTTTATGATGGTAGTTAAGAATGCCTATTTAACCTTAAGCTAAGGTCTCCATGAGTTTTTAAGTAATAACTAACTAAAATATTATTGTTTATTGCTACCAACTTGGATACTAGTTTACATGTGACAAGCTACTATGCTTTTATTATAATATAAAAGGTCTAATATACTGTTTCTCTGTCACATGCTAGGGAGCTAAAATACGGTGACTTCGACAGCTAAGTTTCTTTATCAATTTGTGCACAAATTAGTCTAATGATGATCTATCAGCTTAATGTTCAGGACACTCTTGACTTATCATTTAGAATCCTATTTTTCATGGATTGGCAATCGGTTTCAATAGATGCCACCATTTGAACTCTCCTAATTTTTGGAGTTCAAAAAGAAGTTACGAACATGTTTTGCTTCTTTTACTATCAAAGGTGTGTGCCTTAAACGTACTAACGTGTTTCACGTGAATTTGCTATCTACTCTAACATTGAATTTAAGAGGTCTCTTGCTCATGGCATTTCTTAGCTTAGTGTTGTGAAACCTTAGTGTTTCTTTGAGGCTCTATTTTAACGAGTTGATTGGTATAGCTGACATTTTGTTTTTTTAATGGATGGGTGCCAGTGGTTTTGGTGGTCTCAAAGTTGGCAATCTAGAATTGAGTTTCGAAGGGATTCTCTCATGCGGGCACAACAACACGGTTCTCCCTCTGTGTACAAGCGGATGCTGTCTAGAGACGGTACAAATTCAGTTCAGAAGATGATTCTGGTAAATCTCTTATTATTATTTATCATGATTGCGGTATATTTTATTGCAACTCGGGTGTCTATAATGCTGAAATTGTTGCATTGTTCGCTCAGAGTTTTTGAAGGATGATATGGTCCAAGAATCTACAGATCCCCCTTCAGGACGTGCTCTGCCTTCTGTACTTGTGGCATCCATAGTCTCGTTCTTATTTGGTTACCATCTTGGGTTTGTTCTTGATGTAGACATCTCTTGTTATAGTTACCTTCTCTAAATATATTGGTTATAGTCTTTAAGTTTGAAATATGTAAACTAGTTTCCATTAGGTGTAGGGTAGGGAATGATCTTGGTTTCAATGGGAATAGCCTAGAAGAAGGTATCTTTTTGTTTTCACAGAATCTGTAAATTTAAGCTATCTGCATTTAAACTATAGCTTAATAGCTTCTGTGTGTGGTAAATGAAGGTCTGGTGGTTAGTACGTGTCTTGGTGGTGGCTTCATTGGTTCTCTGTTCGGTGGTTGGATTGCTGATGAATCCTTGAGGAAGGGTAATTGACCAAATTATAGATCTTTTGATTCCAGTTTACCTATATTACCGAATTATAATAAGAAACAAGATATCCCCTTGGTTTTAAATCCTAATAGAGGTCGAGTACTCTTATCATTTATAAGTGTGAGTGAAGTTTTAACGAATCTTTTACATGTAAGATAAGCATGACTGCATGAGCACTAGCAGAGAACTGAATATAGCTGATATAGTTCATAAATGTTGCTCCTCATGATCATGATGAAGCGACATTATGATTTAATCATCATGGGGTACGGTTATTGAAAAAAATATAGTCAAGAGATGTAGCGTATCTTAAGTAGTGAGGCACTTTATTTTGCTTACCAACAAATTCATGATTACCAAAGGACAAATCCTCACAATTCATCTAGTTTAATCCAATGGTGGGGATTAACCTAAGATTTAAAATGTAAACCTAAGTATATGTTTTTTTTTTTCTTGTCTTTTTGTCTTTCTTTTTTATTCAAATATTTTTTTTTGTCTTTTATTTTTAAATTCACGTTTTTTTTATTTAATTAATTTTTTTTAATTCGTTTTTTTTTAAGTTCGCTTTTTTTTATTTAGTTTTTTTAATTCGCGTTTTTTTTCTTCGCCTTCATACGTTTTCATCTGTTGTCGTTCGTTTTTGTCCGTTTTTATACGTTTTCTCCCGTTTTCATACATTTTCGTCCGTTTTCATACGTTTTGGTCCATTTTCATCAGTTTTCTTTCATTTTGATACGTTTTCATCCGTTTTTAGACATGTTTTTACGCTTTCATACGTATTCGTCTGTTTTCTTACGTTTTCATTTGTTTACATTAGATTAAACAACTTAAACAAGTTGATTTTGCTTTAAACACATAGTTATTTAGTGTACTTTTGTTTATTATTTAAGTTGTGACTGAATTTGTCTATTTAATGGATACATTGTGAGTATTTCAATAGGTTTTACAACGGGATTTGAAAATATCTATGGTTGATCAGTGAAGAAGCTATGGTTAAACAAAACACAACATCTTCATAAACAAACTGAAGAAGCTCAAACACATGTTACATCATAGGTGATATCACTTGTGATATCACACGTGATATCACTTGTGATATCACACGTGATATCACAGGTGATTTCACAAGTGAAATCATATGTGATATCACAAGTGATATCGTATGTGATATCACACATGATTCAACAAAATAGAAGAAGCTGACATATCGGTGATGTCACTAGTGATATCAAATTCTCCACCAAATCCCTCCTAAGTCATCGAAAAAGAGGAGGCCTAGCTATGAAAAGGCTCCACGGATGACTGGGGCTTAGGGCAAAAGAAAAGGAAGATCGTCTTGACTCTCTTAACTATGGGAAA
The DNA here is from genome assembly GCA_019973895.1 of Chrysanthemum seticuspe. NCBI lineage: Eukaryota > Viridiplantae > Streptophyta > Magnoliopsida > Asterales > Asteraceae > Chrysanthemum > Chrysanthemum seticuspe. Next base: position 209,311,632 of record BPTQ01000003.1, on the reverse strand, counting down.
ATAGTTAGAATGTAAACGAAACACATGCTTCACTCTCGCTTTCAGTATTTTGACAAGAGGGGATCCGCCGAGTTGATTGAGTTGTCCTCTCAAAAGAAGAGACTGGCTAGAGATCAAAGTTGAACATCATGAGAATGATACACGAAAAATTAGCAATAAAAGTGTGGTAGTTAGTAGATATTCAAAAAATCATAAGTGAAAATCACAAGCGATATTCAAAGTATCACAAAATGATATTCTGAGTATCACAGAATATCACTTGTAATAGTCCGAAACATATGAAAACGTAAGAAAACGGATGAAAACGTAAAAAAACGGACGAATACAAATGAAAACGGACGAAAACGTATGAAAGCGTAAAAACACGTCTGAAAATGAACGAAAACGAAAGAAAGCGAATGAAAATAGACGAAAACGTATGAAAACGGACGAAAATGGACGAAAACGTATGAATAATGGAGGAAAACATAAGAAAACAGACAAAAACGTATGAAAACGGACGAAAACATATGAAAACGGACGAAAATAGATGAAAACGTATGAAAACAGACGAAAACGTATGAAAGCGAAGAAAAAAGAAACGCGAATTAAAAAAACGTGAAAAAAAAACATAAAAAACAAAAAAACGTTAATAAATAAAAACGTGAATTAGAAAGAAAAAAAAAGACAAAAAAAAAAAGTGAAGAAAAATAAAAAGACGAAAAAAAATGAAGAAAAAAAAAAAGACAAAAAAACAATAAAAAACATTGACTTAGGTTTATCTATTAAATCTTAGGTTAATCCTCACCATTAGATCAAACTAGATGAATGGTGAGGATTTATCCTTTGGTAAGCACCAAAATAAGAGTAAGCAAAAGAAAATGTTTTCATGTGTTTTTAGTGCCCACGTTAATAAATATCTTAGATTCACGCATATAGATTCATGCTGCCATACTTTTGACCAAGTACAATGTTTAATATAGTCATGGCTACATATATAATCACTATGTTAACTGATATCATGAAACAGGTGGTGGGTTGGTTACTTTTTATATGACACAGTTAGCTTTGTAGAAAAAAAGAAACTCTTGTTCATAGACGCACCAAAAGATGACAGAAATCTACCAGACGTTCATCTTGACAGAAATCTACCAGACGCATAATATGATTAAAATACTTAACTATATATATATACTAATAAAACTACTGAAAATAACTTTAAGATTAAAAAAATGAGGAGACGTTATGGGTAATATTGGTAGCAGCAGGTGAAAAGATTACTTGTTTAGGTGCATAGAATTACAATGACATCCAGAAGCATCTATAATTATCAACTTTGATTAATGTGTGACTTGAATATCTCATCAGTATACCCATTTATTACACGGTTAAGCAATCATAGAAAGACATTTAAGCTCAAATTCCTGAATACACACTACTGGCCTGTTAAGCTGTTGTCAACTAGTAGGAATTATAATTGTGATTGCTATAACATACATGCAAATACATTGTGTTCGCATGGTAAGGAATATAAAATTACGTTATCATGCAGGCAGATTTGGAAGATGGATTGCTTACTAAGGAAAATGAGTTCGCGGCTAGATCATCTGATGAACCTTCTTCTACTAAAGTACCAGATTCTTTGAAGACTGAAAAGATTGACAGCTTGTCCATAGAAGTAGAAAACCTTAAGGTAATGTTGGTATTATAAAACTTATCTCGTCTTTCTCCACCCCTGGGTATTAGTATAATACATATGCATATGCTTACAATTTGGTTGCTCAAATTGGTTTACTTTAACAACATTGTAATGTATTAGCTTCCGGTACCAGTGACATCTTGTTGAGGTAAAAGGGTGTTTAGTAGTGTTTATTGCTCCCAGTATTGATTCTAGTCTTAATGCATAAATGAGCAATATAATCAGTATGTACGTGGCCATGCAAAAAATAAATAAAAAATAAATAACTGATTACTGGATCACATACCAAATTAAGGATAAACTTAGGAAAATCTCGAGAGTGAAACATTGAGAGAGGAGTATAGGTGGAAACATGGGTGGGTAACGGCTCGACTCACACATTTAGATTGTTATGTTGAGTTGTCTTGGAAGTACTTTAATTCCCATATTGATTTCATAAATGATTAGTATATTAAGTTTGAATACATGAAGTATTATTAAAAATAACGATTTGTTTTTAATAAAGCAATTCAGGAGACGCTTGGGCATTCTTAGTCCGACTTTTGAAAATGGCGACCTGTTTTTTTAGCTGGTTGATTCAGGTTTACCAATTTGACCCATTATCAATAAAATATGACCCACCTAGACCCATTTTCTAATAAACTGGTTGAGATTGCTTATTCTACCGAGGAGATTATGACATGTTTTTTTGCCTTATGTGCTTACAGAGAATACCTCAACATTGAGTGAACGAATATCATAGTTTTATTTATCTTGAACTAGCTGTGGGGTGACGCATGTCATCTTGATTTTCGTTTGGGTTTCTCTATCTTTATCTCTTAATCTGCAACTTTACCCATCGTATTTACTTATTGGCATGCAGGCTTTATTAGAATCAGAGAGGCAACGAGCTGATAAATTTGAAAAGAAGTTCTCTGAAGCCTTGGAAACTATCGAAGTTTATGTGTAAAGAAGAAAGAAAATAGAGATATAACAAAGTACAAGAGAAGTGAAGTTTAATAACTATGGGAATCAATCTTGATTCACTTTAAGTAACAATGCTCAAGTGAGAGGTAAGCAAAAACAATTTGTGCATGAAGTCTTATAACACCATAATGAATGCTTGAGCTCTGGATGTGAACCTCATCAGATGACTACAGTATCACATGGTTATAGAAACATCAGTCTAAATGCATAAAATGATCTGAAGTTCCTTTATACTAGCTCTCAGGCAATTTCTGCTAGTGTGTGGTTTTAACCAACTCTATGTTGTTGCATGATATGTTTATAGTGAACCATGATTCTGTGTTTGTATGTATGGCAGATTGTACAGAAATGAATGAAATAGTAAACTGGGACAATGTATGCAAACTAAGGTTTTATTGATATTGAATTGTTATCTATTACAGACCATACAAGACCTATTACTTTACTAAATGACACCAAGACAATTATTCTAATCATTGTGTCCTTTCACAAATAACTTTCTTAACCATATTAACTAATAACTACCATAACCAACTGCTATTCATGGGTGTTTGGGTAACTGTCTTTGACCCAAGTTAGACCCATTGCAGTCCTCTATTCGACCCATTACATAACTTAATACTAAGTACATACTGAATATATATAAGTTTGACATCTAATGAGATTAAGTGGTCAACATCTCCCCCTTAACTCATAAATGTCAAACTGTATTTTGTGTGATGTTCTTCAAACAATGACAATGAAGTCATTGCTTCCTGTAGTGCTTCCTTCCTCTGCTTATTCCTCCTCTTTGCCTTCTAGCCTGACTCCAAACTGTGTTGCTTTGTCCATGTCTTCATCCAGTGACTCTTCTATTCCAGCATCATCCCTGCTTTTGCCCTGTGGATCTTTTACCCTAGCATCATCACTGCTCTCAACCACTTCTTTCTCAGGCTTCTCCAACCAAGGTATCTTTGCTGTTTCATAATAGACTTGCACCATGTCAATGAAACTTTTGTAGCAATCTCTCACTGATTATCCTTCATCCTTTGTCAGACCTTGTAGGCTTGCAATTGTCTTCCATTTGTCACCAAGTGTGACAGACACATAGCCTCCCAAGCTATCAACTATCTTGTGTAGGCTTAGCAGATTGATCTCCATCACCCCTATAACTGTTGGTATCTTTTCTAGCATATCATAATTAAGATAAACTAGATAGAACCACTTCAACATCTCCACATACTTTTTACTGAAAATGTCCCAATGTTTCTACACTAGGTTGTCCTTCTTCAACAGATTTAGAAAAGATAAAAACCTTGTAAATGAATTCACCTTTAATGCATATAGTGAACCATTCCAACTAATGTACTCTTCACCTACATAATCCTATATGTCATTTATGTCCCATCTCAGATCCTCCAACCCATTCACCAATGAACATTCTTCTGCAGGGTCTATGGATTCAAAGTATCCATCCAAGAATCTGTTGTGTTCAGAAACAACATCCTTTGATCCATCTTTTCCATTGATCTCCTCTCCTTGTGAAACTTATGTCCCATGCTTCTTTTCATCAAACATATATTGTAAAGTACATCTGTTATTGTTGTACTTTACAATATATCCTTGTTCTTCAAGTTGATCCTAACTGAGAATGTTTAAAGTGACTTCTGGGGTATATTGAACATGTGGTATTACCATGTTTCCATTTCTTTTTTCCACAGTGACGTCACCAATTCCATAAGAGAATATGAACTTTTTCTCAATTTCTTCCTTTTCAATCATCTTGAACTTGTACTTTAATTTCTTAAACAGCAGTTGTGTTGGACACATGTGGTGTTTGTAAGCATTGCTTACAAACCACACTTTATCCCATGTTGTATCATATGTGCCCTCTATCATGTAATCAGTGATTACATGAATTTTTTCTGGATACTTGGCCTTTTCTTCATTGTTTTTGCTTGTAGATTCCACTGTCTCCTTTTGAACTTCAACCTTGGCGGTCTTCTTTTTGTTTGGGCATATCCAGAATACATGTCCTCTTTCCCTACATATGTAACATCTGGCTCTTCTCTCCTTCTGGGTGCTTGCAACTCTCTTGCCATGATCTTTAGATTTTGCAGGCATCCTTGAAGCATTGTAGGCTTCAATCTCTTGCACTTTCTTGAGCAACATGTCCTTGCTCTCTAGAGATAGGCTTTTCCTTCTATTGTTCCATGGGGACATCCTCTTTGGTGTGTCTCTCTGCAAGTATCTCTTTGTATGTGCTTCGTGATCATGCTTTTATATTGGCTTCTCCCAAGGTTCTAAGCCATGGCTCTGATACCAGTTTTGCCCAGGTTTAAAGCTAACTCTATGTTGTTGCATGATATGTTTATAGTGAACCATGATTTTGTGTTTGTATGTATGACAGATTGTACAGAAATGAATGAAATAGTAAACTGGGACAATGTATGCAAACTAAGGTTTTATTGATATTGAATTGTTATCTATTACAGACCATATAAGACCTATTTATACTTTACTAAACGACACTAAGACAGTTATTCTAATCATTGTGTCCTTTAACAAATAACTGTCTTAACCATATTAAGTAATAACTACCATAACTAACTGCTAAATGGGTGTTTGGGTAACTGTCTTGCTAGACCCATTGCAGTCCTCTATTTGACCCATTACATAACTTAATACTAAGTACATACTGAATATATATAAGTTTGACATCTAATGAGATTAAGTGGTCAACATGTGGTATTAAATTTGCGATTGTTTTATCAAATATGAACAACACACTGAGTTTGGATCGTCACAAATACAAAGTTACATTATCATGTAGATTGAATTGAATGAAGCAATGCTTGCCAAGGAACATGATTCTTCAATGGAAGCATCTGACAAAGGTTTGTCTGCTGTGAAAGATGTGCCACTTTCTGTGGAGGAATCTGGAAAGATTGAAAGTTTAACTGTAAAGGTGGAAAACCTCAAGGTAATTTCAGTTCAATAAATTTATCATAATGTTAGTTCAATATGTATGTAATATACTTTGATTACATGACTTTGCATTATTATCACTATACGAACATATTGGCTTCCAGGTATTATTAGAATAAGAGACACAACGAGCTAAAGAATGTGAAAAGAAGTATGTTGAATCCATGGAATCAATCAATATTTTGCGCCTAAAGCTGGAAGAAACTAAAAGAAGGGTACTTTTAGATATCCATTTGTTACCTATATTCTGTAGAATGCACAAATCATTGATATTTAATCTCTCTTGATAGAACAAGGTATACAATCGTTGTTTAGCTAGAACAGTAAGAAGAGAAAGGACTCCTGAAGAGGATGTAGAATTAGAGAAGCAGCTGCTAAGTGATAAAAAGCAATGCGCAGAAGACATCATGCTGGTTGACTTGGGGAAGAATGATATTGGAAAGGTTATTTTGACTTTTATAACAATTTGATTATCATTTGTGCATTTACACTGAGAAAATGGGAAAATGATACTCAAATGGATGGGCTTGGTGTCCTTACTGGTATGATATAGTTGTATTCAATAACACAATTCGATTAACATTTGTGCATTTGCAACTGTTAGAGATAATATAACGTTAGCAAATAGCATGCGGAGTTGATCAATAACCTTACATTCTTATGCAGAAATATCAATGAACGAGACGATTAGGAGGCAATCTCCCGTTGTCAAATTCACTTTATGGCTACTGCTTTGTTCAAAAAGGTAAAAGGCTGAAACTATTGTTATTTTTGCAATGCACCTCTTTAGGGCAGGGTTGTGGCCTTCACGTTGTTTAATGTGGAAGGTACGGAATTATTGTGAACAAGACACGTGTATTTTTCAAGGGGTGGTCACATTGTAAATATTAGAAATGGAAAAAGGGTTGGGTCACAAAGACTAGATAATTAGTCAAAATAGGTATCATTTTGTATGGGTCATGTCAAAATGTGAGATTGACTCGGGGATTTTTTTTCTTAAGGAACCATGAGTCATCATGATTTTAGAAGTTGTACCAATATTGATCAAGTTATTTAGCTAGAGTTTTGACCTATTTGTCATGTTGCCTTGTAAGCTAATTATCTTATAAATGTACGTGCTTGACCCGTCAGACACGAAGTCTAACCCAAATCAATTATTTGACAAGTAAAAGGTTATAGGGATAAATGGAAATTGCGGAATCTTGAAATGCCTTCTAATTTGGCTATATACTTTTCTTGTAGGGTCTATTCTCTATTTCTGGATTGCTTTAGTTCCTATCTGTAAGTGCTTTTCCCTACACAATCACAAATCTTGAAACAGTAGTTGTCCTTACTTGGGTGACCTTTGTTTCAACATTATGTTATGATTTCTCATCGCCCTTTTTATGCTCAGGTTGTTCTACTGTTGGGTGCAAAACTGCAACATGATATCGCTACTTTAGCGTTGAAAAGTGCTGAAATTACTGGTTATTTTACTAAAGCTAGGTTAAAGCCTCGAGACGAGCTTTTTTTGTTTGCGACGATTAGTGTAAATCACACGGCGGATGAATTTGATTGATTATTGGTTTAGTTTGTGTCGAGGTTTTACCATACTATTTGTGTTTTGTGAATAAATTATCACTTGTGAATGAAGTTAATATGTTGCTATTAGAGTTTTAGATTCTAGTTTGAAAAATAAGTAAGCAGTGAAATGAAAAATAGGCTGTTTGGTCTCTAATTGAATTTGTGACGGAGATTTAGTGACGACTGGTGACGACTTAGATTTGGTCACGAAACGGTTTTGTGACCAGATTTTACACTGTTAGTGACGAAATCACTTATGTCACTAAAGGGCTTTTTTCTTATCTGCATATATTCTTGTTTTAAAAAAGGAAATGATTTGTTTAAATCCTTTTTATTAAGTCAAAAGATCGTATATCCTTATAGCACATAAGGATAGTCTAACAACTTCCAAAAAAAAAACGAAACTTTGTATAGTTGATACAAAGGACGTATATTTAGAAAAGAATTTCACCAGATCTTAAGTCATTCTTATAAATACGATAACATTCACAAACACATTCATTATAAACCCTAGAACGAAATTGAGAAAGCAACAGCAGTCGCCAAGTAAGGTAATAGTACTCTCATGCATGTAATTTGAACTTATTTGTGCTGTTAGTGTCACATAATACGTTAAGATTGGTCTAGTTTACATGCTTTTAAATTATTAAGAAAAATATATATATGCAATTAGCTTCTTGGGTATGCATGATATTTATAATCTGACTGTTGGCTTGATTAGAGCAGTGAAAGTTACGGATTTACTTTTGGAAAAGTAATCATAAAACTAGTTATCCAATAATAAATAAAACTAATCTGGAATTATAATTTTGGTCAAAGGGCTTTGTAGCCTTGCTGAACCATGAGAGATAGTCAACCAAGTTGTGGGTTCAAGTTCAATAACCTAGGAACAAATGTACGTGGTGTATTTTTGTCTTATATATAGTGAGACTGGATAATTTGCCTCTCTAAAAAGCACTTTTTAACTTCCTTACAAACAAGGTCGTTTTCATTATTCTGTAATTATTATGTTTCTGAAAATTTTCATATGATACTGTAAAGCGTTTTGATGATAAATTTGCTCAAAGATACAGTTTCTAAACGACTGATTAACTTATACCAGTATTAAACTTGGTTGAAGAAGCAGCAAAAGGGGAGCCTGACTTGGGATAGTTGCTTAATGAGCTGCTACTACTGGGTTAATTAAGCTTTGTGAACTAGATTATAGTTACTTGTTATACGAACAAAGGTTTTAAAAAAAATACTAATAAAGGATATAATGTGCTGATTGTTTAGTTAATATTGGAACTACTATATAGACTAAATTGAAGGTGATTTACTTGTGTTGGGTGTTAACCGAGAAAAAAGGAAAGCAACTCGTGACCTAATGCCTTTGTTAAAACTCAACACCCTTATTACCACTTACGGAGTACGTATTATATTCGTATTGACTTCCATAAACTTGTTAAGAGTTCTAAAGTATTACTAATAGTTTATGTATTATGATTAGTTTTATACATATGTGGCAGAAAAATGTACTGATGATCTTGTTTGGTTATGTAAACTTGAGTAAGAGAAGTATATATTCATGTACATGGCCATGGAACTATTTATATCGCTGGGACACCTCCAGTGTTGAACTAGCTTATAGGCATTAGTGAAAAACTCGACCAATCAACTAGGAGTGTCAATTAAAAAATTTCAGAATATGATAAGAGTATATTTTGTTGAAATTGTAGGAGACTTGTTTGGAAAAGAAGTGAGAGCTACTAAAATATGAAGAATTTTAAAGGGGGTTTAAATGGGGTCGCACGTTTCTCAAGCGGATGTGTTAAGGGGTTTTTAAAAGGCGTCTCACGTTTCTCAGATGCGGTCACACATTTCTCAAGCGGATGTGTCACAGCTTGTTCAAGAGAATCGAAGTCCGAAACTCCAGAAAACCCTCCTCCACTATTCGTGGTTTGTAGAAAACAACCAATGTAAATACTTCTTTCGTTTATGTGGAATCATATTTCCTAATATATTTCGTCTCTTATCGCAGAATGTTACTTTGAAGGTGAAGGAAAAAAAAGGTTTATGGATAATCAATCTGGAAAAAATAATGGCTGGTATGGCTGATATGGAAGGTATGCTTTTGTGATCTATATTATCAGTTTATACTTTAAAATTTTTGTCTTCTCTAAGATTAATCAAAGAATTTCATTGTTGGTGAAAGGCGTAGTAAGCTGCGTCGCCAGTGAGGATGGGAAGGTAAATATTTCAGGTCACATTAATCGAACCCAATTTATGAAGCGTTTGCAGAAATATAGCGGAAAAGTAGAGGTAGAACATTTTCAATTTGGAATATGTTCAAACCACTTGTATAGAAAGAAAGAAGCGCCCTCAACTAAAAAGGCAGGCCCCTCAACTAATAACACAAATCCGACAACTAATAATGCAAACACAGCAATTGGCTATTACCAACCTCAAGGCTATGGAGGCTATTATAGTAATGTCGGTCGTAGTGGTAATGGAGGCTATGATAATTTCGGTTTTTATGGTAACGGAGGCTACAACGGCAACATTTATAACTACCAGCCGGAACCTGCCGTATATCAAAAGAGGATTGCCTACGACCATATAGATTGTGCAGGGGATGCTTCTGAATGTTCTGGACATCATATCGAAAAGGCAGTGACTCCAGATAAGAGTCAAGATAAATCTTCTAAAAATACTGTTGAAAAGCCTGCAGGCTCTCCCAAAAGAAACTAGCATCAGATAGCAATTATCCCAAATGCTGCAAGTACAATGTGATTGAATTTATTGGAAATGATGTCTTTAGTTCTAGATTTTTCTGTGTCTTTGAAGTATGTTTTGCCCATATATTTTTATATGGGTCCAGTTTTAAACGTTGTTATGGGTTTATATCTTTTATTATGATGATTTGTGTCTATGCGCACAGAACTTGTTTTTTGTTATTTTATAAGAATGATCTTTGCACACACAATGCTTCAATCTCAAACTTGACTCCACTTTTGAGCAACAAGTGTAGTTGGTACCTAATACAAAGAAGATGTTGATAACAGCAATTCAAAATTGCATATGTTTTAATCCTATATATCATATAAATCAGTTTTAATAAGAAAAAAAATGGCAAAATAAAGCGCTGTCTTTTTTACGTCACAGATGATTAGTTTTGAGAGTGTTTGGAATTGATTGTCAAAACTGCTATACACATTATTTGCGACTGAAATAAGCAGTTCTGAATAAGTAAATTTACCTGTTTATTCAAAATAACTTATATAAAACGGCAATTATGAAATAAAGCAGTTTTCATTAGCAATCCAAACAACCACTAATTTTGCGGAACATCATGTAAAGCATGCGGAATCACACCTTCCGCTGTCATAGGAAAATGCTACTGTTGTGGAATGAAGTCTCATTATGTTTGCATCATGTGTCATTTGCTTAAAGGATATGTTAACAAGAAAGAAAAGTTTACATATTTCATGGAGAGATAATGACATGCAATAGGGATCTGTATATATACCTCAGTGTTTACATTGGTCAATTTATTTTGCTTCAAACCAGTTCAATCATTATAACTGGTACAAGTGTTCAATGATGATCATTTTTTTATGTCATTGACAAGATAAGTCCCGGCGACCGGCATAATATCATACTACAACATATATTTCTAACTATCTCAATATTATTCAAGTGTTACTACAAAAAAAGCATGCCATTTTACACATTTTATTAGCTACATCATCATGCATAAAAGTGTGGACAATTATCTACTCTTCACTTTACTCTTGTGTGGGGATATCGTGTTACAAAATTATTGTGAATCGCCACACTTATTTTAGTGAGTATATATATATAAACTATTCACACAAGTTTGTGTGGAGAACAAAAAAAATTTGTCACATAGTTAGTTGTGAACATGAGTGAAGAAGCTTCACATTGCAAACTGTGAGCAAAAATTGAAGTCACACTTTCAAGTATGAACAAATAGGAAGAAGCTACACTTTTTAAAGTGTGGACATTTATGAAAACTCGACACTGAGGTGGTGTTTGTTTTTTAAGAGGTTCTGAATCTGAATCTGAACCGCACATCTGAATCTGAATCTGAGGCGTAAATGTCTGAATCTGACCGCATCTGAACGGGAAAAAAAAACTCATGTTTGAACCGCACATTTGCTTGCTCGTACTAATTTTTTTGTTAGTTATTTTTGTGTCAGCAAGAGGCAACAAGAGGCATTAAGACACCCCTCTCAAGTCTAGACAATTAAGATCTTATTGCCTCTGACTGCGTCTGAACGGGAAAAAAAAAACAAACGGTCTGAACGGCCAAAATGTCTGACCGCGTCTGAACGGTTCAGATTCAGAGGATGTTAAGAGGTTTTTTTTTAAAAAACAAACACCCCCTTAGAAGACCAAAAATTGTATATCCAGATTTCTATATCTGGAATTCTACAAAGTATATAAAACTAAAAAATGATAAATTTAAATCTCAACATCATAGGTAATTCATTGCATATAACAAAGGACTCAATTACATCGTATAAACCGGATTCAACTTGAGACTAAAAATTATAACATTCTATCTTTGAGTTTAACAACCAAATATAAGAACTCAATTACATTGAACTGTTAATTAGTCCTTCGTTTCTCTAGCATCTGATCAAGTCATTACTGAGTGCTCCCCGCATTTGATCGAGTCCTCCATTGCATGAAACAATTAGGCAACCATTGTTCTTATTGTAAGCCCCTCTAATGGACAGATTCAAATTCGATAAGACTCCCAATTTTCAACCAATTCGCCCAAAAACTTGAAACTAAACACAATTAACTAACAGAAAAAATGTCAATATTATATCCCCTAATAGAATTCATAACCAAATCACAAAAATTGCCTCGATTATCAGATATTGTTACTTCTAGCATACATTCATTTTAAAAGCAGTAAAAACAGTTTTTTATCAGATAAGAATCACAGTTATCTACATTCAAAAGACGCAATCATCCATCTCACAAACCAGATAAAATCCACAAACCAACCAAACTAAATTATGTATCAATATAACATCAAGAATTAACCAATAAAAAGAATCCAAATAAAAAGAACTTACTTTTAGGCGGAAAAAAAACTTTAGACTGCATTTTAGGCAAGGGCACGCCATAACACTTGCACAATTATTGGGCAAACAAGTATAGATTTTGGAAACTCGGGATCCCCCTAGTTGAAGACTATAAATTGAAACATGGAATTGAAGTATACCAATTATCACGGTGATATAACCTTTGGTGCCTTGGTCAGAATACCAAAAAAAACCTCGGGGTGGTCATAGATAGCAACTCACAAGGAGGACGAAAGTGCATACTGTTAATACAAATAAACCGTAAAAACGTTTGTTTATATTTAGCGATCTCGTTATGTTTTGTTAATAACAAATATAAAGTTATCGTAAGTAAAATTTTAAGAATATATGTTGTTTTTGCAAAGTATATACATTTGGTCATTTACATAAAATGTTGTAATAAATAAATTGTTGTAATATAATATGTAATAGGATGGGCAATATCCAAGACTCATGACCCATACCCGTGGAGCTAATCCATAACCCATGACACATTGCATGACATCATGCATGAAATCATGTACGGTATTATCCATTACCCATGACCCATTGTCTAGATACATTGTATCTTGTTGGGTACCCATGACCCAAAGTCCATAACCCATACCTCATAACTCATAACCTATAACCCGGTTTGCAACCCAAAATCCGGACTGTTCTGACCCAGACTGCCGGATCCAAGGTTTTACACTGGCCGGATCCCTTGGGTGAGGGATCCGCCGGAACCGTGGGACAGAAGGCTTTTGTGCCTAAAAATAGTGAGTCATTTTTTCATTGTTTCTCACCCTTATTCTTACAACTCTCTCATATATTATCTCACTCTCTTAACCTCTGATCATTTGATCATTCTAGTAGTTCTTCTATCTTTTGTTGTAATTCTCATATAGGTCCTTCACAAAGGCGAGATCACGCTATACTACAAGTCATCCAAGCAAAGGGTCCTTGATTGATTTGTGCATCCACAATATTTCTGTAGCAAGATCTTGTAATTCATATTTCACATAGTTGTTGTGTAATAGTTGTGTAAAGGTTTAGTTCTACCTCGTGGAAGAACTCGGTATCTAGCTTTGTACCGGAAAAAGTGTAAGCTACGTTGTGAGGCTTCTCCGCCAAGTTAAAGGAGCTTGTTGACATAGTGCTTGAACTCTCGAGTGGGGCACTCGGGGACTGGAGTAGGGCAAGGAAGGTGTCCTTGTAGCCGAACCACTATAAATCACTTGTGTCGCTACTTTTTATCCTTTTACTTTACTTGCTTTCTTTACTTACTTTACTTATTGCTTCATACTATCTATCCATCCATACGAATTCACATAAGATCGAATTTAAATCTTTGAAACTTAAATTAAAAGCTGTAAAACTATTCAACCCCCCATTCTAGTTTTTCACAATTGGCATCAAGAGCAAGGTTTACAAAAGTTTTAAAGTAAATTGTATTTAAAAGAAATTTCGTTCACAATGAGTTTTGAAAATTATAGAGAAGGGCAATCTATTCAACGACCTCCACTACTTGAAACTAATAGTTTTATTTATTGGAAAAATAGATTTGAAACTTATGTGAAATCAAAAGATATTGATCTTTGATATATTATTGTTGAAGGTGATTTTCAAGAAACTATAAAAGATGATAAAACCGACAATGAAGAAAACATTTCTCATGATCGTCTCACCGACGACCAAAAGAAAAAGGTTTCCAAAAACAGTGAGGCAAAAATGGTTTTATACAATGCCTTACCTAAAAAGGAATTTGAAAGAATTTCTATGCATAAAACTGCTAAAAAAATTTGGAATTCTTTGGTTGTAACGCACCAAAGAAATCAACAAGTTAAAAACAACAAAATTGATTTATTTGTTCAACAGTATGAACAATTTTCAATATTGGATGAGGATAGTATTGATAATTCTTTTGCTAGCTTTAATACTATTATTACTTCATTACAAGCACTTGATGAGTATTTTTTTAGTCGTAATCATGTCAGGAGATTTCTAAGGGTGCTTCCATCAAAGTGGAGAACGAAGGTGACGACCATCGAAGAATCCAAAGACTTGTCAATCCTCACTCTCGATGAACTCATAGGCAACCTAAAAGTCTATGAGCTCGTACTCGCTAAAGACTCCGAGGCCTCAAAGGAAAAGAAAGAGAAACATAAATCTCTTGCTTTAAAGGCCAAGAAAGTATCAAGTGATGAAGAAACCTCATCTTCAAAAAGTGAGGGCGAAGAGTATGCAATGGCGGTACGCGACTTCAAGAAGTTCTTTCGGAGAAAAGGAAGATATGTCAAGCAACCTTATGACGAAAAGAAAGGGTTGCGGAAAACCAAAGATGACAAGAAAGTGAAGGACGAACGCAAGTGTTTCAAATGCGGGGATCCAAATCACTTTTTAAGTGAGTGTCCCAAACGTAACGAACAAAAGGCGTTCGTGAGTGGTTCATGGGGAATGAGTGAGGAAGAGAAGGAAGAAATTTGTCTCATTGCAAAAGACTCCAACGAGGTATGTTCCAACTCTCTATATTATAGTAGTTCATCGTTAGATGATGAATCCTTACATCTTAAATATGATAAGCTTTGCAAAATTAGTCTCAAGGTGATTAACAAAAACAAGATTTTGAAAAATAAAAATGAACTTTTAGAAAAGGAAGTTCTTGAACTAAAAGATAAGTTAAAGAGATTAGAAAAGGGAAAAGAAGTAACTAGCGAATGCAAGCTTTGTGTAGAACTTCAAATGTTAGTTGGTCATCTTGATTCTAAGATTGCTAGACTAAGTACTAATAACTTGATAAAATACTTGATAGTGTCCTTCATGGAGGAAATGTGGTGTTCGAAAATAGAAAGAGCAAAATCATCGGTAAAGGTACAATCTCTCACCAATCCTTGACCATTAACGACGTATGTCTCGTAGAAAACCTAAACTTTAATCTACTAAGTATAGGTCAAATATGTGATAAAAAGTGCAACGTACTCTTTAGCAAAACCGGTAGTAAAATCTTGAAAAATTGTATTACTATAGGAAGAGGCATTAGAAAACAGGGAGTCTATGTTAATAAAATTGGAAATGAACCAAAAGAAAAGCTTTGTCTTACCTCTATGGACGATACTTCGACCTTATGGCATCAAAGATTGGGTCACGCCAATATGCGACTTCTACAATCGCTATCATCCAAAGAACTAGTAAGAAACCTACCTAAACTAAAATACGAACATCATTTTTGTGATGCTTGTAACATAGGAAAACAAGTCCATGCTAGTCATAAAGCTAAAAATACGGTTTCTACAACTAAGTTTCTAGAATTACTACATATGGATTTATTTGGTCCATCCGCGATCCAAAGTTACGGAGGCAACTTCTATACCTTGGTTATAGTGGATGATTACTCTAGGTATACATGGACCAAATTTTTAAAGAACAAATCTAAAATGATCGATTACTTTGAAATCTTAAGTAAGAAAATCCAAAGACAACTGGGAAGTCCTATTGAGTCAATTCGAACGGATCATGGTCGGGAATTCAATAATGAAGTGCAATTCGGAGCTTGTTGTGATGCTAATGGTATTACCCATAATTTCTCGGCTCCTCGCACTCCACAATCAAATGGGGCAGTTGAAAGTAAAAATAGAACCCTATAAGAAATGAGTCGTACCATGATTAATGAGCAATCTATTCCTCAAAATGTTTGGTGCAATGTCGTCGACACATCAACCTATATACTAAATCGAGTCTTAATTAGACCATTCTTAGGAAAAACTCCATACGAGTTGTTACGAGACAAAAAGCCTTCATTAGAACACTTTCGAGTCTTTGGTAGTAAATGTTTCATACTTAATACTAAAGACTATTTAACTAAATTCGATCCAAAATCAGCTGAAGGTATCTTCTTAGGATATTCTCCTTATAGTAAAGCATACGTAATACTAAATAAAGAAACCATGAAAGTTGAAGAATCTTTATGTTAGGATTTAGAAAATCCGGAAGTTAAAGAGTCGGTCACCTCAAATTTATGTATTCGTTATAAAGCTCGTAGTCGTAGTCATTTAGTGTTAGTAAGTAGTTTGTTAAGTAACACCGTGGAGGACGGACGGGTCTTTACCCACTGTATGCCTGATCCACAGCCCGTAGGAGGCGTGTCTTGTAACTAACTATAAATACCCTTTGCCTAGCAAGGCAAAGGGTTGGAGCTTTCATAATACATTTTTCTTTGTCTCACTAAAGTTCCCCACTCTCTTCCACTTTCTCTCTCTAAAACTCATAACATTCGACCCATAGTATTGTTTGATTATATGATTGTGAAATCTAATATGTTACAATTGGTATCAAGAGCCATGGTTTGATCATCCATCTTTCATGTTCTTGGATTTCTAGTGGTTTTCATAGGTTTTTGGGTTTGAATGTGTTTTGAGTAGTTTTCATCATTTGGATTATTTTTGGTGTTAAAGTTTGAATTTTGATAGTACTTTTGTGTTTAGAATCATCATAAGTGTTTAGGTTTTGGTTTGAAAGGCTTGAATCATCGTGGTTGGACTATTTTTGGATTGAAAAGTTTAGTTTTTGATAAGTTTCTTGGAAGCGGTTTGTCTCTCGGATCTATTTCTTGTATGCGGTTTGTCCCTTGTTTCAAGAGGTTTGATCAAAATCTTAAGCAGTTTGTCTCTCGGGTTGTGTTTCTGTGAAGCGGTTGGTCTCACTTTTTAAGCGGTTTGTCCTATTTTGCTGAAGCGGTTTGTCACAGAAGCGGTTTGTCACAGAAGCGGTTTGTCACAGAAGCGGTTTGTCATAGAAGCGATTTGTGTGTTGAGACAAAGAGACAAGAAAGGACAAAGTAGTGGAAGTAGTGGACGTACTTGTGTTCCCTTGCGGTTTGTGTGTTAAGCGGTTTGTCACTTTAAGCGGTTTATGTGTTAAGCGGTTTGTCACTTTAAGCGGTTTGTCAATTAAGCAATTTGACACTTAAGCGATTTGTCACTTAACCGGTTTATCAATTAAGCGGTTTGACCCTTAAGCATTTTGACACTTAAGCGATTTGACAGGTAAGCGATTTGTGTAGAAAGCGATTTGACAAGAGCGATTTGTCAACTGCGCGATTTGACTGAAGCGGTTTGTCTGGTGTGCGATTTGTCTTTTGGGACTTGTCATTTCTTCGTGATACGTTTTACGGTTATTCTCTTGATTTAGTAAAATCGCGTGAAAGAATCTATTTCCCGGTTTAATCAAAGAGTAGTAAAATCCCCGTGAAATTAGTAATCATGTCTATAATCACCTCTTCCGTTGCTGATGACGTTCAAGCAGCAGGATCCGATACTCGTCCTCCCATGCTTGATAGAACCGATTATGACTCTTGGGCTCAAAGAATCAGACTGTATTGCTTAGGAAAATAGAATGGGGTTAACATCCTTAAGTCAACTGATGACGGACCATATCAAATTGGAACTACCAGAGATATCCTTGAAACTGCAGCTGATGGATCTGCTGTATTGGGTTTGGATAGACCAAAGATGTACGATGAACTTGATGATAAGGAGAAGAAGAGATAGACATCAGGGCTTCAAACTTTATACTCCAAGGTTTACTAAAGGACATCTAAAAGCTGATCAATCACAATACTGAAGCAAAGGTTGTCTGGGATAATGTCAAGATGCTTCTCTCTAGTTCAGAATTAACTAAGGAAGATATAGAATCTCAGTTGTATGATGACTTTGAGAACTTTAAAATGAAACCAGAGGAAAGTGTTACTGAATATTATGTGAGATACCACAAGCTTGTGAATGATATGAGGAATATCAAAATGAAAATGCCAAATATCCAGCTCAATTCAAAATTTGTGAACAACATGAATCCCGAATGGCACAAATTCATCACTGCTGTCAAACTAAACAAAGGACTGAGAACTACCAACTATGAACAACTGTATGCTTATTTGCTCTAACATGAGAAGCATGCTGCATTTGAGCGAATGATCATGGAAAAGTTCAATATCAACTCTGCAGCTGCAAGTTCTTCAAATGATTCAACTGCATTCTACAAAAATGTGGGAATAAGGACCAAAGCATCACAAGTCATACCAACTGGGGATGGTAATCACAAAATCATTCCGGAATCAGGATATCAGCCATCAGACACATTCATGGAACACTTTGCAAATCAACTGGCTCTAATGGTTAAGCAAAACTTAAACCTCACTCCCCACACCAACAATCAACTCAGAACTGCATCCAATCTACACAATCATGCTACTGTTAAAGATGGAAGGGTCATTGTGCAAAACGTGCAAGGAAGGCAGAATGCTTATTCACCCCATAATGAACAAGGGAATGTAGGTGTTGTAGGTGTTGGAAATGGTAATGGAAATGTGGGAGTTGGAGCGGGTTATGTTGGTAATGTTGGTAATCAGAATTGGGGAAGGAACATTACTCAAGGTCAAGGGAAACCAATCAAGTGTTACAACTGTAGAGGGGAAGGACACATAGCTAGGAACTGCACTCAGCCAAAGCATCCTTAGAATGCAGAATACTTCAAAGACAAGATGTTGCTTGTGCAAGCACAAGATAATGTAGCTGTATTGGATGAAGAAGAGTTGCTGTTCTTGGCTGAGGGGAATGCCAAAACTTATGATGTTGATGTGGACGAACAACTTGTGCATGGTGTGGCTCAGAACAATCCCAACGCCTTTCAAGTTGCAGAATGTGATGCATTTGAATCGGATGTTGATGATGGAACCAACTGCACAGACAATCTTTATGGCCAACATATCTCCTATTGTCTCTCCAATGGTCTCTTCACCTCAACAGGCCGGTCCCTCCAAGGAATCCATCATATCAGAGGTACTGAAACTATACGATGTGGTTGATGCGCAAAAGATTCATCACGAAGTACAATCCACGGAAGTCTTTGAATCAGATAATGAAAATATGGGAAATAGCAATGTTGTCCCATATGATCAATATGTGAAGCAAGATGAAAGTCTTATTGTACCAAGTAATGAATCTTCTGCAGTTAACGATGAATGTATATATGATGAATGCACTACATATGTTCCTGATGATTCCTTGTCCACTGAACTAAATTCTTATAAGGAACAAGTTGCCATACATGAACAGCGTGCTAAGTTCGAATTGACTACCCGTGAGCAGGAGATGGACAACCAAATGCGTACACTTATAAGAAAAAGTAATTTTAGGGAAGAAACATTGAAACAAGAGTTAAATTCCTTACAAGAAAAACTTAATAAAATTGTTAAGCAAAAACAAGAACTTCAAGAAAATGTAAAAGTGCTTAGATAGGAATTAAATGCTATGGAATCAAAACTTTTAAATGAGTTTTCCAACCTAAAAACTTTGAAAAACAAACTTGAAAACAAGTTGTACGTACAAGGGAACACCATTCAGACTACTCACATGATCTCTAAGCATAGAGTCTTAAGCGATAAGCATAGTATTCCCCTTGTAGAGGAACCCAATCCTAAGTATGGTAAGATAGCCTTAGCAACTAATAAAGTGGTTTATGATGGTGATGAGCTCCTTAAGCCTATACAAACTCCATCATGTATTGAGTGCACTGAAGAGGATAGAAAATTAGAAGATGCCTCTAAAGAGAAAATGGCAAAGAAAATAAAAGATCCTTGGTGTATAGTGAATAATATAACACTTAAATCCCATGATTACACAAAGGAAAATTGGATTGCCCTAAACATGTTTAAACCTCAAACTCAATGAACCACTGAACAAGTGTTTTGGAAGAAAGATATTGATAAAAAGAAATTTGATGAACTTGTGGAAAAGAATCCTCCCCTTAGGAAATTGCCTCCAGCTATTGTGTATCCTCCAAATACACAAATGCATTTAGTGCCTAGAACTCTTCCCACTCAAAGCAGTACCTTAATCAACCTATATGTAGTTTACCATCTATTCGTTGATTTTAAGAAAACATGTAAGAAGAGAATCACACCTACTGGGATTACTGAAGGGGAAAGGGGTTTTGAGCAAACAAAAGAATGTTATTTAACTGGGGTCATGCCTTTCTTTAAACAACTAAAAGAACAATTTGAAAGTCTTCAAAAGGGCATAGATACAGAGATTAAGGAAATGAAAAATATGTTTAATGAAATGGAAAACGAGGTCAGTATGAATGAACGTGAGCTTAAGAGTAATGAGATTGAGAGAAAGAATCTTCATATCCTAAATGATAATTTGATTTCTAGATGTATTGCTCAAGTTGTGTTTTACACTGTTATGAATTATTCCATTACTGCTTCTCAATTTCATGAATTATCAATTGCATTGAAAGTCTCCCAGGATTGTGTCATTGAGCTTGAGACCAAAAATTCAGAATTGCATGATAAAATCGAAAAAGACGATCATGATAACATGGTCAAGCATTTTTCTAAATTGGAAGTTGAATTTCTTGGTTTACAATTAAAATATCAACATCTGAAAGAAAATGTTAAAACCTCAAATGCTAAGACATCTTCGGATGCTCCTGAGTTTGATGCAGTTTTTAAAATCAACAAACATGATGAACATATCCGAGCTCATTGTAACACGATCAAAAGGTTGAAAGCCCAAATATCACAATTGAAGGGTGAAAAGAATGAAGTGACTGGCTCTCGTATGCCTCCACCTTTAGATTCTCAAAATTTCCAACTTTAAAACATTATTACTAACTTGCAAAAGGAAAATGAATGTTTTAAAGCTGAAATTTCAAAAGTTAATGATCAAAACAAAGAGTTATGTGATTCATTCAAATTTAATCATGATAAATATATTGAAAAGGTAACTTCTTTGCTTAACGAAATTGAGAATCTGAAGCGTGTGGTGAAAGGAAAATTGCCAATCTCAAATACAAATATTCAATTCCTAAGGTTTCTGCTTGTGATAAGTATGCTATTGATATGTTGTATATTCCCCCTCCACTTAGGAATAATGAACTAGCACATCTAGCATATCTTTCATACCTTAAGGATAGTTTAAAGAGTCTCCGTGAGATTGTAGAAGATGATAGAATAGAAAAACCTCTTCATAGTGCAATCGCCTATGCCTGCATGGATGCCAAATGTTAGGAAATTCACATTTGCAGTTAATATTTATAGCTTTGGAGTTAGTACTGATAGTGGTATTATAAAAGTATTAACTAGTTAGTACTGATAGTTCAAGAGTTAGTACTGATAGTGTTGAGTTTGTACTGTTTTATATAAGGAATGTCGTGTATGGTCTGTAACAGCATATCTTCTATTGGTATAGAAGATATGATACGTTTAATACATAGTTATCTTTGTAAGGGATCTTCTTAGTGTATAAAATCAGATCCTAGCTAGGTCAGAATACATCATATACACACAATAGCATTTCCCTAACCCTAGCCGTCTTAAGTAAAGCTTCAAGGTTGTAAACCCTAGTACTAGGAGAGTAATCGTATTATTGATTAATAATATTGAAGCGTTGGTGTTATACTCGTGTTTACTTTAATCTTCTAAGTGCATTCAAGTAGATTCCGCATACTTGTGTGTATTCATAACAAAGTTTCTCATTGTTGTTTTGGAACCATCTATGCAACTACACGTTTACAAGCTAAGTGTTCTAGATCCAAGGTTTGGGACTCCACAAGCGGTATCAGATCTTGTGTCCTGAAGCTTTTTTTAGAAGATCTTGTGTGACAAATCTGAAGAAATGGATTTTGACTCAAGCAAATCCAGTGTTGTTACCAGAGTTCCTAAGTTGCAGCTAAATGAATATGAACTATGGAGGATGCGCATAGAGCAATACTTCTTGGTGCTTGACTTTAAGCTGTGGAACATTGTGCTCTATGGAGACTCCTACAAATCCATTGTCTCTGAAGAAGTTGGTGGTAAAATGGTTGAAAAAGACAAAGGTGAACCTGTCACTGTCGAAGAAATGGCTCAAAGAGGCAATGATCTCAAGGTCAGAAGTCTCCTACTTATGGCATTACCAGATGATCATCAACTCAACTTTAGCAAACACAAGGATTCCAAGAGTTTGTTCAAAGCCATTGAGACCAGATTTGGTAGGAACTCAACCACCAAGAAAACTCAGAAAACTCTTTTGAAGCAAGAGTTTGAAAACTTCATTGCTGGTGCAACTGAGTCCATTGACTCAGTTTACAATAGGCTTCAAAAACTTGTTAGTCAACTGGCAATATTGGGTGTAGATATCTCTCAGAAAGATGTCAATCTCAGGTTTGTTAGAAGTCTTCCATCACCAAAATGGGACACTCATGTCATTGTATGCAAGAATAAGGCAGAATTTGAAACTATGGGGTTGGACAATCTGTTCAATAACTTTAAGGTAATTGAACAAGACATGAAGAGAGTTGCTGCTGCATCTTCCGGTTCTGGGTCACAAAACATAGCTTTTGTGGCTCACCCAGTCACTAGTAATGATAAGGACAGTTTTGGTGTTAGTACTCCTAGTACTAATGTTAATACTGATTGTGTGGTCACCACTGCAGCAGGCATCAATGAAAGTACAATTTATGCTTTCATTGCTGAGCATAAACAAGGATCCCAGATCACTCATGATGACCTGAGACAGATCCATGAAGATGATATTGAAGAGATGGATATCAAATGGAACATTGCCTTGATTAGTATAAGGGCAAAAAGGTTCATGAAGAGAACTGGGAGGCAGATTAAGATCAATGATGGAGATACTGTTGGGTTTGACAATGGAATGGTAGAATGCTACAACTGTGGCAAGCTTGGACATTTTTTCAGGGAATGCAGGAGCCCCAGGAGCAAAGGAAAGAGTAGTGAAGCTGATGACTCTTCTTCTAAAGCAATGGTGGCTGTTGATGGTGCTGGATATGATTGGAGCTACATGGCTGATGAAGAAGAAAGTCCAATCAACATGGCCTTGGTATCTGAGGTACTTAATTGTTCAGATACATGTGTCCCATTAAGTAAATATGAGTCTCTTAAAACTGAGTTTGATAAATTGACTGAAGAACTTTCTGAAACTAGTTATAACTTGGAAAATCATAGAAGAGGTTTAGCAGTTTTAGAAAAACAAATTGTGCATTATAAAGAAAATGAGTCAAATATTTCTGAAACAACTGTTGTGCTTAATAGGGAAATGTCTTTTAAAGAAACCACCATAAGTGTGCTAAAAGAAGAACTAGAGAAAGTGACAAAAACTAAAGACAACATAGAACTCAATGTTGATACTCTTAAAGACACACAACATTATAACTCTAAGATACTTGATAAGTTCCTTGAAAGTGCTCCAATTGATAAAGCCAAATTAGTTATGGGTTATAAGACAGCACCACCACCATTCAGAGGCATTCCTTCACCTCCTGGTATAGACCTTGAACACACTGGCTTAGAGGAGTTTAAGGCACCCACATTTGTCCGTGACCGTAAACCCATTGAGACCATGGCTGAAAAGCCTGATGAGACCTTTGAAAGTGCCAGTGACACTTCTTTACCTGAGGTGTATGTGTTTGAAAACAAAAAGGAAGGTCTAGAGTCTAGTAAACCAAAGCAAGAAAAGGTTAATAAAGCTGTGAAACCTAATGACAAACATGTTAGGAGGACAGTAAAATATGCTGAGATGTATAGAAACAGGTCATCTAGTCCTAGAGGTAATAAAAGGAACTAGAACCAGCTTAAGTCTGAGCAATTAGGGGATGAATTTGTCATGTATAATAAATCTTGCTTTGTGTGTGGAAGCTTTTCTCATCTGTAGGCTCATACAGACACCCTATAAGACCTCAACCCATCATGACTCCAAGAGCAGTTCTTCTTTAAACTGGCAAAAAATCTTTGAATTCTACAAGGCCAGTTTATACTGCTAGACCACAACCCAGAGTATTTGGTGAAAGACCCAAAAGAAGCTTTTCAAAATGATCACCATCTACTTCACCAAGGCCTTTTAATGCTAGAGCAGCACAAACCTTTAAGTCCTATGACGAACAAATCAAGTTTTACAAGAAAAAGGTTAATACTTATGAGCCAAAACTTAATATTGATAGGACAAAAGTTAATACTTTTCAGCCTAAATCTAAAACTGTTGGTTCAAAAGTGAGTGCTGTTGGGGGAAACAAGGGAAATGTTGTTAAGCCCTCAGCTTGTTGGGTTAGAAAGACCACTCAACCCAACAGTGCATTAGTTACTCTCAAAAAATATGATTACATTGATGCACAAGGCAGATCCAAGTCAGTAATGGCTTGGGTCCCCAAAAGGAACTAATTTCCTTTATCTTGTGTGTAGGGACATTCCAACAATAATGATGATCTTGGCTATTCAGACAGTGGGTGTTCTAGGCACATGACTGGAAATCTATCCTATCTTTAAGACTTCACTGATTTGAATGGAGGATATGTTTCTTTTGGAGGAGGTGTAGGTGGAAGAATTATGGGTAAAGGCACAATCAAGACTGGTAATTTGGACTTTAAGGATGTGTACTATGTGAAAGAACTCAAATACAATATGTTCAGTGTGTCACAAATGTGTGACAAGAAGAATTTTGTTCTGTTCACAGATACTGATTGCTTGGTTTTATCTCCAAATATTAAGTTGCCTAGTGAAGATGAGATACTACTTAAGTTTGTTGGATCGATGTACTCTAACCAAACTAACTATATAGCTTGGTAAGGGATTAATAACCTTGGATAAATCCTAAGTTATTAACAATGAAACACTGAGCAAACTTTATTAAGTATGCGGAATATACTTAACAAAGCTAAGAAGAATTAACTTTAACTTTCAACGATATTACTAATAACTCTAAATCTGCTTGTTATGCAGATTCTTTAACAACTCTAAAACTCTAATATCGTACTTCTCTAAAACTCTAAAAACACGTATTCTCTAATGCCAACCTAGGGGTCCTTTTATAGACTTAAGGATAACCCTAGTCGGTTTACAATTTGTAACCTTGTTCGACAAGTAATCTAAACAAAGAATATTCTAGAATAACAAAGCTTTCCATAAACGAATATAGCAGTTCTTTAGCTTTGCAGTACTTTGACTTTCACTTAGCAGTACTTTGAATTTCCAGCACTTTGACTTCTTCAGTACTTTAACTTTCATATCCCAACAATCCTCCCCTAACTTGAATTCTACATGCTTGACTTCAAGTTTCCTTTGTATCTTTATCTTTAACTTCTATTAGCTTCTTGGAAAGATTGTGTCTTTATCAATTGTCTTTATCTTCAGATTTGTCTTTGTATTTACTGTGCTTGGATTGTCATCATCAAAGTAATCTTTATTCTTTTAGCAACATTCTTTACAGCAACCTTTATTAGTAATCTCTTTTCAGCAACTTTCAACAATCTCCATCTTTTCAGCAACTCAGCAATATATGACAATTTGTACATTAATCCAGTTTAAGTTTCAGTCTATTCTCATCACTTCCAGATGTGTAAACTCTTGTGAGAGGTGAATCATTGAAATTTAATGGATTTTGATATCTCTTTACCAAAATTGTTAACTCTGGAGTAGCTAAATGTTTAGGTGTGTAAGACCATGGTACATTGATAACCATATGATTTTTAGCAAATCATCAGCTATCAACAGATTTGATTTGTCTTTACCAAAAGTTATACCCTTTTGGACTAGTTAGTTCTTGCAACCATGGTGAACTAATTACCATATAAATGGTTTCTCCACAGCCTTTACCACAAACCATTTTACTTGTGGGCTAGCCAATTCTTTACATTTGCTGATATGGTGAGTTGATTACCATACAACTTATTAGCAAGTTGTCAACTATATAACGGATTTGAGATATCTTTACCAGAGCTGTTTGCTCATGGATTAGCCAGTTCTTTTGTAAACATGGTGAACTGATAACCTATTGTTATAACCATCTCAAAAACCATTGTTGTTGTTAAATTTTGTTTCAAAATATTCTTTACTTAACAAAAGTTTCTCTTTTAAAAAAATATTTACTGGTTTATACTGCAAGCAGTACTTTGAATAAAAATATTGTTTGATTAGCAGTACTTTGAATAAAGTACTGATATTTCAAAAATAATTTATTCAATAAAGATTCATACCAGTTATTCATCATCATCAGCCATAGTTGTCCATCTGATAAACAATTTGATGACCATAAGTGCAATTTCATTATCTTCTTCAACTTCCATACCATGCTCTAGCATTCTCCTCATAAGATCTGATGTAAGCGGATATCTTCTATCTGCTAACATATGGATCATTGTTCCATCTTCTAACTCTAAAACATGTACTCCAGATTCTTCAAAAAATCTCCAGCTAATAATCTCCTAATCTTCTTGATTTTTCCAAATCTCATCAGTGCTTGTTTCTTTAGTTTCCCAAACAGTTGTGAGATCTCCAAGCAAGATTAAACTAACACCTTCTGATGGAATGTATTCAAAATATTCTTTCACCAAATGATATAAATGAAATAAATCATCTCTATCTATTATGTGCAATAAATCCCATAGCATATTAAACACTTTGAAGCTTTCATCTTCTCTATGAAACATCTATTAATTTCCATCCTTAGATTCTACAACTTCAAAAGTAGATATTGGTGACTTTTTCTTCTTCTTTTCTGCATCATATTTAGAATACTCAAATTCTACAATTCTTAAGTAATTCCTTAGTTCATCATCTGTATCAGATCTTAACTCAATCTTCTTTGATGGTTGTTCATCTTCAACTTCAGTTGTTCTTTTTCTTTTTAAGATTCTTTTTCTATCATCTTCTTTCTGAGCATCATCATCTTTAAAGTCTTTGATAATATCAACATGCTTCTGATAAGCTTCTCTAACAGCTTCATACAGCTGTTTCATCTCAACATAATTCAACTTCTGCAATCCAATATATCCTTGACCTTTTAAATAAGCCATCATTGCATTTCTTTCCTTAGCACGATTTGGTCTTCTTGGTAGAGCAGAAACAGGAATAGGTGTCTTTAATGGTACAACAGCTTCAGCATTCAATTCTTCTTGCAATTTCTTAGCTGCTTCTTTATCCTTAGCTTCTTCAATAGCAACTTCAACATTCAATTTAGCTTGTACCTTTCTAGCTGCTTCCTCATTCCTAGCAACTTCAGCAGCCCTTAGTTGTGGTAAAGTAGGTTTCTTTTTCTTCTTTGTTTCAATCATTTTACCTTTCCCTTTATCTTTAGGATCTAACACTAGTTGAGATTGAGAAACTTGAGATTGTTCTTCAGCAACTCCTGGAATACTAACACCCCTTGGTTTTGATAAATCATGCAATATCTCAGCTATAGTTTCATCATCACTTGCAGTGTGTATTGGTTTGGGTGTATCAGCTTCCTTTTCTGGTATGACTGTTGAAGGACCAACTTCTTCATCAAAATCTAACACCCTTGGTGTAATTAACTCTTGCCTATAAGTTCCTTGAAGAGCAGTACTTTGATCAGCAGCACCTTGATCATCAGTACTTTGAACACCAGTTCCTTCAGGCTCAGTACTTTGAAGATTTAACTCTGCTTCAGTACTTTGAGGTTCATTCTCCTTTTCTTCATATAGTTCAACATCTTCTTTCGAATTCTTTTCTTCTAAATTCCTCCCCAATTGGATAGAAGATTGCTGAGGAACCTTTTTACATGTAGAAGTCTTCTTAAAATGCATGCGCTTCTTCTTTTCAGCTTTGACCCATAAACTGTGATGTTTAACCAAGGGCCAAACAGACTTCTTAAACTTTCTAAACTTGATCTTCAATAAGGCTATCTAAGCAGCTTGAGCCTCAGTTGTTTTCTTCAATTTGACTAACTCTCTTGTCAGAACATAATTATCCAGCACTAAACCTTCTGGGGGTATAGTAGCAGTGTCTCCTCTAGAAGATGATGAGGGAATAGGAATATCTTGTTCTGGTGACGCAATAGGAGGAGTAGTATGGTGTGATAAGGTGGGAGAAACTGCAGTACCTTCAATAACATCAGTACCTTGTGAAGCAGTACCTTGTGATGCAGTTTCTTGAGATGCAGCACTTTGAGAAGCAGTACCTTGAGTTGAAGCAATACCTTCTCTGTCAGCACTCTCTGCAGCCTCATCACGTATTGCTTGAACAACCTCCATCATTGAAGTTGTTAATGGGGTGTTCCTTCTAGTAAACATATCACTTTTCCTAGCCATAAATGTGAAGATCTTGGCTGGTTGTACCACAATAGGTAAAAGACTTGAAGGCTTTGGTACATCTAAAAGTTGTTTATTCAAGAAGACTTGAATAAATCTCAGATACATTAACCATCTTGATCCATGAGAGATGTGAGAGAGCATTCCATCTAAGATTATCCTTGAAAAGTTGAACATACGGTTTGTAGCCAATCCTACCAGTGCAGATGCAATGTTTGAACCAAATTGCTCCCAAGAAGTACTTTTAGAGCTGATACAATGAAGAAGAACATGTACCAAGTACTTCCAATGTGGACTAAACAAGGGCTTCTTGAATGTTTGTTCAGTTAAGGACCCTTCATATTCAATATCTCTGAATGTATCCCAAATCAATTGTTTGTCAAAACAAACAGCTCCTTCTTCATCATCAAACAATAAATCTTCACGAATGGATGCTTCAGTAATCTTGATAAATCTACCAGCAACTTTAGCTTGAATATATGATTCATCATTCTCCATATGTGTCCTGGCAGTTGCCCAAAACTGCTGTATCCATGGCTCAATTATACCAGGTTCCACTAAAAGTGCATAACTAATCGGAGATCCAGTGAGAAAATCAATGATGTCATGGAAGATAACATTAGCCTCCGTTTTATCTAAATTCGCGACCATGTTGTGTTTAGAAATGGTGTTACGGTTTGCCATTGATGATTGTAAAAATGAGTGACGCGATGAACAGATAATTATGATAGAGAGAGAAATATGGAAAATATTGGTATGAATAAAGATGAGAGGGAAAATCGGAAAGTAGTTATTTATAGGTAGGATTTGAAAAATCACAGCCCATAATAACAAAGTTACCGTTAGTGTGTTTTACCCCTCAATATTACCGTTGGAACAGTACGTTAATAAGACAAGCAGTTCTTTCCACGTGTGCAGTACTTTCCAAAGCAGTACTTTCAAAGCAGTACTTTCATGTAACCAAAAAACAGTACTTTCCCATTCTCTTCTTCATAGTAACAAATACTCCATGTGGGAATGTATTGCCTCCCCTCAAGAAAAGCACAAGACTGTCTAACTAACTAACCAGTCCTCCGCTTAAATGTAGCTTAATAATTAATCATGCCAATGCTTACCACCAAGTGATTAAATCTTGAAACATCAAATCCTTTAGTGAGTAAATCAGCTACATTATCATCTGTATGCACCTTGACAACATTAATGAGCCTATGCTCATAACAATCTCTGATGAAGTGATGCCTAATCTGAATGTGCTTGCTCTTGGAATGATAAACTGGATTCTTCACAATGCAAATGGTACTCTCATTATCAATATTGATAGGAGTATTCTTGAAATTGAACCCATAATCCAATAGTTGATTCTGCATCCACAAAACTTGTCCACAACAACTTGCAGCAGCCACATATTCTGCTTCAGTAGAGGATGTTGCTGCAACTGTTTGCTTCTTACACTGTCATGAAACTAATCTTCTTCCAAGATATTGGCATCCTCCAGTAGTTGATTAATGAAAATTCCTTCAGTAGAGGATGTTGCTGCAATTGTTTGCTTCTTACACTGCCATTAAACTTCTTGACTATATCTGAGACATACTTATCTTGACTAATGAAAATTCCTTCCTTTGACTGTTTAACTTGAAGTCCCAAAAAGAATGTTAACTTACCCATAGAACTCATTTGAAATTCATTCTGCATCAGCTAGTCAAACTCCTTAACCATGGACTGTTTGGTAGCTCCAAAGATGATATCATCAACATATACTTGTACCAGCATGATATTCTTCTTATCTCTCTTGATAAACAAAGTCTTGTCTATTGCTCCCCTCCTATAACCATGTTGTAATAAAAAGTAGAGAGCCTCTCATACCAAGCTCTAGGAGCTTGATGAAGGCCATAAAGAGCCTTAACTACCTTGTAGACTTTGTTTGGATGTGCAGGATCTTCAAAACCAGGAGGCTGTTTAACATAAACCTCCTCTGTAATAGTGCCATAGAGAAAGGCACTCTTGACATCCATTTGATAAACCTGAAATCCCATATATGATGCAAAAGCAAGGAATATTCGAATCGCTTCAATCTTGGCTACAGGAGAAAATACTTCATCATAATCTACTCCTTCTTCTTGTCTGTCGCCTTGAGCTACTAACCTTGCCTTGTTCTTGATGACATTCCCTCTTTCATCTCTCTTGACTCTGAAAACCCATCTTGTACCAATGACCTTCTTTCCATCAGGTAGATCACATAGTACCCAAACTTCTTGAAGTTTAAATTGAAGAAGTTCTTCTTGCATAGCTTCAACCCAACTCTCTTTAGATAATGCATGAGCTATATTCTTGGGTTCCTCTTGAGAGATAAAGCAAGTGAATAAACATGTTTGATGATCCTTGTGATTTAGCTTGTTTTGTTTATAAAAAAAGCTAAGTAAAGCATTGTGAGGTTTAGAAAAACCCTTAGCTTTGTGTCTTGTAAGCACTCCAGAGTTAGAAAGTCCAACGATTTGATCAGTAGGATGATTCTTATGAACTCTTAAGATAGGAGTCTGTGGAACTTCAACATCATCATCCAAATTTGTGAAATTAGCACCTTCATTGGAATATGAGAAAATACCTTCATCTTCAAATTCATCATCAGTTTCTTCTAAGCCAGGCATGGTAGGATCATCCAAATCATCCAAAGTACTGTCAATGGGTGCAGCAGTACTTTGATTGAAAGTACTGTCACCCAAAGTACTGTGAGTGAACTCTGCAGACTTGTTATTTTTCTTTGCTTCTTCATAAGCACTTCTTTGATCATCTTCATAAAATTGTGCTATGATATCTTGAAAAAGCATCCTATTAAGCTCATCTTGAATAGCTTGCTCTTCAGCAGATAATGTAGCTTTTGGCTCATCAGTACCTTTGTCCTTCTCAATAGTTATAGGTTCTGCATCAGGAACAACATCAGGTCTAATATGGACTCCATGAACAACATACTGTAAATCTTCTTCGTTGTGTACAGGTTGATTTTCTTCTCTAACAGGTACATAGTTCATAGAAGGAGTCAAAACTTCAAGATCAAACATCCAATCAGGACCTTTACCCTTCTGATTTTCTTGATCTTCTAAAATTCAACATGAAGACAATCTTGAACCTTCTTGGTGACTCTATTGTACACTCTAAATCCTTTGCTATTGGTGCAATATCCCAATAAGTATCTTTCTTCTGACTTGCCATCAAATTTTCCCAGATTATCAATTGTATTGAGAATTGTCAGAGGGCATCCAAAAGGCTTCATAAATCAAATATTGGGTTTGTTACCCATCAGCAACTCATAAGGTGTCTTCATCTGAGGTTTGGTGACTGAAACTCTATTCAACACATAACAAGTAGTACTTACAGCTTCAGCCCAAAATTGAATATGTAATAGAGAATCTGCAAGCATTGTTCTGGCTGCTTCAATCAAAGTTTTGTTCTTTCTTTCTTCAACACCATTCTGCTGTGGAGTTCTAGCAATACTGAACTCCCTCTTGATTCCTTTCTTAGCACAAAATTCATCCATAAGCTTGTTCTTGAATTCAGTCCCGTTATCACATCTAATACCTCTTACTTTAAGTCTCAGTTGGTTTTCAAGTGCTATTATCAGATCATGAATAGCATCAAAGGTGTCATCCTTAAATCCTAAGAAAAATACCCAACTGAATCTACTGCAATTATATGTCACAACCAAGCAGTACTTTTTCTTGTTTAGACTAGTAACAGAAACAGGACCAAGTAGATCCATGTGCAACAACTCTAAAGGTCCTCTAATAGTTCTTTCCTCAAGCTTCTTGCATGAAGCTTTGTGTTGTTTACCCTTCTTGCATGCCAAGCAGGAGTGATCATTCTTGTAAGTTTTGGTGGGTAAACCTATAACTAAATTTCCTTTGACCAATTTGTTGATATTCTTGAAATTTACATGGCCCAATCTTCTATGCCACTGATGTGCTTCTTCAAGTGTTGCTTTTGCCACTAAACATGTTGCTCTTTCAGAAGAGCTAAGAGTCCTCATATCAAGACTGTACACATCATTGGTTCTTGGTACTCTAAGTATTACCAAGTGATCATCAACAGGTTTGAACTCAGAGGAAAGAATAAGACATTCCTTGTCAGTGAATAGCACAGGATACTTCTTGTCACAGATCTGAGATACCGACAACAGGTTGAACTTGAGCTCCTTCACATATCTTACATTCTCAAAATCTATGCTTCCTGCCTTGATGGTTCCTTTCCCACTAATTCTACCTCCACTAGCATCATTCCCAAATGCAACTCTTCCTCTACAATATGACTTAAAATCTGACAGAATCTCCTTGTCTCCTGTCATGCTTCCAGAGCAACCACTATCCATAATTAGATGATCTTTAAGCTCCTCTTTCGAGTTGCCCTGCACAAAGATAAAAGAGTTAGTTAATTTTAGGAACCCAAGCCATTACTTACTTGTGTTCCCCTTGTGGAGTTACATACTTAAATTCTTTAAGTATGTAATTGCCACTGTCTTTAAGCACATGATCAATTATCTTTGGTTATTCCAAAACTTGTGTTTGTTTTTTAATAAAAATCTCTTTTTCATTCAAGTTTACTTTATTATTATCAACCAAAATCTTTGTTTCACTTTCACTTACTGAAAGTACTGTTTGTTCCCCATCAGTACTTTCCTTCTTAACCAGTTTGGTTTTAACTTCTGGTGTAGAGTCCCTTGATCTATCTACTTTCTTTGAGTTGTAACGCCTTCTAGATTGATAGTAATTAAATCTCCTAGGGTTCCTATTCCAAAAGGTGTTAGGTGAAAACTGAGCAGTACTTTGAGAAAGTACTGGTTTTGGCTTAACAGTACCTTGGAAAGTTGATGCAGGTTTTACTGACCAGGTCTTAATATTTATAGTGTCTCGCTATACCTATGGTCTACCCTAATGCACTAACGGGCAGTGTACCTGGTCGTGTGTAGTGTAGTAAATGGTAAAGCCGAGGTCGCCCCAAGAGCTATGTGTGTCGGTTAATTACTAAGTCTAATTGTCACAAAATATAAATGGTTTGATATGGTTTTAAATAATTAAACTACGAATGCAGAATATAAAAGCAATTAAATGAGAGAAAGGAAATCAATAGAGGAATAGTGGTGCTAACCTAGTCAATCCTCCTAACTAGTTATGTCTACGTCTACCTACTTCCAATTACTTCAGGAGGGTCAAATTCGAGAGGACAACATTTGGTCAATTCGCCCTAACCTATCAGCAAAGATGCCACCACAGGAGAAATCAGGCGCACCGTCATAAGTCCTGTTGTTCCTGGTCCCCTAAGCCGAGTCATTAAGTACTGCTACATGCTAGATTCTAAATAGTGAGTGCCCAGCCGTTAGGAACTTAGACACTACACCCCCCAATTCTTAAGTTCATCCAAACGATAGGTGATCAGTTGGTCAAATCAAACAAGTAGAAAGGGTCGTCAGTTGGTCATATCTTACCCTTCTCGTCTCAGTCCGCTCACTTAGGGTCAGTTGGTCATATCTCCTAGGAAATTGGCCTCTACCGCCATTCAAAACTACCGAACCAGGGGTGACTACAAAAGAACTATGCATGCATACACTTAGAAATAATTGTACGGAAGTAAAGGTAAACATAAACAAAACAATTAAGGAATCATAACTAGGCTAGCACCAAAGGGTGCTTAGCCGCTCATATTAATCATGCACATCAATTCAATATTCAAAGGTACGAAATACATGAATTGAAAGTAAAAGAAATAATAAACGCTAAAGCTTATCGTACTGGTGTGACTTCTCCCTTGGAAACAGCTCCGTATGCTTCCCTAGACCTTCCTTGAGTGTTTTCCCACATTCTCAGAATATTTTGTGTGGATTGGAATGAATAGAAATGCTGGAATTCGTGGGTATTTATAGGCCAGGTCTGGGTTACGGCGTAACCAAAAGATGAGTTACGCCGTAACCTCCGTAAATGCACTAGATCTGCTAGTTACGGCGTAACCTTATAAGTGGTTACGCCGTAGTCTTCAGTAATCCTGGTTACGTCGCAAGTGATGAAGTAGTTACGGCGTAAGTATCAGCGGCCTGGAACCTCTTTTGACCTAATGGAGTTACGTCGTAATCTTTGGAAGGAGTTACGCCGTAACCTCTTGATGAGTTGGACTTTGGGGTCACGCAATAGTTACGGCGTAATGTGAGAGACGAGTTACGCCGTAACCTTTTCAAAATAGGCATACTGTGATAAATCCTTAGTAATGTTTCCATTTCCGCGTCTCTTTAGCTCCAATTCTCGCAATTTACCTGAAAGTGTAAAACAATGGAAAACAAGCGTAAATCCATATAAATGATATAAATAACGAGCATTAACGAGGGAAATTGACACTTAATAATCAGGACTATTTGATGTTATCAAATATCCCCCCACTTGAACTCTACTTGCCCTCAAGTAGACCTTATTAGATAGATTCCTAAAAAGATATCTCCCAAAACCTGGAAAATATGAGTTTACAAATCCCTTATGCTAGAATAAAACAAAGCCGAACACCTCGCGAAAGGGGAACAAACAATCAAATCTCTCAACTATTCTAAGTGTCAATTTCGGAGTGATCACTCAATTCCACAGTCATAGCATGTATTCTATTATAAGCTTGGCGGTTACACAAATCTCCACCACTGGAGTAAAGGGCTAAACAATTCTCGAAGGCAATATGGGTAGACACGACAAAGGTTAAGGGGTGACTCGTCATTACTAACATGTCACGGCGAAGTGGAAAAACTCAATGATACATGACCAAATCCATGGCCAAGACACCAAATATTTCTCGCTGCATCACCTAGACACGCTTCATGACTAAAGGGTAGGATAAGACATGGGATGTATAATTGGTGTAAAATGAAAAACAAGCAGGTAGTCTATATCTATAACTAAGTCATCACCACTTACCGTCCGCCCAAAGTTCAAGTTTAGAAGTCTAGAGATCGGATCATGAAATGCAAGGTAGATGTGTCATTAGAGGACGTCGTGATGGGCACACTACCTTTTCTTCTTCAGTTGGTATTACTCCAACTTCAATCTTCAAATGTGACCGAGGTGGCCTCCTCGATACTAAACAATAAAGCTCATACTATAGTGCTTACAACATTTCACTTTACAAAATCATAACTGAATCAACTATTTTTTTTCAATTTTTTTTCCGAACATACATGATAACATAACATCCCCCCACTTGAGATGAATGGGAATTTTGGGGGGTATTCAATGATCTTCATAATTGTTGTCGATGAAAGCGTGATTTCCAAACCTTTCCACTCGAACCTTGAACTTAGGCAAATGATGACTTCCCAATTACAAATAAAGACTACAGGGTAGGCTAGGGTGTAAGGGTGTAATGAAACAATATATTGGGGTGAAAAAATGAAAGGAATGGCTCAGAAGGGTGTATCTAGGGGTATCTTGCACTAAAGGGGAGTGCAACAAAAGGGTTTCACATGGGGGTCGAAAAGTCGAGGTGACTAATCGATAGACTCACAATGGTAGGCTGTTTGGGTGATAATCCTATAATACTGCCTTCTAAAACTGAAAAGTCCAAATACATCGAGCTAACTCAACATACCTCGTCCATGGTCTTGAAATGATGAAAAGGCCAAGTTCTAAAGTTTACAAGCTACCGGCACACTCATAATTTGGTGGATTTGGGGTAAAATATAGGAAACGGATAAGGCTAATCTCACCATGTAATATCAAGGGTTGTATGTGCTCGGCTAAGGTCTAATCTAGCTAGGTTCGGAAAAACATGTCAAAGTATAAAAAATGGCATAATTTTTCAAAATAAACTAGAAAAATGAGGGTGAAATAAAGTTCAAGATATAATTCTACTCCCGTCCCCCCACTTGAATTGTACAAAGTCCCTTTTGTACTAGGCATTAAAATAAAGGTGAAGAGAAAGGTAGAATTAGAGCGAGAACTTCCCTGAAATTTGCTCCAAAAAAGAAGAAGGCCTACGAGAAAGGATCGTGCCTTCGTTAAAGCGTCATGAGCAAACTTCAATCCCTGAAATCACAATACCGACAAGCATAATTCTAAAAAGAAAAAATAAAATGAAAAACAAACCTAACTCACTTTCGTAGGAATCACGGTTGCATTTAGCGAATGCAACAAGCCTTTTAAACCACTTGGTGTCCCAAGTGGACGAGTGAAGTCTCGTGAGGGTTTACAGGGAACACACCCACAAAGTTCATTTAAAAACTAATACAAGGTTACTGTGTTTAAAAATAAAGAATTAAAGCAGAGGAGAGTTACGTCGTAACTCCAATAATAGAGCTACGCCGTAACTTGTAAAACCTGGTATGAGCTGAGAAGCGAATGGTTACGGCGTAACCAATGAGGTGGTATTACGCTGTAGTTGGTAACGCGTCAAGAATTCTGCTGCTAAAATGTGGGTTACGGCGTAATCACCAAGATGAGTTACGCCGTAACTCTATTCAGATCAGCAACTGCAGCAGTAATTACTTCATTGTCTCCTGCAAAAATGTTAGAAAACACAAAACCCAACAGAAAGGAAATAAAAACAAAAGAAAGGGATAATTCGGGTTGTCTCCCGAAAGAGCACTTTTCTTTATTAACGAGTCTTTAAGTTAGACTCAGAGCCGTGGGCTACCAGTGTTTGTCAGTTACTGGGCGATCTCCATGTTGAAGCCAGTTGATCAAATGCTCATCCCATTTGTATCCATCTCCAAGTTCTAAACACCCTATGTAAAAAAAAAATTATCTTTTGGTAGGGGCGATCAAAACCTTTGGCTTTATCTTCTTCACTAATACCAAGCAGAGGTCTAGCATAACTCAACTGTTTTTTAGTCCAATTTTTATAGTTTTTGACAGTCCTTGGCATTTTGAAAATAGTTTTATCATCGCCAATCTTTAGCCAAACCAGTCCTTCCTTCACGTTTTTATCAAGCCCAGATATTTCTTTAAAGGGTTTTCCGAAAATCACCCCAGTCAGCCCATCTGCCACGAATTCGCTAACATCTTCCAAAACCACAAAGTTGACCAGAAACGAGTGTGTTCCTACAAAAAATCGTTTGTTTGTTGCTATCCCGAGGAAGTTGTTTCCTTTGTAATCAAGCTCCTTTTCCATAACCTGATTGTAGCATTCCTTAGAGATAATATTAACTGGGGAATCTGTGTCGATAAAAGGGTGAAAGTCAATGAATCCAATTTTGCATGAGATCTTCAGATAATAGGGATTCCTATGATGGATTCGTGCCCCCATTTCAAAAAATTACGGTTGGTTTGATTGCAAGAATGTTTTTTCAGAGTTGTCTTGCCAATGGGTCATCTCGACATCACTACAGAGGTCTTCAGCACTTAATCCTATGTTATCTTCTTCCTCAAAATTCACGAAAACATCAAAGTCTTTCCCCAAGTCAATCTCTCCAGGATCCGGGGGGTTGCTAAGAAATTTTTCAAGGGCTTCACCAAAATCCCCCGCTTGGTCAATAGCACATACCTTCTCCGGGGTGGACAAATGTTCATTCGGTCCAAATGTAGCGACCTCCCCATTAGCCTCCAGAGTCATTTTACCAGGAAAGACATCTACTTTAGTGTGAGCAGTAGCAAGCATGGGTCTTCCTAAAATGACAGGTATCATGTTATCTTCCGGGATATCAAGAATTACAAAATCTACTAGAAAAAGGAATCTCTTTATCTTCACTAACACATTTTCAACAATTCCTAATGGCGATTGCATGGATCGATCGGCCATTTCAATTTTCATCTTGGCCGGTTTTAAGTTGCCTATTCCCATACGCAAAAACATCGAACGAGGTATTATACTAATACTAGCTCCAAGATCAGCCAGGGCGTTACACAAGTTCAGGCTCCTGATATAGCAAGGGAGAGTAAAACATCCTGGATCTTTTTCCTTTTGTGGTAACTCGTTCCTCAAAACTGCTGAGCATCTTTCGTTGAGGCGAATAGTAGCATCATTGGGAGGGTTCACCAGAAGAGTTTGGTCCAAAAGTGATTTCTTCTCCATGCTGATCTGTTGCTTAACCTTTTCTGAAAAGGTCAAGGGTTCTTCGAGGATAGTTTCTACAGTGTGGACAACTTCTTCCTCCCGAGCTGCTAGGTAATCAGAGATGGCTTCTGAACATGAACTGACACTTTCCTCTAATCTTTTTATCCTATCGTCGTGAATTTTAATAGAAGAGACTGTATTATCCACGAACGCTCTCATCATCTTTTCAATCCTATCGTCGTGCTCTCTTGATTCCTTGATGTGGTCGAGAATCTTTTTCTCAATATTGCTTCCAGAATCGGTCTCAAATACACTACTAACTTTTTCAATCCTACATGCTTCAGCTTCTTTTTCCAATCTCCGTTTTTCGAAAATTTCCCCGTAATTGTATTCTTGTTTTGTTATAGTCTTCATTACTTTATGATCAAAGTTATCTCTTGATCCGTATCCAGTATCCATGTGTCACTTGTAGCAATGTTCAGAAATCCGCTGAATACATTCCATGGCCTGATTAGGAGTCATGCTAGGAATGGGTCTTGGTGAATCAAGGAGTTCTCGTGTTTGCGCATTAATCCCTCGATAGAAGACGTATACGATCTGATGTTTGTTTAAATCATGAGTAGGGCAAAGATAAAGAAGCTCATTGAATCTCTCCCATGCTTGGTACAGCGTTTCTTCACCAATCTGCACGAATTGATAGATTCTTCCAAGAAGCCTAGCCATTTTAGAAGGGGGGCAAAATTGTTGGACGAAATCCTTTCTTAGTTTTCCCCATGCTTCTTTACTTTCACTAGGAAGTTTGTTATACCATCTCTTAGCTGTTCCAGTGAGAGTCACAGGAAAAATCCTTGCAGTTACTGAGTAACTAGGAGTACCTCTGACGTTGAAAAGGGAAGATAAGTGAAGAACTTCATCTACGTGATCCTGAACATCCTTATTTTTGTCTCCAGAGAATTCAAGCTTATGTAACTCCCGAATAATATGATCTGGGATGGAGTATTTTTGGGTAGGAGAATCCATGGTGAAACTTCGCTGGCAGTTATCGTTAGGTCGGTCCAAATATTGCTCCATGGTAAGGTCATTGATATTATTTTCATTGATGACTTCTGGTATTGTGTCCGACTGGTCTGATTCGTAAAATGAGAAGATGTTGTGAATAGGAACCAGAGAATAGATCCTCTTTTTCCGAAATTGCTTCTCCGGGTAAATAAATGGGGTAGCCAGGAAGGGCCTAGAGCTGCGAGTCTTGTATCCTGACATTTATCAAAGAGAAAATTAAAAACAGACTTAATATAAAATCCTAAAATAGCTCCCCGGCAGCGGCGCCAAAAACTTGATGCAGGTTTTATTGACCAGGTCTTAATATTTATAGTGTCTCGCTATACCTATGGTCTACCCTAATACACTAACGGGCAGTGTACCCGGTCGTGTGTAGTGTAGTAAATGGTAAAGCAGAGGTCGTCCCAAGAGCTATGTGTGTCGGATAATTACTAAGTATAATTGTCACAAAATATAAATGGTTTGATATGGTTTTAATTAATTAAACTACGAATGCAGAATATAAAAGCAATTAAATGAGAGAAAGGAAATCAATAGAGGAATAGTGGTGCTAACCTAGTCAATCCTCCTAACTAGTTATGTCTATGTCTACCTACTTCCAATTACTTCAGGTGGGGTCAAATTCGAGAGGACAACATTTGGTCAATTCGCCCTAACCTATCAGCAAAGATGCCACCACAGGAGAAATCAGGTGCACCGTCATAAGTCCTATTGTTCCTGGTCCCCTAAGCCGAGTCATTAAGTACCGCTACATGCTAGATTCTAAATAGTGAGTGCCCGGCCGTTAGGAACTTAGACACTACACCCCCCAATTCTTAAGTTCATCCAAACGATAGGTGACCAGTTGGTCAAATCGCACAAGTAGAAAGGGTTGTCAGTTGGTCATATCTTACCCTTCCCATCTCAGTCCGCTCACCTAGGGTCAGTTGGTTATATCTCCTAGGCAATTGGCCTCTACCGCCATTCAAAACTACCGAACCAGGGGTGACTACCAAAGAACTATGCATGCATACACTTAGAAATAATTGTACGGAAGTAAAGGTAAACGTAAACAAAACAATTAAGGAATCATAACTAGGCTAGCACCAAAGGGTGCTTAGCCGCTCATATTAATCATGCACATCAATTCAATATTCAAAGGTACGAAATACATGAATTGAAAGTAAAAGAAATAATAAACGCTAAAGCTTATCGTAATGGTGTGACTTCTCCCTTGGAAACAGCTCCGTATGCTTCCCTAGACCTTCCTTGAGTGTTTTCCCACGTTCTCAGGGTATTGTGTGTGGAATGGAATGAATAGAAATGTTGGAATTCATGGGTATTTATAGGCCAGGTCTGGGTTACGGCGTAACTAAAAGATGAGTTACGCCGTAACCTCCGTAAATGCACTAGATCTGCTAGTTATAGTGTAACCTTATAAGTGGTTACGCCGTAGTCTTCAGTAATCCTGGTTACGTCGCAAGTGATGAAGTAGTTACGGCGTAAGTATCAGCGGCGTGGAACCTCTTTTGACTTAATGGAGTTACGTCGTAATCTTTGAAAGGAGTTACGCCGTAACCTCTTGATGAGTTGGACTTCGGGGTCACGCAATAGTTACAGCGTAATGTGAGAGACGAGTTACGCCGTAACCTTTTCAAAATAGGCATACTGTGATAAATCCTTAGTAATGTTTCCATTTCCGCGTCTCTTTAGCTCCAATGCTCGCAATTTACCTGAAAGTGTAAAACAATGGAAAACAGGCGTAAATCCATATAAATGATATAAATAACGAGCATTAACGGGGGAAATTGACACTTAATAATCAGGACTATTTGATGTTATGAAAAGTGTTTGAAGGTACTGGGGGTTTTGAAAAAGGTCTTCTCTGGTGAGGGTACCTATAGTCTTGTGAAAAGTTGTTATGGTTAACCCTATGTGAATGATTCCAAACTGGTTTATTCTCCCTAGGTTTTTGGTTTACAGATCTAGTATTTGGGAATTTGCTTAAGTATTCTGAGTGAAAGTCACAGTCCTTGATCAGATGATCAGAACTATAACAAACAAAACACAATTTTTGACCTATAATCCCAAAATTTCTTCCTCTATGTGAATAACCAAACCTATCGTGTCTTCTAGGTGAATGATAAGAATTATGATGTCCAAAGTTATCTCTAAAAGGTTTAGCAGTATTTTGAAGAGGTTTTCCAAAAGGTATTGCTGAACATGTGGCAGTACTTTGAGTTGAAGGTACTGCTTGACTCTTAACATCATGTACCTTAGGTGTCTCAGTTGTTTCTTTTGGGTTTGCAGACCTAGATTCACCAGTAAGCTTTTTCCTAAACTCTAGATTGTCTACTCCAAAACGGGAAACATCAGGTCTAAGAGGTTGATGACTACCAGTGGGATGAGGGACAGCATGATAAACTTTGTCTTTCTTATATTGAGGAGGTGTTTCGCTAAGTGATTCCTCATTACTAGATGTGTCTACATAGTTAATAAGTTCATCATCACTAGTTGTTATATCCTCAAAATCAAGGTCATCCTGATTACTAGGTGAATTTTGTTCTATGCTACTGAAATCCATACCAAAACCTAGTCCAGTTCTAATGTAAGCTCTTCTCTATTTTTCAACATAACTAACATGAGAGAGACCAGATTGTCCCCAAGCAGCAAAATTTGCTAGCAATTCATCTCTCTCCTTAGTCAGCTTTTCAATCTCATAAATCTTACATCCTAACTTCCATTCACTTAATTTTAACTGATAATCCTGTTGTTCATACTTTTCAGCCCAAGCCATTTCATTATTTTCATGTGTTATTATTTTGGCTTCCATTGACTCTAAAGTAATTTGGTAACCAGCTACTTCAGACCTAGCCGTTCTACACTTATCTCTTTCAGTCACATAATTGTTAAGCAGTTTTTGATAAAAGTCATGACACTTAGAACATACCTCAGAGATAGGGGTGAACTTGGTGAAGTAGCTACCATAGCAAGCAGAACAGGTTCATCATCACTCTCCATGCTCCAGTCAAAGCTTCCATAACCATCTCTAGATTCCATAGCAGCAAATCCAGGTTCCTCATCAAACGTTGTGCTCCAATCGAACTCTTCCATTGATTCTTCTCTTGCTTCCTCCATAGCTACCATACAATAGGTTACTGGTTCATCATCAAACTCAGCACTCCAGTCAACCTCTGATAGATTCTCTTGAGCAACTAAAGCTTTTGTTTCAGTAATAGGAATTTCCTTTAGTTCAAGCTTTGGTTTCTCAGTCATCATGTTTGCCTGATATTTAGCAAACCTACATTCCCTTGCAAAGTGTCCAGTCTTCTGACAGTTAAAGCATTCAATCTTGGACTTGTCAAAAGTGATACCCTGTTTGGGTTTGAAGTCTATGCCTCTTCCTTTTTTGTTCATGAACTTCTTGATCCGAGCAGTGATCATAGCAACTTGCCACCTGATATCAATTTCTTCAAGAGCATCCTCTTCAATCTGTGACATATCTTCTTCATATGTAACAGTTAAGGTAGCTTGTTGTGCAAAGAATGAGCATACTACTTCATCAGAATGGATGGTGCTTGATGGTGATGATGTGGGGTTGGTCATAGTTGTGATTGAATGAGCAGGATAGCCAGTACTTTGAGCAACAGTACTTTGAGTAGGGTGAGCAGTACTTTTAGTGGAAGTACTGCCTCTCTTTTCTGATGACACAAAAGCTATATTGTGAGACTTTGAACTTGTCTGGCCATTCATCTCATGCTCATACACCTTCAGATGGTTGTAGAGATCGTCAAAGTCCATAACATCCAATCCAGGTTGTCCTCTGATCATAGTAGCAATCACATGCCATGTAGATGGGAAACCCTTTAAGAACTTCAGATTGGCATCTTCAACAGATACCTCTGCCTTGTATAACTCTAGCATGCTAAGGAGATTTTGGAATCTATCATATGCAGATCAAGACCTTCTCTTTCACCAACAGTGAAAGTTTCAAACTGTTGCTTCAACAGATTTCTGTGCATCTTCTTGGAAGCATCATTACCTCCAAATCTGGTCTTGAGTGCAGCCCATAGTTGCTTTGCATCCTTAGCATCATGGAACATGAGTAGGTGACCATCAGGAATAGCAGACAAGAGAATGTTGAGAGCCTTCTCTTGATTCCTTATTGTAGCAGCTGGCAAGATGGGTTTAGGTGCTTTAGGTTGTCCAGGAATGTCTACAGGTTCTTCCACAACTTCATTACCATTGACAATCACATTCCAAAGTGCATGGTCTGTAATTGCAATGTACTGCCTCATCTTCATGCTCCGTAGATCGTATTCTCCTTTCTTGATAATTGGTATTCTTAGTGAGGTGATTCATGGTGGTGGTGCAACTTCAGTCGACGTCTTAGGTATTCTCCCTTCTTGATAATTGGTATTCTTAGGGTTTTGAAAAATAGGTATTGAGGGTTT
The DNA here is from genome assembly GCA_019973895.1 of Chrysanthemum seticuspe. Lineage (NCBI taxonomy): Eukaryota > Viridiplantae > Streptophyta > Magnoliopsida > Asterales > Asteraceae > Chrysanthemum > Chrysanthemum seticuspe. Next base: position 209,267,779 of record BPTQ01000003.1, on the reverse strand, counting down.
CTTCTTAGTCAGAGTTTCCACACAAGCTCTGATACCACTTGTTGGATCGATTTACTCTAACCAAACTAACTATATAGCTTGTTAAGGGTTTAATAACCTTGGATGAATCCTAAGTTATTAACAATGAAACACTGAGCAAACTTTATTAAGTATGCGGAATTTACTTAACAAAGCTAAGAAGAATTAACTTTAACTTTCAACGATATTATTAATAACTCTAAATCTGCTTGTTATGCAGATTCTTTAACAACTCTAAAACTCTAATATCGTACTTCTTTAAAACTCTAAAAACACGTATTCTCTAATGCCAACCTAGGGGTCCTTTTATAGGCTTAAGGATAACCCTAGTCGGTTTACAATTTGTAACCTTGTTCGACAAGTAATCTAAACAAAGAATATTCTAGAATAACAAAGCTTTCCATAAACGAATATAGCAGTTCTTTAGCTTTGCAGTACTTTGACTTTGACAGCAGTACTTTGACTTTCACTTAGCAGTACTTTGAATTTCCAGCACTTTGACTTCTTCAGTACTTTGACTTTCATATCCCAACAAAGTTCCCTAGGAAAAGCAATCTGTACAGTGTAAGTATGAAAAACATAGTGCCCCAAAGAAAACCTTACATGTTTAGTTGCTACGGTTTCTTTGGATGAATCTATGTTATGGCGTAGAAGGCTAGGTCATGTGAACTTTAAGGTGATAAATCTTTTAGCTAAAAATAACCTTGTAAGAGGTTTACCTTTAAAAAGATTTGAAAATAAACAGACCTGTATTGCATGCCTCAAAGGGAATCAGCATAGAGCCTCTTGTAAGCCCAAGGTTTTTAACTCTATCACCCAACCACTATACATGCCGCATATGGACTTATTTGGCCCTACCTCTGTTATCAGCCTGAATCTTTAGAAATATTGTTCGGTTGTGACTGATGATTTTAGCAGATTTACTTGGGTTTTCTTCATGAACACTAAGGATAAGACCAGTGAAATCCTTAAGTCATACATAACTGCAGTAGAGAACCTTACTAATAAGAGAGTTAAAATCATTAGGTGTGATAATGTGACAGAGTTTAAAAACCAAATGACGAATGATTTCTGTCAACTTAAGGGTATTAAGAGAGAATACAGTGTAGCTAGGACTCTTCAGCAAAATGGGGTTACTGAAAGGAGAAATAGACATTGATAGAGGCTGCTAGGACTATGTTAGCAGCTTCCAAGTTGCCTACAACATTCTGGGCTGAGGTAGTTAATACTGCTTGTTATGTTCAGAACAGGGTACTGGTAGTAAAGCCTCATGGCCAGACTCCCTATGAGTTGTTCTTAGGTAGAAAGCCTACCCTATACTTTCTTAAACCTTTTGGGTGTCATGTCTCTATTCTCAATACCATTGACCACTTAGGAAAGTTTGATGGAAAGTCTGATAGTGGATATCTGGATGGTTATTCCTTGAATAGTAAAGCCTTTAGGGTTTATAATTCTAGAACCAGAAGAATAGAGGAGAATCTGCACATAGAGTTTCTTGAGGATAAGCCTAGTGTATAGGGGAAAGGACCAAAATGGCTTTTTTGATATTGATATGCTAACTGAATCTATGAACTGCTTGTTTCTATGGATTCTAACATTGTTGCAGGAGACAAGCAAGGTCCTGATGCAGATTCTGATGATGATGATGATTGTGTTATACTGCCCATTTGGAATGACAGCTCAAGTGGAAGCACTTCTTTAGGGGAGGCAAAAAAAGATGGTAATCAGCCTTAAAAGAACATTAATTCAGATGCTAAAGGAGTATTGGGCAAAGAAAGTGATGCAACAGTTGAAACTGTAGTAATCAGTACTAATGAGGTTCCTGCTGATAAGCCACATGTTAGTACGGATGAGCCAGAATTTAATACTGATGGTTCCAACTCTGTGAAGATCGTTGATAAGCTCTTAGACGAGGTCTAATATTATATCTAGAAACACATAATAATGAAAGCGGAATATTCAAACATAGAATCAACATTATTATGAACAAGGTTTTTCATTATCATAAACTAACTAACTAACTATAATAAAGATCAAAGACTTGATCTAACACTAACTAACTAAACCCTAGACGTTTTCCCTACGCCTAGGTTCCCACACACACACACCTTTAGACGTCTACATCTTGTACGTACGTACTCTAAAACTAATGACCCTATGTCTCTTTATATACTAGAGACATCTAGGGTTTACAAGAGGAATCATAATACAATTAGGAAACTAAATATTCTTTTAAGCATATCTTCTAGAATCTTCCAAATCCTCCATCTTTTTGTAGTTTCCCTTCTTGTCACTTTAAGTCCTTCATGTTTCATTCTTCTTGTTTTGTATCATCAAATCTATAATAAACCCAAAAATCTTCCCCTATTTGATGATGACAAAACAAACACGATTCTTGTACGAACGTGATTTTATTAGAGTTTTAGAGAGAAGTTAGATATTATTAGAGTTGTTAAAGATCTGCATAATAAGTAGAGTTAGAGTTATTAATAAAATCGTTTATACTTAAAGTTATTCTTCTTATCTTTGTTAAGTGAATTCCGCATACTTAATAGAGTTTGCTCAGTGTTTCTCTGTTAATAACTTAGGATTTATCCGAGGTTATTAAACCTTAACAAGCTATTTAAGTTAGTTTGGTTAGAGTACATCGATCCAACAAGTGGTATCAGAGCTGCTGTGGAAACTCTGACTAAGAAGAAACTCTAAAACCTACTACAACAGAATCTAAAGATGTCGACTGATTCTGTTCCATCACCTCGATGAGGATTCCTGTCATCAAGAAGGGCGAATATGATCTATGGTGTATGAAGATGAGGCAGTACATTGCCATTACAGACCATTCTCTATGGAATGTAATTGTCAATGGCAATGAAGTAGTTCCAGAACCTGTAGATGTTCCTGGACAACCCAAAGCACCTAAGGCAGTTTTACCAGCAGCAACCTTAAGGAATCAAGAGAAGGCACTAAATATTCTCTTGTCTGCCATTCCAGATGGTCATCTTCTCAAGTTCCATGATGCTAAAGATGCTAAGCAGCTCTGGGCTGCTCTCAAGACCAGATTTGGAGGGAATGAAGCTTCTAAGAAGATGCATAGAAATCTGTTGAAGCAACAGTTTGAAACTTTCACTGTTGGTGAAAGAGAGAGTCTTGATGCTGCATATGATAGATTTCAAAATCTCCTCAATATGTTGGAGTTATACCAAGCAAAAGTATCAGTTGAAGATGGTAATTTGAAGTTTCTAAGGAGTTTTCCATCCACATGGCATGTGATAGCTACAATGATCAGAGGTCAACCAGGTTTAGATGTCATGGACTTTGATGATCTCTACAACCATCTAAAGGTGTATGAGCATGAGATGAATGGTCAAACAAGTTCTAAATCTCACAGTATTGCTTTTCTGTCATCTGAAAAGAGGGGCAGTACTTCCACTAAAAGTACTGCTTCTCCAACTCAAAGTACTGTGACTCAAAGTACTGTCTCATATGCTGCTCCCACATATGCTCAGCAAACCCCACCACCTACTACTATGCATTCAGATGAAGTTGTGTGCTCCTTCTTTGCTCAGCAAGCTAGTTTACCTATAGTCTATGAAGAAGATCTCTCCCAGATTGATGAGGATGCTTTAGAAGAGATTGATATCAGGTGGCAAGTTACTTTGATCACTGCAAGGATCAAGAAGTACATGAAGAAAACTGGAAAGAGCATTGATTTCAAACCAAAACAGGGGATAACTTTTGACAAATCCAAAATTGAATGCTTCAATTGTCAAAAGACTGGTCACTTTGCAAGGGAGTCCAGGTTTGCTAAGTATCAAGCAAATAGGATGACTGAGAAACCAAAGCTGGAGCTAAAAGAAATTCCAATTACTGAAACAAAGGCTTTGGTTGCTCAAGAGAATTTGTCAGAAGTTGACTGGAGTGAAGAGTTTGATGATGAACCAGTAACTTATTGTATGGTAGCAGTGGAAGAAGCAGTTGAAGATTCGGTGGAAGAATTGGACTGGAGCACTGTTTTTGATAAGGAAGTTGATCATACTACTTTGGAATCTGGAGATGGGTATGGAGGATTTGATTGGAGCTTGGAGTGTGAAGATGATCCTGTTCTACTTGCAATGGTAGCTACTTCACCAAGTTCACCCCTATCTCTGAGGTATGCTCAAATTGTCATGATTTCTATCAAAAACTACTAAATAATTATGTGTTTGAAAGAGATAACTGTATTAAGGCTAGGTCTGAGGTGGCTGGTTATCAAATTAATTTAGAGTCTATGGAAGCTAAAATTATAACACATGAAATAATGAAATGGCTTGGGCTGAAAAGTATGAAGAACAGGATTACCAGTTAAAACTTAGTGAATGGAAACTAAACTGTAAAATTGCTGAAATTGAGAAACTCACTAAGGAGAGAGATAATTTGTTAGCAAAGTTTGATGCCTGGAAAGAATCTGGTCTGTCAAATGTTACCTATGTTCAAAAACAGAGAAGAGCATACATTAGAACTGGATTAGGTTTTGGTATGGACTTTGATAACATCGAAGAAAACACATCTAGTGATCAGGGTGATTTTGAGGATGTAACCACTAGTGATGATGAACTCATTAATTATGTAGACACATCTAGTAATGAGGATTTAATTAGTGAGCCACCTCCTGAGTATAAGAAAGACAATGGATATAATGCTGTCCCACATCCCATTAGTCATCAACCCATAAGACCTGATGTTTCACATTTTGGTGTAGACAGTCTAGAGTTTAGGAAAAAGCTTCTTGGTCAATCTAGGTCTGAAACCCCAAAAGAAACTGTTGAAAACAATTTTCAAAGTCAAGCAGTACCTTCTACTCAAAGTACTGCTCCACAAGCAGTACCTTTAGGAAAACCTTTTCAAAACAGTACTGCTAAACCTTTTTGGGATAATTTTGGTCAAAACAGATTTAATCATTCACCTAGAAGGCAAAATAGTTTTGGTCATAGACATAGAAGAAGTCATATTGGGAGTATGGGTGAAAAACTGTGTTTTGTGTGTTTTAGTCCTAGTCATTTAATCAAGGATTGTGAACATCATTCAGAATACCTTAGGAAATTTTCAAAGAATAGGACTGTTAACCAGAAACCTAGAGAGAACAAACCAGTTTGGAATAATTCTAATAGGGTCAATCACTGTAATTTCTCACCAGATCATAGGTACCCCCACCAGAGAAGACCTTTTTCTAAACCATCAGTACCTTCACAAGCAGTACCTTCTCAAAGTACTGCTCAGACAAACCAAGGTACTGTGAATACCACTTGGCACAGAAATCCTAGGAGATCTCACTACTATCAACCTAGAAGGTACTACAATTCATGTAGCAACCCGTAAATTTTCATATGGTAAAATGACTATTTTACCCTTTGACTTCTTAAAAGTTGACTTTGACTTTTTACTATTTGGATTTTACCGTAACGTAAAAGCAAATACTGTAACTGGTAGTAACCAGTAATTTCCCAAGTTAAATAATTCAATCTGTTTCGAATTATTACACTCTGAACATTTTTGTTCACCTTTGGCTATAAATAATTATTTAAAGTTGTGACTTTAATAATTACGAAATTTTAATTGTGTAAACTTTCCTCGCGGTTAACACAAGACTACGATAAGTCTAGGTGTTCAAAATACTTTATTTTCAAAAATAGTCATATTTTATATGAACTATTGCCACTTTGTTAGTTTTACGTAAATATTTTAATCTTTATGTAATACGCGTACTCGAACTTATGTTATTAGATTTTAACAACATAGTTGCACCCAAATAGACTTATCACACCTTTAATATACTTAGTTGGAGTATATTGATAAGTTTAGACATTTTCATAAGTATTATATTTTTATGTTACCCGGTTTTAAGTTTCGTGAATTAAGGGCTTAACATTAGTAATTACCGAGACCAAACTATACCACTAGACACTTAAGTAAGCATAAAATGATCACCAAATCATTTCCTTTTCTTATGAGGACACGTTTAAACCACTAGGACATGTGTCCTTGTGGTGTCATCCCTTAACTCATAAGGTACCTAAGTCTTATCATATATCTCATCTTATCACATACTATACTAGTTAGATTAAAATTGTTTCTTCCTCTTTGGATTTTCTCTCTATAACCGTACATCACAAACAGCCCCTAATCATACCATAATTTTATATCTTAGCTAAGTTTCTTGATGCTAGGTTGAAGGCCTTCATGATCTCTATATAGTTCTTTGGTTTGTTTCATGATCCTTTGGTTGAATTAAGAGTTATACAAGAGGTTAGGGGCTGAGGTTATGAGGATCTTACAAGGGTTATAACAAAGGTTTCTAAGGCTAAACCAAGGTTTGGTTAAAAGGTTGAAGAAAAGGATTGAAGATTGAAAGAAGTTAGGCTTGATTATTTGTAACTACTCAACCCAACTTTGTAAGAGTTTATCTAATATTTCTTATCATTCAATATGGTTGTAATAATATTTATTGGATGTAAATTTGATATAAGTAGTATATGTAATATGGCTTGATTGATGTTGTACATGAAGTTTGTAGCATGAAAAAGAAGCTAGAACAAGCCTTAGGTGGGTTTTATGAACCTGAAATTTACAACAGTCCCAAAGATTGATTAAACTGATAATCTCAGTAAACTTTGAGATTAATTCAGTAATTTAGCTTGTAGAGCCATGTCTTATGGTCGTTTCGCCGGGTGGCGCACCTCATAACTCATCCCGATGAGTAAATGAGAGCCAAAATGGCAAAACATGTCAAAATCTGCACACCAGACTTCATTTGGGAAAAACCCATGGTTTTGCTCATTTCTGGATGTCGACTTAGTTTTATGAAATGTAGCTAAGATATAAACTTGAATTTTGGCGAAAGCCGCGTGTCAAAACAAGTTGTAGAACTCAACTTATGATCATTTTGGCAGGACTGAATGTGCAGCCAAACTTTCTGCAATGAAATATAGGTAATTACTTGTTATTAGACAATTGATATAAGTAAAATTTGGACTTTGGACTTGATTAAGCTTGAGAAGCTGTTAGAGGAAGTAAAAACTAAAGCTTGGGCTTTTGAATCACTTAAAAAGGACTTATGGTTAGAAAGTTATGGCTAAAAGAAGATGGCTAGATGAAAACTTGATATTGAGTCAAAAGCTTGCTGAAACGATTTTAAAATGTGATTTAAACCCTTTTCTGGTCCGAATCAGCAAAAGTGTAAAACACGAAAGTTGCTCGAAATGAAATTTTCTTCAAAAACTCGGGGGCACGTAAGCTGAAAGTGAACGAAAAGTCTTAAAAACAGCAAATACTAAACGGACCTGTTGCAACTAGAAAACAACCATGGTCATGGAAACTTAGTGTATTTTGATCCTTTGAGGCCGAAACGAAGCCAAGGTTAAGCCGAGGCTGTTGTCTTAAGGTCTTTAGACTTAGACATAACCATAAGAATGACCTTGAATATCATCTCAAGTTGTTTAAACATAATTTAGCCGCACGGCTAGTTTGGACTTAATGGTCGATTCTTGTTTTAAAACTTGGTTCATTGGGTTAGACTTTGCTAGACTTTGGCAAACTAAGTAATGACCATATGGCATGTTAAACTACTTCACGACACACAACTTATATCATCATATCATCACACAAGTCAATCAATAGTCTTTGACGAAACACGACACATGTTTTATATAACATTTGTCTCGTCAAATACTTTACTTATAAATGACAAGTACAATAATAGTAAGGAATTGAGGCCTCTTCGGGGTGTCTTATCGACGAGTTGTGGATTTACGATTTAAAGTGTCCTGGCTCCTCATACGTTCACTACACGACCTCTTGATTTTGATAGCCCGAACGATGGTACGAGGTTATTTATAAAAGGGCTATAAGCCAAACAACATTTAAGGGATACCTCAACTTAAGATTCATGTACAACATCATATTGAAAGCCAACAAACTACATATACGTGTACACTTATATCGTACACCATACTAAAACGCGAATACTATGCTTTCGTAGGTGATCATTAAAATCGTGATCTTGTCATACTCTACCGTTGATAAACATTATATCGTTACACTCCGCTGCTGATCACTACTGTGAGTTTCATAGCCCCAGCTTTTGTTTAACTGTTTTATAAACTCTTTGGGGGAGATACATGCTACTGCTTTTACTACATGCTAAAATGCTTTATTATGGACAATTACTTGAAAACTGAATGCCTTGATTGTATTATTGCATACCACTAAGTTGTTTATGCCAAAAGTCCCCAACATCATGGACCACTAATCACTGGGAGTGAGCGCAAATATTGTGGATAGGCCTATCGGAATTGACGAACCCGTCTATGTTATCGAAAATAACAAGGCGCACTATATTTGAGATTATCTAGGTATAAGGCAAAATACCTACCCGGGGCAAGTTATTTACTGTATATATCGTCCGGTGATATATATACAACAGTCAGTCGTGAGTGCCATGAGCTTAGAGCAATAATAACTTTCAAGAGATAATTGTACACATTGCAATTATACTACAAACTATATTGTCCACTACTGTTTTCAAACCTATGAGGTTTTTATCGTTTGTATTAACCGGTTAAGCAATCAAACACACTATGGGCGTAGCCCACTACTTTGATAAACTTGATATCTTGTGATCAACTATTTTGCTTACAAACCTATGAACTCACTCAACCTTTGTGTTGACACTTTTTAGCATGTTATCTCAGGTTCGAAAGGAATTAGCTGGCATGGCATGTGAAGGCGCACGGAAAAACATTTTGAAGACAATGAATATATTATCATTCGAAAAACATTACAACTTTTATGTTGTACTTTTTATGATTGTACAAACTTGTGGGACCGGTTTGTAAACTATGATATTTTAATCGAATGATAATTTATTTCAAAACGTCTCATTTAGAGTCGTTTTCTGTAACTTGTGCTGTGAACTATGAAGTAATACCCCAGTGACACAATCTTCCGCTGCGATAATTTTGGGGGTGTTACAATTCACATAGGGGAAGTGTTTGATTTTTACAACTATTGATCATTATTACTACTGCTAGTTGGAGTTTTCTACTGTTTTGGATCCATTTTTCCTATGGTGTGTAATGGTGGGCGATTTGAAGCATTGGAAGTCTTAGATTGGAAGTATGATATTGGTTCGTGGTGGTCAAGATCATTATTTGCATACATTCCCTATTTGGATAATAACAAAAAGGGGAAGAGATGTTTGAGTGACATGTTCAAGTCAAGGGGAAGCATGGAAGATAAGATTGTTTCATTCATGGTGAGATTTAATGATCTCAACTAACTCCATTCCATCAGTTAATACAGATGTTTCAAAACCTAATGATGAAGCTGATGAGATTGAGCTTACTAATATATCTTCATCCTATGTTGTTCCTGTTACACCACACAGAAGAATTAATCAGGATCATCCCTTAGAGAATGTAATTGGAGGTGTTCATGCTGAAATAACAACAAGATCTCAAGTTCAGCATAGTGAGACTGGCTTCTTTAGTGCCATATATGAAGAAAGGATTCATGGTGAAACACAAACATGTCTCTTTGTTTGCTTTGTTTCACAGGCAGAACCAAAGAAAGTCTACAAAACACTTGAAGATGAAGCTTGGGTAGAAGCAATGCAAGAAGAGCTTCTCCAGTTCAAACTTCAGAATGTATGGGTTCTGGTAGATCTTCCTGATGGCAAGAGAGCAATTGGCACTAAATGGGTTTTCAGAAACAAGAAGGATGAAATAGGTGTGGTAATAAGGAACAAGGCTAGACTGGTGGCTCAAGGGTATACATAACAAGAAGGAATTGATTATGAAGAGGTCCTTGCTCCTGTGGCAAGGATTAAAGCTATCAGACAGTTCCTGACCTATGCATCATACAAAGACTTCACAGTATACCAAATGGATGTGAAGAGTGCTTTCCTCTATGGAAATATTGAGGAGGAGGTATATTTCTGTCAACCTCCAAGCTTTGAAGATCCTAACTTTCCTGAAAAAGTATACAAGGTTCAAAAAGCACTCTATGGTCTGCATCAGGCTCCAAGAGCTTGGTATGAAACTTTGGACAAGTATCTTTTGAGCAATGGCTTCAGAAGAGGAAAGATTGATCATACTCTATTCATAAAAAAATGTGAAGAATGATATCCTGTTGGTTCAGATCTGTGTTGATGACATTATTTTTGGGTCAACCAAGCAGGATCTGTGCAGAGAGTTTGAATAGTTGATGCATGATAGGTTTCAGATACTTTCTTTCTTGGGCTACAGGTCAAGCAAAAGACAGATGGCATATTCATCAGTCAGGATAAGTATGTCAAGGAGATTCTGATGAAGTTTGACTATGAGAATAAAAAGATTGCAAGCACTCCTATGGAGCAAAATAAGCCACTACTTCCAGATGTTGATGGTGAAGAGGTTGACCAGCACCTCTACAGATCAATGATTGGCTCATTGATGTATTTGACTGCCTCCAGACCAGATATTATGTTTGTAGTGTGTGCCTGTTCTAGATTCTAAGTCTCTCCAAATATCTCTCACATGCATGTTATTAAAAGAATCTTTAGATATCTGAAAGGCCATGCTCACTTAGGTCTTTGGTATCCTAAAGATTCTCCCTTTGATCTGGTGACTTATTCTGACAATGATTATGCTGGGGCAAGTCTGGACAGGAAGTCAACCACAGGAGGATGTCAGTTTTTGGGTGATAGGTTGATTTCATGGCAGTGCAAGAAACAAAGCATTGTGGGAAACTCTACAACTGAGGCTGAGTATGTAGCTGCTGCAAGTTGTTGTGGTCAAGTTCTCTGAATTCAGAATCAGATGCTTGATTATGGGTACAATTTCATGGGCACGGTCATTTACATTGATAACAACAGTACTATATGCATTATAAAAAATCCAGTTGCTCATTCTAAAACTAAACATATTGAGATAAGACATCACTTTATAAGAGACTATAATGAAAAGAAACTCATTCAAGTTGATAGGATTGATATTGAGTTTAATGTTGCAGATCTTTTAACAAAAGATTTTGAATTGAGAAAGTTTCAGTACTTGGTCACAAGTATTGGAATGATTCATCCATAATATGTCTTATCTCTCTATTTTGTAAAGTTTTGTAAACTGGTGATTAGTACTGCTTGTTATCTGGTTAATACTGTTTATGTAAAGTTAATACGGACTGTCAAGAAAATATCTTGGATTGTGTTTTCTTGGTTTTGAACTAACTTTTCAGGACTCACACAAGCAGTATGGATGTGATTTGGTGGTTAACTGATACAACAAATGTGGTTCCCTCCCTTATGATCATTCTGATGAAACCACATAATGGAACTTGCTGTAACTCTGTATTTTGTGATGCCAAAGTATAATGTGGCATCTTGTGGAATAATGAACATGAATTGATGGTTTCAGTTAGTCAGATTCATTATGCACTAACCTACTCTTTTCCATTCTATCTGTTTACAGATAGTGTGACTATCCCAAGGGCGTCTGGCTTAGAGAACAGCGAGCAAACGTGAATCCAACACTTGTGTTGGAGGCAACACCTGCCACGAGCTGGAAACCCTATTAGGAAGGCCCTTTTAATGGGACTATCTATCACAGGCAGTGCTTAGCACTGAAACCATTGGTTTTCACCAAACCAGAGGCCATATAAGGCCGACCTTGATTAAGTGTCTGTCACCACACTTAATCCCTTAAACATGGGGGTTTCAGTATTATAATTTCCAAAATATGAGATAATACTGATGGGTAAATTTAATACTGATGGTTATAAGTTAGTACTAATAAGCCTAATTAGTACTGATGAACTAGCCGTTAGTACTTATTCCAAAAGTCTGTTATGCAATGATTACTTTTGCAAATTGGGTTGTTCCGCCGGTTTCTTTTTATAAGGGTTTCCTAAATTGGCTAATCTTTACTTATTACCAAAAATATCTTCAAGGCAGTTCAATCATAAATTCTCAAATCTCTATATATTGCATAACTTTTCAATTGCTTTTTCCATTATTCACTAAAGATTTTTGCAAACTAATCCCATCTAAATAACCCTAACTCTTATTGCTAATGGCTCCTCTTGATTTTGTTGACAAGCACAACATGGTGGCGTGCTTGGAATTACCAGAAGGCAATGAAAAGTTCACTGTGATAGTAACCTTCCTTAATCGAAGCATAATAAGGTTTGGTTTACTTTTAAACCCTACTATCTTATTTACCCCTATCAGAAAGTTTTAGCAAACTACTATTGTCTGAACAACTGATGAAGGGGTCCAATAGTTAATTGGTACAATGGATGGCATTCGAATTGTTATTACTGAAGCCTCTCTAAGAGAACATCTTCATCTTAGAGATGCTCAAGGTATTAGCACTTTGCCAGCCACTAAAATTTTTGAACAACTTTCATTGATGGGTTATAGACATGACAACACCTTTAACTTTCATAAAAATCAATTTTCCCCACAATGGAGGTTTCTGATTCATACCCTCCTACATTCTCTGAGTTACAAAAGGACTGGTTGGGATGCATTCCCCACAAATATAGCCACAGCCTTGATCTGTCTTGCAACAGGCAGGTTATTCAATTTTTCAAATTATATTTTTGAGGGTATGCTTAAAAATGTTGTTAGTAAAACCAAGTTTCTGATGTATCCCAGGTTCATTCAATTATTTTTGGATCTTCAAAAACAAAACTTGCAGTCTCACAAAAATGTTTATCCATAAAAACTCCTCACAACCAAAGTTTTTTCTAATATGTTAAGGGCTGTGGTGGGGTACAATGGTACTGTAGTGCCTTTGTTTACTAACATGTTATTTGCAGAGGGTGAAAGACCGTCAAACACAGATGGCTCCCATCACACACCCACAGATGGTGATCAATCATCAACCAGTAGGCATACCAGACAGGAGAGTGGGACAGCTCAGACCCATTCTCCTCCTCACACTGAACCAGATGAGCCTATCTCAGGTGATGCAGGAGATACAATGGCTAGGGCTGCCACTACTCCACCAAGCTTAGCAGCTGGTGAGGACAGTGGTAACATACCTAAGACCCAACCTATGCCAACACCTAGTGAGCAACCCTCACAGGGTGGACCTAGGCAAAGGCTTAAAAGAGGGCTTCATCTGCTCAGGCTAGGTCTGGGAGTGCAGCTCAATTGCCCAATGACCCACCTCTCTTAACAGGTAATACAGCTGGAAGTAGTGAGGGCAGCTTGACACCTAAGGATATGACGGAATTGAACAGGTTTTTATGTCAAAAGGTTAACAGGCTGGAAGTTGCTTTGGAGGAAAACAAGAAAGCCACCTCCAAAGTCCATACAAAGATGCTCCTAAAGATGAAAAGGTTAGAGCATCAGGTTAAACTTCTCTCACAAACTACTACAACAACTTCTCCAGCCACTACATCTTACCAAAGAAAGACCAAGTTCAGGGTGTCTAGTACTTCTACAAAGGATTCTGCCAAACAGGGGAGGAGTTCAGACATTCAAGGAAGACAGGAATTTGGTCAATGGCAAGGTGGTGCAGCATTTGAAAGCCCTTTTTATGAAGAAGAGGAAGTTTAGGTTAATGATGAGGCTAAGAAAGATACTGAAGAAGTACTTAGTACTCCTACAAGCACTATCAGCACTAGCCTAGTTGGTACTGTTAGTGTTGTAGTTAGTATTGTTAGTACTATGGTTAGTACTCCTGAAGTTCCACAATCCGTACTAAGTCCCATATTTCAAGTGGCTGCTGAACTTCAACAGATGACAACTACAGAGGCTACCACCATCACTACCATACCACATGAAGACAGTGATGAAGAAGAAAGAGATAAACATGATGTTTTGGGATTGCAAAGCCTGAAGAAAACTGTCTCTATCTCTCCTACTTACAAGAAGCCTCCAGCTTTTAACTCAAGAAAGAAATCCAAATCAACAGTATCCAAGCCTAAAGAAAAGGGAGTTGTGATCAAAAAAGGAGGTGTTCCAGAATCACCAACTCCTCAGCTCCAAAGATTGATCCCAAATATAAAGGCAAGGGTATTCTGGAAGAGCAACCAAAGAAGAAGAAACTTTCCAAAGCTGAAATGGATAGGTTAAATGAAGAGGTTGCAAAGGCACTTGCAGCACAATGGGATGAGGAAGACTTGCAGGAAGAAGCTGCAAAGAATGAAACACAAAAGATGGCTAAGATTGATGAGAATTGGCAGACATGGGATGATATGAGAGCCAAAGTAGAAGCTAATAATGAGGTACAATAGAAGTTGCAGCAAGATCAAGGCACAAGTGTTAATGAAGCAACTATGTTATTCAGTGAAATTTTAACTATAAGGCAAAGTCAGTTCAGGCAATAAAGAGAAATTGAAAAGCATTCAAAGCCTCCTACCAACAGTCAACAGAAGATGTATCTCTTCAAGTACATCAAGAATTCAGGTGAAGAAAGGAGAACACTAAAGCAACTAAATCAACTATCTTGGGAGACTCTCCAAAGACTTGCTGATACAATTCAAAGAAGATTCCAAAACTTCAAGCCTATGCAACCAGATGATACTCCTAAAAGGTCCCATCCCATAGGAATCTATAAAAGACCATCTAAAGAAGGTGCTTCCTTAACTGCTCCAAAAAGACTAAAATCTTCAGATGAAGATGAAGGTAGACTCTGATGCAGGTTTTACTGACTAGGTTTTAATATTTATAAAGTCTCGTTATACCTATAGTCTACCCTAATGCACTAACGGGGAGTGTACCCGGTCGTGTGTAGTGTAGTAATCGGTAAAGCCAAGGTCATCCCAAGAGCTATGTGTGTTGGATTATTACTAAGTCTAGGTGTCACAGACTTAATAAAGGTTTCGATAAGGAATTAATTAATTAAACTACTAAAGCAGATAAAAGCAAATAAAAGGTAAAGGATAAATCAATAGAGGAGAGTGGTGCTAACCTAGTTATTCCTCCTAGCTAGTAATGTCTACATCTACTTACTTCCAATTACTTCAGGTGGGGTCAAAGTCGAGAGGACATCATTTGGTCAATTTGCCCTAACCTATCAGCAAAGATGCCACCACAGGAGAAGTCAGGTGTCGCCTCATAAGTCATGTTGTTCCTGGTCCCCTAAGCCAAGACATTAAGTACCGCTACATGCTAGATTTATAATAGTGAGTGCCTGGGCGTCAGCAACTTAAACACTCACCCCCTAATTCTAAAGTTCATCCAAACGGTAGGTGATCAGTTGGTCAAATCGCACAAGTAGAAAGGGTAGTCAGTTGGTCATATCTTACCCTTCCCATCTCAGTCCGCTCATCTAGGGTCAATTGGTCATATCTCCTAAGCAATTGGCCTCTACCGCCTTTCAAAACTACCGAACCAAGGGTGGCTACCAATAAACTATACATGCATACACTTAGAAATAATTGTGTGGAAGTAATGTAAACGCAAACAAAACAATTAAGGAATCATAACTAGGCCAGCACCAAGAGGTGCTTAGCCGCTTATATTAATGATACAAACCAATTCAATATTCAAAGGTACGAAATACATGAATTGAAAGTAAAGAAAATATAAAATGCTAATGCTTATCGTAGGGGAGTGATTTCTCCCTTGGAAACAGCTCTGTATGCTCCTCTAGACCTGCCTTGAGCTTTTTCCCACATTCTTTGATTATAAATGTTGGAATTCGTGGGGTATTTATAGGCGAGATCTGGGTTACGGCGTAACTATAACAAGAGTTACGCCGTAAGCTTCAATTCCTTCGTATTTTGCACTAGATCTGCTAGTTATGGCGTAACCTTATTAGTGGTTACGCCGTAGTCTTCAATAAACTTGGTTACACCGTAGTTGATGGAATAGTTACGGTGTAGTTATCAGCGGCGTGGAACCTTATTTGACCTAATATAGTTACGTCATAGCCTTTGGGAAGAGTTACGCCGTAACCTTCTGATGAGTTGGTTTTCTGAGTCACACAATAGTTACGGCGTAAGTGAGAGACGAGTTACACCGTAACTTCTTCAAAATCAGCATACTATGATAAATCTTTAGATAATTCTCCAATTCCGTGTCTCTTTAGCTTTAATGCTCGCAATTTACCTGAAAGTGGAAAAAAATGGAAAACAAGCGTAAATCCATATAAATGATATAATTTACAAGCGTTATTGGGGGAAATTGACACTCAATATTCAGGACTATTTGATGTTATCAAATATCCCCCCGCTTGAACTCTACTTGCCCTCAAGTAGACCTTATTAGAAAGATTCCTAAAAAGATATCTCCCAAAACCTGGAGAATATAAGTTTATAAATCCCTTATGCTAGAATAAAACAAAGCCGAACACCTCACGAAAGGGGAACAAAACACTCAAATCTCTCAACTATTCTAAGTGTCAATTTCGGGGTGATCACTCAATCGCACAGTCATAGCATGTATTCTATCATAAGCTTGGCGGTTACACAAATCTCCACCACTAGAGTTAAGGGCTAAACATTCTCGAAGGCAATATGGGTAGACACGACAAATGTTAAGGGGTGACTCGTCATTACTAACATGTCACGGCGAAGTGGACAAAATCAATGATACATGACCAAATCCATGACAAAGACACCAAAGATTGCTCGCTGCATCACCTAGACACGCTTCATGACTAAAGGGGTAGGATAAGACATGGGATATATAAATGGTGTAAAATAAAAAAAACAAGCAGGTAGTCTAAATCTATAACCTAGTCATCACCACTTACCGTCCGCCCAAAGTTCAAGCTTTGAAGTCAAGAAACCAGATCATGGAATATAAGGTAGATGTGTTATTAGAGGACGTCGTGATGGGCACACTACCTTTTCTCCAATTGTTGGCATAATTACCAACTCCAATCTTCACATGTGACCGAGGTGGCCTCCTCGATACTAAATCTATAAAGCTCATAACACAGTGCTTATAACATCGCACTTTACAATAACATAACAACTTTTTTTTTCAACATAACAATAATAACTAAACATGATATCCCCCCACTTGAGATGAACAATGGGAATTCGGGGGGTCTTCAATGATCTTCAGGAATATGTTGTCGATGAAAGCGTGATTTCCGAACCTTTCCACTTGAACCTTGGACTTAGGCAATTGATGACTTCCCAATCACAAATAAAGACTACAGGGTAGGCTAAGGTGTATAGGTGTATCGAAACAATATATTGGGTTAACAAAATGAAAGGAATGGCTCAGATGGGTGTATCTAGGGGTATCTTGCACTAAAGCTGAGTGCAACAAAAGGGTTTCACATGGGGGTCGAGAAGTCGAGGTGACTAATCGATAGACACACAATGGTAGGCTATTTGGGTCATAATCCTATAATACTGCCTTCTAAAACTGAAAAGTCCAAATACATCGAGCTAACTCAACATACCTCGTCTATGGTCTCGTAATGATGCAAAGGCCAAGTTCTAAAGTTTACAAACTACCGGCACACTCATAATTTGGTGGATTTGGGGTAAAATATTGGAAACGGATAAGGCTAATCTCACCATAATATATCAAGGGTTGTATGTGCTCGGCTAAGGTCTAATCTAGTTAGGTTAAGAAAAACATGTCAAAATTTTTAAAAATGGCATAATTTTTCAAAATAAACTAGAAAACGAGGGCAAAATAATGTTCAAGAGATAATTCTACTCCCGTCCCCCCACTTGAATTGTACAAAGTCCCTTTTGTACTAAGAATTAAATAAAGGTGAAGAGAAAAGTAGAATTAGAGCGAGAACTTCCCAGAAATTTGCTCCATAAAGAAAGAAGGCCCACGAAAAAGAGACGTGCCTTCGTATAAGCATCATGAACAAACTTCAATCCCTGAAATCACACTATCGACAAGCATAATTCAAAAAAAAATGAAAAAGGAAAAACAAACCTAACTCACTTTCGTAGGAATCACGGTTGCATTTAGCATATGCAATAAGCCTTTTAAACCACTTGATGTCCCAAGTGGAAGAGTGAAGTCTCGTGAGGGTTTACAGGGAACACACCCACAAAGTTCATTTAAAATACTAATACAAGGTTATTGTGTTTTATAATGAAAGATTTAAAGTAGAGGAGGGTTACGTCATAACTCTTTTAAGGAAGTTACGCCGTAACCAGCAAAACCTGGCATAAGCTGCGAGTGGTTACGGCGTAACCACAAAGATGGTATTACGACGTAATTAGTAATGCGTCAAGAATTCTGCTGCAAAAAGTTGTTTACGGCGTAATCACATATATGAGTTACGCCGTAACTCTGGTCAGATCAGCAAACTGCAGCAGCAATTACTTCCTCATTTCCTGAAAAAATTGTTAGAAAACACAAAACCCTACAGAAATGGAAATAAAACAAAAGAAATGGATAATTTGGGTTGTCTCCGGAAAGAGCACTTTTCTTTATTTACGAGTCTTTAAGTTAGACTCAGAGCCGCAGGGCTACCAGTGCTTGTTTGGTCATTTCATGGATATGGCAATCTACACGTTGGATCCAACTTACCAAATTCTCATCCCGTTTGTAGTCATCCCCTAATTCTAAACAGCCCGAGTAGAAACTCTTGATTTTCTGGGAAGGGTGGTGGATACCTTTTTCTTTGCCTTCCTCACTGATATCTAGCAGTGGTTGGGCTTGGCTCAACTGCCTCTTGGTCCAATTTTTAAAATCTTGATCGTTCTTGGCATTTTGAAAATAGTCTTATCATCGTTTATCTTCAACCATACTAACCCTTCTTCTTCATTTTTATCTAACCCCGACATTTCCTGAAAAGGCTTTCCTAAAATTACTCCAATAAGTCCATATTCCACAAATTCGCTTACGTCGTCTAAAACCATAAAGTCCACCAAAAATGAATGAGTTCCAACGAAGACATGGATATTAGCTACAAACCCAAGAAAGTTATTACCCTTATATTCTAATTCTTTCTTCAGAACTCGGTTGTAGCATTCTTTCGACATGATGTTGACTGGGGAAGTAGTGTCAATAAATGGGTGGAAGTCGATGAACCCGATTTTGCATGAGATCTTGAGATAATAGGGGTTTCTATGATGTATGCGGGTTCCTACCTCATGAAATCTAGGTTGATTGGTTTGCAAAAAAGCTTTAACAGAGTTATCTTTCCAATGGGCCATTTCGACGTCACTTGAAAGGTCTTCAGCACTGATTCCTAAATTATCCTCTTCCTCAAAGTTGACGAAAACATCAAAATCTCTCCCCGAATCAACCTCGCCAGGATCCGAGGGGTCGCTAAGAAATTCTTCTAAAGCGTCACCAAAACTGCCTACTGGTCAATTGCACATACCTTTTCCGGGGTAGACAAGTGTTCATTAGGTCCAAACATTGCAATTTCTCCATTAGTGTTAGGATTTAGTAAATCCAGTTATTAAAGTGTAGGTCACCTCAAGTATATGTAATCGTTAGAAAGCTCGTAGTCATAGTTATTTAAAGTTAAGTAGTATTTAGTTAAGTAACACCGTGGAGGGCAGACGGGTCTTTACCCACTGTATGCCTGATCCACAGCCCGTAGGTGGCAATTTGTGTAAGATTATAAATACTCTCTACCTCCCAAGGTAGAGAGTTGGAGCTCATAATAATACTTTCATTTTCTCTCACTAAGTTCCCAAACCTCTATCTCTTTCTCTCTCTAAAACCATAAGTTATACGCCTACTTGTGATCATGTATTAATGTGTTTGTGAAATCCAATATGTTACAAATGGTATCAAGAGCCATGGTTTGATCATCTCTCTTACTTATCCTTGGATTTCTAGTGGTTTTATATGGTTTTTGAGTTTGAAAAAGTTTAGTAGTTTTTGCATCATTTGGATCAATTCTTGTGTTAAAGTTTGAATTTTGAGTGTACTTTTGTATTTAGAATCATTGTAAGTGCTTGGGTTTGGATTTGGAAAGCTTGAATCACTGTGGTTGAGCTTGTTTTGGATTGAAAAGTGTGTTTTTGAAGTTTTTCAAGGTAGCGACTTGAGTCTCGTTGTGAATTTCTTCGTAGCGACTTGCTTCAGTAATTTCTAGCGAGTTGTAGTGTTAGTTGTAGCGACTTGATCTTAGCGACTTGTCTATTGAGACAAGTCGACAAACAGTACAAGTTAGTGGATTCTCCACTACGGCTAGCGACTTGATGGGGTTAGCGACTTGCTTTCATTATTTCTAGCGACTTGTACTTATTGTTCTCAGCGACTTGATCTTAGTGAATTGGATACTTAGCGAGTTGCTCTTTAGCAACTTGTATGCTTAGCGATTTGGTTCGTTAGCGACTTGTGTTCAGCGACTTGGGTTTTAGCGACTTGTGCTTAGCGACTCGATTCACATCGACTTGAGGTTTTGCGAGTTACTACTTAGCGACTTGGTGCTTAGCGACTTGGTTCAAGGATTATAGCGACTTGGTTAATACTTGTTTCTAATACGGTTTTCTCTTGATTTAGTAAAATCCCATGAAAGAATCCATTTCCCGGTTTAATCATAGAGTTATAAAATCCCGTAAAATCTGTAAACATGTCTACCAACGTGCCTACAATCATCTCTACTGTAGCTGAGGACGTTCAAGCAGCTGGTTCAGAAACTCGTCCACCTATGCTTGACAGAACTGAATATGACTCATGGGCTCAACGAATTAGGTTGTACTTTCTAGGAAAGGAAAATGGAGTCAACATTCTCAAGTCAATCGATGAAGGACCTTATCAGATTGAGACTACAAGAGACATAATTGAAACTGCTGCAGATGGAACCATGATCTTTGGATTGGACAAACCAAAGACGTATGATGAGCTCAGTGATAAGGAGAAAAAGAGATTCGATGCTGATATCAGGGCTTCAAACATTATACTTCAAGGTCTTCCAAAAGATATCTACAAGCTTATCAATCACAACACTGAAGCCAAGGCTGTTTGGGATAATGTCAAGATGCTTCTCTCAGGTTCTGAATTAACAAAGGAAGACAAAGAATCACAGCTGTGTGATGAATTTAAGCACTTCAAAATGAAACCAGAAGAGAGTATCTATAAATATTACGTGAGATTTCACAAACTTGTGAATGATATGAGGAATATCAAAATGACTATGCCAAATATTCAGCTGAACTCAAAGTTTGTGAACAACATGAATCCTGAATGGCACAAGTTTGTCACCTCTGTGAAGCTAACCAAAGGATTGATGAACACCAACTATGAGCAACTGTATGCCTTTCTTCTTTAGAATGAGAGACATGCTATGTTTGAACGAAGGATTCTTGAATAGTTCAAATCTAAGCAGGGAGAAACTAGTTCGTCTAATGACTCTACAACTTTTTACACCAATGTTGGAATTACCACCAAAGCTTCTCAAGTCATACCCATGGGTAATGGTAATTACAAGCTCATCCCTGATCCAGCATATAAGCCTCCCGACTCAAACACACTCATGGAAAACTTCATCAATCAACTGTCTCTCATGGTTAGTCAAAACATGAACTCTCTCCTACACACCAACAATAACCTCAGAACATCATCCAATCCACACAATCAAGCTACTGTCAGAGATGGGAAGGTTATGGTGAAACCAGTTCTAGAAAGGAAGTATGAACAGGGAAGAGGTGGAGTTGGTAGTGGATATGTGGAAAATCAGAATCGTGGAAGGAATCCAAATCAAGGACAAGCAAAGCCAATCAAATGCTACAACTGTGGTGGTGAGGGACATATTGCGAGAAACTACACATCTCCAACACGTCCACAGAATGCAGAATACTTCAGAGACAAGATGCTGCTTGTGCAATCTCAGGATAATGAAGCAGCTTTGGATGAAGAGGAGTTATTGTTTCTTGCTGAGGGAAATGCCAAAACCTATGATGCTGATGTTGATGAACAGCCAATTCAGGAAATAGGTCACAATCATCAAAATGCCTTTCAAGTAGCTGACTGTGATGCATTTGACTTTGATGTCGATGATGAACCTACTGCTCAAACAATCTTCATGGCTAGCATCTCACCTATGGTCTCTCCAAAGATCTCTTCACCACAACAGGCTGGTCCATCCAAAGATTCAATCATTTCAGAGGTATTAAAACTATATGATGAAGTTGATGAGCAAAAGATGCATAATAAAGTACAATCTCTTGAAACTTATGAATCAGATATTGATGATGAGGGTAATAGCAATATTGTCCCATATGATCAATATGTGAAGCAAAGTGAAAGTGAGATTGTACCAAGTAATGCATCTTCCGCAGTCAATGATGACTATGTTTTTGATGAATACACTGCATGTGCCCCTGATGATTCTGTTATCTCTGAACTGAATGCCTATAAGGAACAAGTTGCTATTTATGAACAATGTGCTAAGTTTGAGTTAACTACCCGTGAGCAGGAAATGGATAACCAAATGCGTACAATTATTAGAAAAAGTAATTTTAGAGAAGAAGTGTTAAAACAAGAGTTAAATTCCTTACAAGAAAAGCTTTCTAAAACTGTTAAGCAAAAGCAAGAGCTTCAAGATAATGTTAAAGTGCTTAAACAAGAATTTAATGCTAAGGAATCAAAACTTTTGAATGATTTTTCTAATCTAAAAACTTTGAAAAACAAACTTGAAAATAAGTTGTACGTACAAGGGAATACCATTCAGACTGCTCACTTGATCACTAAGCATAGAGTCTTAAGCGATAAGCATAGCATTCCCCTTGTTGAGGAACCTAATACCGAGGTAGTTAAAAAGGCTAGAGCTGCTCATAAGGTACTGTATGATGGTAATGAGATTCTTAAGCCTAGGCAAACACCATCATGTGTTGGAAGCACGGAAGAGGATAGAAAATTAGATGATGCCTCTAGGGAGAAAATGGATAAGAAGCTTAATGATCCTGTGTGTAAAAAGGAAAACATAACGATAAAAACCCATGATTACACTAAGGAAAATTGGATCTCCTTAAACAAGTTTAAGCCTCAGACTCTATTAACCCCTGAACAATTGTTCTGCAAAAAGGATATGGATATGCAAAAAGCTGAAAATCTTGTTGCAAAAAACACTCCCCTTAGGAAAATGCCTGCAGCTACTGTGTATCCTCCAAATACACCAATGCATCTAGTTCCTAGATCGATTGCCACTAATAGCAAAACCTTAATCAGCATGTATGTTGTTTATCAACTATTCGTTGATTTTGAGAAGACATGTAAGAAGAGAATCACACCTACAGGGATAACTGAGGGGGAAAGGGGTTTTGAGCAAACTAAAGAATGTTATTTAACTAAAGTCATGCCTTTCTTTAAACAATTAAAAGGTCAATTTGAGAGTCTTCAAAAAGGAATAAATTCAGATATTAAAGAAATGGAAAAGGAATTTGATGCAATGATAGTTGAGGTCAAAGATTATGAACAGGAACTCAAAAATAATGAAGTTGAAAGGAAGAACTTGCATATCTTAAATGAGAATTTGATTTCGAGTTGTGTTGCTCAAGATGTGTTTTATACTGTTACTAAGCACTCTATTACTACTTCTCAATTTCATGAATTATCTATTGCATTGAAAGTTTCCCATGATCGTATCATTGAGCTTGAAAACAAAAACTCATAACTAAATGAGAAAATTGATCAGGATGATCACGATAATTTGGTAAAACATCTTTCTAAACTAGAAGTTGAACATTTTGATTTACAACTAAAATATCAACATCTTAAAGAAAATGTCAAAACCTCAAACATCAAGACATCCTCGAATGTTCCAGAGTTTGATGCAGTTTTTTAGATAAACAAACGTGACGAACAGATTCAAGCTCATTGTAACACGATCAGAAAGTTGAAAGCCCAAATTTCACAATTAAAGGCTGAAAAGAACAATGTGACTGGCTCCCAAATGCCTCCTCCTTTAGATTCTCAGTGTTCTCAAACTTTTCATCTTCAAAACTTGGTCAATGTTTTACAAAAGGAAAACGAGAGTTTTCTAGAAGAAATTGAAAAGGTTAAATGACACTTTAAAGAGTTATATGATTCAATGAAAGTCACTCGTGACAAGAACAACGAAAAAATAACGTCTTTACAAAAAGAAATTGAGAATCTGAGGAGTCAGGAAAAAGGGAAACTGCCACCTGTCTTTAATGAGAATGTTACAACTAAGTCATCCTCAGACTGAAAATATACTGTGACTATTAAATACATTCCTCCTCATCTTCGGAATAATGAACTTGTGTTTCATAACTATTTCGCTCACCTTAAGGATAGTCTAGAATGTCTCCGTGAGATTGTGGAAGAGGATTTCATAAAAAACCGCTTGATAGAGAAATTAGGTTTGCTTGCATTCAGGCCAAACGATCTCAGGAGCTGCTAGAATGTTTAATAGCAACATGTCCTAAACCCTTAGGTGCGAAAGGTAAAGCTGTGATGCCTTGTTCAATGCCTAGTGCCAAGCATACAAACCATTCTATGCCCAGTAGTAAGAAAGTGAACTCTAATGTGCCTTCAAGTAGTTCAGATCCCTGCACTTCTAATTCAAGAATGCAAAAAGTAGATCAACCAACTAATATTCCCATAATTCCCTCTATAGGAGTAATCAGTGACATAAAAGCAAGCGGGTCAAAGCCTCCAGGCAATACCAAGCAAGATAGGACCTCGCAAGCTAAGAATGTGCATTGGAAGAGAGTAGAAGATCACCCTAGGAATATTAAGTTTGAGTTGAATAAAAAGAAACGTGTTGATTCTAGTATTAGCTATAAGCGTATTGTAATTAATTTGAATTCTGCTACTATCCGCAAACCATGTAATGTTGACTGCTTGATTTCTATTACTAATCATGAATGTGGTGTGAATGATTTGTCTAATGATGTTAAATGCCCAGTTAAAACTGTTAATGTTAAAAATCAAGCTAAGAAGGCTAAAAGGCAAAGGCGAAAGAAAGTTAGAAAACAGTGGAAACCCACAGGAAGGAAATTTAGTAATATAGGTTATCAATGGATACCTACTGGCCGTAAGATTAATGAGATGTGCCCTAAATTTGCTAAGTCAATGCCCACTAGAAAATGGATGCCTACTGGTAAAACTATTCCCTTAAGAAGTTAACATACTTTGAATAGGTCAAATACGGACACTAGCACTGGATCTATTTCTAATGATTCCATTGTTTCTACTTCTGATGTGGGTGTTCCAATCACTGTTACTAACCAAATGGAACCCATTCTTGCATGGGGATCCCAATTATCCAGTTATCCATTCTTGTTTGTGTTCAACTGCAGATCGTTCAAATCGTTCTGTGGTACCTGGACTCAGGCTGTTCCAAGCATATGACTGGAGATCGCTCGCGGCTCATGAACTTTGTGAGTAAATTCATCAGGACTGTTAGATTCGGGAACGACCATTTTGGTGCAATTATGGGTTATGGAGATTATGTTGTTGGTAAAAGTGTAATCTCCAGGGTATATTATGTGGAAGATCTTGGTCATAACTTGTTCTCTGTTGGTCAATTCTGTGATTCCGATCTAGAAGTGGCTTTTAGAAAACACACTTTTTTCGTTAGAGAACTTGATGGTGTGGAATTGTTAAGAGGAACTCGTGGTTCAAATCTATACACCATCTCTATCGAAGACATGATGAAGTCGTCTCCAATTTGCTTGTTGTCAAAGGCTTCGAAAACAAAATCATGGTTATGGCATCGTCGTCTAAATCAATTGAACTTCGGCACCATTAATAACCTTTCTAGAAAGGATCTTGTCAGAGGCTTACCCAGATTAAAATATGAAAAAGATCATCTTTGTTCAGCTTGCCAATTGGGAAAAAGCACGAAATATGCCCATAAACCAAAACCCACAAACTCAGTAATGGAAGTTCTTCATACCCTTCATATGGATCTGTGCGGACCAATGAGAGTGCAAACGATAAATGGGAAGAAATACATTCTAGTAGTTGTTGATGACTATTCTTGATTTACTTGGGTAAAGTTTTTGAGGACAAAGGATGAAACTCCTGATGTCATCATCAAACTTATCAAACAACTTCAGGTTCGACTCAACAATACTGTTAGAATTGTTCGAACAGACAATGGCACAGAGTTTGTTAACAAAGACTTAATTCAGTTTTATGAAAGTGTTGGAATCAGTCATCAAAGAAGTGTTCCACGAACTCCTCAACAAAACGGTGTAGTTGAAAGACGAAATCAAACTCTTGTGGAAGCCGCAAGAACAACGCTAATTTATTCAAAGGTTCCAATGTTTCTATGGGCTGAAGCCATTGCCACTGCTTGCTACACCCAAAATTGTTCCCTTATTCACACCTCTCATGGAAAAACTCCATATGAACTTGTCCATAAACGAAAACCTGATATATCCTATCTTCGTGTGTTTGGTGCTTTGTGCTATCCAACAAATGACGGTCAAGATTTAGGTAAATTATGAGCTAAGACGTACATTGGAGTTTTTGTAGGTTATGCATCAAACAAGAAGGGTTACCGAATCTACAATAAAAGAACTCGAGATATCATGGAAACTATTCACGTCACGTTCGATGAGCTGTCCGGGAAAATGGCTCCAGGACAATCCAGTTCTGGACCCGCATTTCAACCTTCATCAAGTAGTCCTATCAGTTCTACCCTTGTTTCAAATCCCTCACCAGCAACTCCTTATGTACCTCCTTCAGAAGATGATTTGAAGAAATTATTTGATCCAATTTTTTATGAACACTATGAGCCAAGTGCTAATGATATGTCAATTCCATCAACAGAGGCTGCTTCTATCCCTGTCAATGAAGTTAACCCGTCAGTTTCAATGTCATTAAGTCAAGAAGTGCCTGCTGCTGATCACTCTGTCTCATCAACAAATCATCAATCATTAAGTGTACATCATGGAATTGTTTCTGGCATCAATGATGGAGATAATTCCTTTGCTACTCTTGAAGATGCCCCCTTTGAAAACATATTTGCTCCTGAATCATCATCAGAACTATCTTCTTCAGGAGATATCGACTCTGCTACTTCAGTTCCTCAAAAACAACCACATGAACACCTTAGAAAATGGACACATGATCATCCATTGGACAACATCATTGGAAACCCCTCTCATCCAGTATCCACGCGGAAACAACTTGCAACCGATTCCTTATGGTGCTTCTTCAACTGCGTACTCTCTAAGGTCGAACCAAAAGATGTTAAAACCGCCATGAATGAAGATAGCTGGTTCAATGCCATGCAAGAAGAAATTCATGAGTTTGATCCACTAGATGTATGGGAATTAGTACCTGCTCCAGATTGTGCTATGATCATTGCTCTAAAGTGGATCTTCAAAGTAAAACTTGATGAGCATGGTGATGTTTTAAAGAACAAGGCTCGATTGGTTGCAAAAGGATACCATCAAGAGGAGGGTATAGACTTTGAAGAATCATTTGCTCCAGTTGCTCGTATCGAGGCAATCAGAATCTTCTTGGCAAATGCTGCTAGTAAGAATATGGTAGTCTATCAGATGGATGTAAAGATGGCTTTTCTTAATGGAGATCTTAAAGAAGTCGTATACGTCAGCCAACCGGAAGGTTTTGTGAATCCAGAGCATCCTACTCATGTCTATCGCTAGAAGAAAGCTCTCTACGGCTTGAAGCAAGCTCCAAGGGCATGGTATGATACACTATCAAAGTTTCTTCTATCTTCTGAATTCAGCAAAGGAGCAGTTGATCCGACACTGTTCACCAGAAAGTCAAGAAAACATTTAATTCACGTTCAAATCTATGTTGATGATATTATTTTTGCCTCGACTGACCCCAATGAATGTGACCATTTTTCAAATGAAATGGGTTCCAAATTTCAAATGTCTATGATGGGACAAATGTCATTTTTCTTCGGATTACAAATTTGATAAAGTCCCAGAGGCATTTTTATAAATCAATCTAAATATGCAAATGAGATTTTAAAGAAATTTGGATTTGATTCTTGTGACTCTGTTGATACTCCCATGATAGAGCGTACTAAACTGGATGAGGACCACTCAGGGATCATGGTAGACCAAACGAAATATCGTAGTATGATTGGATCCCTGATGTACCTCACATCCAGTAGACCAGACATTCTGTTCGCTGTTTGCATGTGTGCTAGATATCAGGCTAAGCCTACCAAAAAGCACCTTGAAGCGGTTAAACGGGTCTTTCGGTATCTCCAAGGAACCATAAATATGGGACTTTAGTACCCGAAGGACACCGGTATGTCACTAACAGCCTATGCAGATGCTGATCATGCAGGATGTCAAGATACACGTCGAAGTACGTCTGGAGGTGCTCAGTTTTGGGTGATAAGCTTGTGAGCTGGTCTTCAAAGAAACAAATAAGTACTTCTATTTCCTCTACAGAGGCTGAATACATAGCCATGTCATCTTGTTGTGCTCAAATCCTATGGATGAGATCCCAATTATCTGACTATGGCTTTGAATTGAACAAAATTCCTCTGTACTGTGATAATAAAAGTGCAATTGCTCTCTCATGCAACAACGTTCAACACTCAAGAGCAAAGCACATCGACATTCGACATCATTTCATCAGGGAGCAAGTTGAAAACTGTGTGGTGGAACTCTATTTTGTGAGGACTGAATTCCAGTTAGCAGACATCTTCACCAAAGCTCTTCCTAGAGAACATTTTGAGTTTATCCTCCCACGACTTGGTCTAAAGAGTCTTCAACCGGAAACACTCAAACGTCTTCAAGAGGAAGACGAGGAGTAAAGGTCTTTCTTCATCCATCTCTTGTATATATTTATTCGAAAAGCAAAATACAAAATTTCAAAATCTACAAAAAGCAAATAGAAAAATATAAAACTTTCAAAAATCCATAAAAAATTAGAAAATTTTGAAAAATCCCAAAAATATTGTTAGTTGATCATTTTTTTCTTGTTTCCTTGTTCGATATCATCTACGGATTTTGTGTTGTCATTCAAAGAATGACACGGGGTCTTTGGATGTTGTTCGAATGTTTAAAAAAAAATTGGGAGAAAGTGAAACAATGGTTTATTGTCATTTCAGGCAGTAACCCGTTTTTCATAGAAAGAACAGAGCCATGCTTTATCTTGTTTTTCAAATCTCATGCTCTGATTCTATAAACAATTACTTACTATCTAATGAAAACTAATTGCTTTGAAAAATAACTCGGACTCAATTTTTGAAAATCATCTGGACTTAACGTTTGTCAAAATCGCTATCTCTCAATCAACAACTTAAGTCATTGATTGAGGGGAAGAATGATTTCAATTCATCAAAAGGTTATTTGTCATACAACTTTTTTCAAAAGATACTAATGCATGTTTAATCTTTGGAGTTTCAAGTCTCATATTTGATCCTTATCAGTTAAATGTTTTCATAAGCAAGTCACATCTCCCCTCAAAAGCTTTCAAAATAAATTTAAATCTACAGAGATCACAAATCTCAAATGATTTGAAAATTATGATCGGGGGAGAACTTGTGATTTAAATTGGATTTAAACTGATAATTCGATAAATGGTTTCATAAGTGTTTAGCAAGCTTTCCTCCCCACATGTGCCAAACAATTTCAAATATATGATGCACATGTTGAGGGGGAGCATCTTTTTAAACCACAAAAAATTGAAACATGATTGATTTGTCTCTAAGTGCAAGTTCCTTCTAATATGTGCAAAAATCCTTCAAAATTAGAGGCACATATTGAGGGAGAGCAAACTTATGAAAACCTCATCCTTCCCCAATATGCTTTATCTACTTGATTTGATCTGGGAAGTGATGTTGATATCTTTTAGAAAATGGTAATCAAAGAAGTTAATTCTTCCTCTTGCCTCCGTGTGCCAAAACGATTTCAAATACACGATGCACATGTTGAGGGGTAGCTCTTTTTCTAAAAATATCAAAAACAATTCAGGTACAAAATGCTTTGATAATATATCACAAGTATCTGGATTGATTTTTCAAATGGTTTTCAATTTGTTCCAACGGCAGATGAACAATACCAAATAGATCAACCAAATTTACTTTATGTACGGTGATATAAGGATGGTTAGGTTAGGTATTCGTTCCCACGATCCGCCAGAACCAGAGGGATCTACCCAGGGACAATCCACTAGATAGTGTAGAGTCCTTAGGTATGATGAAAAAAGAAGAAAAGTGAGATATGGGAAGAGTGCGAACTGAGACAGAGCTAGTACTGGAATAAACCCAACAAGGTTCTAGTTATGAAGTCTCGATAAGCACTGAAGGGGTTGAAGAATGAAAAAAAATTGAATGAGAAAAGGGTGAAAATAAATATCCCTCCATTTATTCAAACTTAGGTCAGAAACCGGGTTCAATACATATGCTACTAGTGGTTACTAAAGTAACACTGGTATTGAAGACAAGACGTCATGGACCCAGTGACGCACTGCACTAAACTTTCCAATCTACTCAAGTTCCTCTTAAAAGGGCTTGTTTCATTCTCACGGGGAACCTACATAATCTAACGACTCTCTCTTAGAGGTTGTTGATATTGAAGAAGGAGACCCTCTCCCTAGTCTCCGACATAGGAACCAAAAGTGCACTAATTGAGTCTAGAGCCTCGAGATCATCATAATAAATCTCTTTAGGACACTGTCAATGAAGACTCTTTGTTTCACACAATGTGAAAAGAGAGATTATATTTTAAGAGTCCTACGCATTATCCTTGTGGTATTGCCAGAACATCTGAGTGATATGCAAACATATTCACAATGAAGATGGAAAGCCTTCTGGAGCCAACATCAAACAAGCTCCTGGTGGGTGGCATGTGAGATCTATCCAATAGATCAACCATGTGACAACTGAACAGAAACAATGGGGCGATTCAATCTTTTGAATCAATCCTGGTTCAGGTTATGGATTGACGGATACCTTTGAAAAACCGGTCGTTGTGCTGAAAAACTCTTTTCTTTAGCACATCGACTGTGTACTAATATTTCAAAATAAAAGGTGTTTATGATTGATAATTTATTTTCATTAAAACCTTCGTTGTATTGCAAAAAACAATTTATATTGAGCGGTACACGATTGTTTTTCAAATCTCTTTTCATCAATCAGTGAATCTCAATTTGCTGGTTCACTCACTCTGTATTGTTTTCTTTGAGACGTTCCGGTTTGAGAACGGCTAGAACAGCTGCGAAACCCTGTCAAGGAGATTCTTAGGAATCCTACCTGATCATAGGCAGTACTTGTACTGATCAACGGGGAACCGTGGGCCGTGTACCTCAATTCAACGAAAGTGATCAAAGACACGTTCGTGCGCTTTATTGCTAACTGTTGTATGCAGGTACGCCCGACGTTTACAGCTGATCAGAATGAAGCAGTCAATCCATAGCCGCATGTGAACTCAACACATTCACATCTAAAGAAATCATGATTCATGCATTAATGACTCTGATATTTTCACTTCATGCTTCTGCCACGCTGCTGCTAATATCATGAATCAACGAAAGCTTCCGCTACTCTAATGAGAATATATCATGATCTAGAATGTGAGCATGTCGGTCCAAATGTCACAACATCACATAATACCAACACCACAATGGAAGAGTCAGAGATTTATGTTAGCTGATGATCTCAATGATGGCTCAAAACTCATCATCACGTGGATCAGTTAAAGACCTCCACTTAGATTATCCATACTTGCAAAAATGAAGAATCAATGACTACGAGCTACTGGGCAAAGAACAGGAACAAGAATCCAAGAACAATCTTAATATAATATATGTTTGTATTCAATGTAATTTGAGGTGACCTCCCTTAGGGGGAGATTGTTAGGATTTAGTAAATCCAGTTATTAAAGTGTCGGTCACCTCAAGTATAAGTAATCGTTAGAAAGCTCGTAGTCGTAGTTATTTAAAGTTAAGTAGTATTTAGTTAAGTAACACCGTGGAGGACGGACGGGTCTTTACCCACTATATGCCTGATCCACAGCCCGTAGGTGGCGATTTGTGTAAGACTATAAATACTCTCTACCTCCCAAGGTAGAGAGTTAGAGCTCATAATAATACTTTCATTTTCTCTCTCTAAGTTCCCAAACCTCTATCTC
This sequence comes from Chrysanthemum seticuspe, assembly GCA_019973895.1. Taxonomy (NCBI): domain Eukaryota; kingdom Viridiplantae; phylum Streptophyta; class Magnoliopsida; order Asterales; family Asteraceae; genus Chrysanthemum; species Chrysanthemum seticuspe. The sequence goes on along the minus strand of BPTQ01000003.1, from coordinate 209,235,808 downwards.
TTTCTCTCTCTAAAACCATAAGTTATACGCCTACTTGTGATCATGTATTGATGTGTTTGTGAAATCCAATATGTTACAATTAGCTTCAAGAGTTAACTTTCCAGCAAAGACATCCACCTTAGTATGGGCAGTGGCAAGCATAGGCCTACCTAAAATGACAAGTATTCTGTTGTCTTCCGGAATGTCAAAACTCAAAAAATCTACTGGGAAGAGGAATCTCTTAATCTTCACCAACACATTTTCAACGATGCCCAATGGCGATTGCATAGATTGATCTACCATTTCAATTTTCATTTTGGCCGGCTTTAGGTCACCAATCCCCATACGCAAAAACATCGAACGAGGCATTATGCTAATACTAGCTCCAAGATCAGCTAGGGCATTACACATGTTTAGACTCCCGATCAAGCAATGGAGAGTGAAACATCCTGGATCTTTTTCCTTTTGTGGTAGCTCGTTCCTCAAAACCGCTGAAAATCTTTTGTTGAGGCGAACTATCTCATCATTGCTTAATTCCTGCGGAATATTAGTCTGATTAGTTTTAAAGGAATTATTGATAGGGAAGTTTACCGGAGAAGCTTGGTTCAGAAGTGACTGTCTTTCCATGCTGATTCGTCGCTTAACTTTTTCCGCAAAGGTCATTGGTTCTTCAAGGATAGTTTCTACAGTGTGGACAACTTCCTCCTCCCGAGCTGCTAGGTAATCATAGATGGCTTCTGAACATGAGCTAACACTTTTCTCCAATATCTTAATCCTATCATCGTGAATTTTGAGAGAAGAGACTGTATTATCCACGAATGTTTTCATCATCTTTTCAATCCTATCATCATGCTCTCTTGATTCCTTGATGTGGTCAAGAATCTTTTTCTCAAGATTGCTCCCGGTTTTGGTCTCAAACACACTCTTAACCCTCTCAATCCTGCATGCTTCAGCTTCTCTTTCTAACCTTCATTTTTCAAAAAATTTCCCATAATTGTATTCTTGTTTTCTTATCGTCTTCGTAACCTTATGGTCGAAATTGTCTCTCAGTCTGTACCCTGTATCTATATGCCACTTGTAGCAATGTTCAAAAATCCGTTGAATACATTCCAAGGCTTGGTCAGGAGCCATACTAGGAATAGGTCTCGGGGAATCGAGAAGTTCTCGTGTTAGTGCATTAATCCCACGATAGAAGACGTAGACGATCTGATGTTTGTTTAAATCATGGGTAGGGCATCGATAGAGTAGCTCATTAAATCTTTCCCATGCTTGGTAAATCGTTTCTTCTCCAACCTGAACGAATTGATAGATTTTCCAAAGAAGCTTGGCCATTTTTTAAGGAGGGCAAAATTGTTGGACGAAATATTTTCTTAGTTTATCCCATGCTCCTTTACAATCGTTAGAGAGTTTGTTATACCATCCTTTCACTGTCCCAGTAAGAGTCATAGGAAAAATCCTTGCAGTGACCGAATAGCTCGGAGTACCTCTGACGTTGAAAAGAGAGGATAAGTGGAGAACTTCTTCTACGTGATCCTGAACGTCCTCATCTTCATCTACAAAAAAATTAAGTTCGTGTAACTCTCAAATAATATGATCTGGAATAGAGTATTTTTCAGTATTAGAATCCTGTGTGAAGGTTCATTGGCAGTTCTCATTTGGTCGCTCCAAGTACTGCTCCATAGTTAGGTCATCGATATTATTTTCATTGATGACCTCCAGTTCTGCGTCAGACAGATCTGATTCATAAAATGAGAAGATGTTGTGAATAGGAACCGGAGAGTAAACTTTCCTTGTCCAAAATTGCTTCTCTAGGTCGTCGAATGGGGTGGCCAGAAAAGGCCTCGAGCTGCGAGTCTTGTATCCTGAAATTTAAGAAAGAAAATTAAAAATAGACTTAGTACGAAATCCTAAAATAGCTCCCCGGCAGCGGCGCCAAAAACTTGATGCAGGTTTCACTGACTAGGTTTTTGATAACGCTCAAATTGTGCATGTTTTTAGTAGCGTTATCCGTGCTTTTATGTATGTTATTTGGTTATAATCATATGCTTTTAATGCTTAATCGTACAAAAGTGCGTTTGCTAGTTCATTTGTAGCCAAGTACAGGAAAGTGGAGAAAAAGACGGAAAAAGAAGTAAAATACGAAGATTTCTCCATATACGAAGAATTCCCGACAAAAGAAAGACTTGTGGAGTATATTCGAGAAGATAAAGTCATCAAGTTAGTGGTCCAAAGACTCAAGAATAAAGTTCAAGAAGGAAAACGAGAAAGAAATGAAGAAAAGAAGCTAAAACGAAGACATATTGGAAGACTCGTTGTTCCCGACACACCTTCACCATTTTGGCCATAACTTTTGCATACGGACTCCGTTTGACCTCCCGTTCGCGGCCACGGAAAGCTAAGAGAAAGATCTACAACTTTCGTGTTTATGACTTTTTATGATTTTTGCTCCAACCGATCGGTCGAGTCCCGTAACCGATTCGGTTGGAGAGCTGTCAAGAAGACCAACCGATTCGGTTGGAGCTCAACCGGATCCGGTTGGAGGTCCTGTTTCAGCCATTTTTGCACTACTAAGACTCCAAACGTGTTCCAAATGATTCTAGTCCCTTCCTACATGGTTTCTAGTCCCTTCCAAGCTCCTTGGCCTCCAAGAAATGCATTGAATACCCTAGGCCTTGGTAGTAGTATAAATAGAACCCATTTGGCACCTCATTTCATCATCCCTTCTCCATCTTTCTCATCCCTTTCATCCACCACTCCATCTCTAGGTGTGAAATTCAAGCCTCCACCCTTAAGGACGAATTTCCACCTAAAACAACATCCCTCTCTCAACTTACCTTCCCCAAAGGTGTGAAATTCAAGCCTCCACCCTTAAGGACGAATTTCCACCTAGAGAGAACACAACCACTCTCAATATCTTCACCCCAAAGGTGTGAAACTCAAGCCTCCACCCTTAAGGACGAGTTTCCACCAACTATCTTATCCCAACTTGTGTGAAATTCAAGCCTCCACCCTTAAGGACGAATTTCCACCAATTACATCAACTTACCTTCCCCAAAGGTGTGAAATTCAAGCCTCCACCCTTAAGGACGAATTTCCACCTAGAGAGAACACAACCACTCTCAATATCTTCACCCCAAAGGTGTGAAACTCAAGCCTCCACCCTTAAGGACGAGTTTCCACCAACTATCTTATCCCAACTTGTGTGAAATTCAAGCCTCCACCCTTAAGGACGAATTTCCACCAATTACACCAACTTATCTTCCCCAAAAGACCACCAACCTCTGCCATTTCCAGAAGTAGTGCTCATGTGTTGTCGAAGGCGTTTGGACATCATTTTCCGGCTTGGTAGAACTATTGTAGTTGATTGGAGGCTTGAAGGAGTGCTATAATCCTTCATCTTTGCCTATTGTAATTCATACTTTGGGTAAACCTTGTTACTTTTCTATTTAAAGATGTTTGTTATTGATATGATTATTGAGATTTTGTGTTTGATTGGAATAATGATGAATGTCTTGATACTTGCTTGTTCTTATATTGCTTTTCTTGTTGGTTTGATCCGTGACAATCATAACCATCAACTTGTTACTTGTAAGATATAACTTTTCACATACACATCAAACCATAACACAAGGTGGCGTATAAGATGGAATTCTAGAGAGAGAAAGTTAGAGGTTTAGGGAACTTAGTGAGAGAAAGTGAAAGATATTATTATGAGCTCCAACTCTCTACCTTGGGAGGTAGAGAGTATTTATAGTCTTACATAAATCGCCACACTTTGGGCTGTGGATCAGGCATACAGTGGGTAAAGACCCGTCCGTCCTCCACGGTGTTACTTAACTAAATACTACTAAACTTAAATGAACTACGACTACGAGCTTTCCAACGATTACATATACTTGAGGTGACCGACTCTTTAATACCGGGAATTTCTAATTCCTAACAATCTCCCCCTAAGGGAGGTCACCTCAATCATGTACCAAAATTACATAGAATACAAATAGATAATACAGTAACAATTGATCTTGCATTCTTGATGTAGTCCTTTGCTCCTAAGCTCGTAGTCATTGATTCTTCACAATGCATGTTTGGTTATTCCAAGTGGAGGTCTTTTACTGATCCACGTGATGATAAGTTTGAGCCATCTTTGGAGATCATCAGCTATCAAAAATCTCTGAGACATCCATTGTGGTGTTGTGACTTTGGGACCGACATGCTCACATTCTGGATCATGATATCTTCTCATCAGAGTAGCGGAAGCATTTGTTGAATCATGATATTGGCAGCAGCGTAGCAGAAGCCTGGTGTGAAAATATCAGAGTCATTGATGCACTAATCATGATTTCTTTTGAGATGAATGTGTTAAGTGAGCATGCGGCCATGGATTGACCGCTTCATTCTGATCAACTGCAAACGTCGGGCGTACCTGCATACAACAGTTAGCAACAAATCGCACGAAAGTGTCTTTGATCACTTTCGTTGAATTGAGGTACACGGCCTACGGTTCCCCGTTGATCAGTATAAATACTGCCTGTGATCAGGTAGGATTCCTAAGAATCTCCTTGACAGGGTTTCGCAGCTGTTCTAGCTGTTCTCAAACCGGAACGTCTCAAAGAAGACAACACAGAGTGAGTGAACCAGCGAATTTTTAAGTCCACTGATTGATGAAAAGAGATTTGAAAAACAGTCGTGTATTGCTCAATAGAAATTGTTTTTGCTTATTGAAAATCAATTATCAATCATAAAAATACCTTTTGGTTTGAAAAATGAGTACACGGTCGATGTGCTAAAGAAAAGAGTTTATAAGCACAAAGACCGGTTTTTCAAAGGTATCCGTCAATCCCTAACCTGAACCAGATTTGATTCAAGAGATTGAATCGCCCCATTGTTTCTGTTCAGTTGTCACATGGTTGATCTATAAAATAGATCTCACATGCCACCTACCAGGAGCTTGTTTGATGTTGGCTCCAGAAGGCTTTCCATCTTCATTGTGAATATGTAAACACATCACTCAGATGTTCTGGCAATACCACAAGGATAATGCGTAGGACTCAAGATATAATCTCTCTTTCCACATTGTGTGAAATAGAGAGTCTTCATTGAAAGTGTCCTAATGAGATTTATTGATGATCTCGTGGCTCTAGACTCAATTTGTGCATATTTGGATCCTATAACGGAGACTAGGGAGAGGGTCTCCTTCTTCAATATCAACCATCTCTAAGAGAAAGTCGATAGATAATGTCAGTTCCCCGTGAGAATGAAACAAGTCCTTTTAAGAGGAACTTGAGTGGTTTGGAAAGTTGAAGTGCAGTGCGTCACTGGGTCCATGACGTCTTGTCTTCAATACCGATGTTACCATCAGTAGCATATGAAGTGAACCCGGTTTCTGCCCTAAGGTTGAATTAATGGAGGGCTATTTGTTTTCACCCTATTTTCATTCAATTCTTTTTAATTCTTCAACCCCTTCAGTGCTTACCGAGACTTCATAGCTATTACCTTGTTGGGTTTATTCCAGTACTAGCTCAGTCTTAGTCTGCACTCTTCCCATATCTCACTTTTCTCCTTTTATCATCATACCTAAGGACTTCTATACTAACTAGTGGATTGTCCCTGGGTAGATCCCTCCGGTTCTGGCGGATCATGGGAACTAATACCTAACCTTATCATCCTTATATCACCGTACATAAAGTAAAGTTGGTCGGTCAATTTGGCATTGTTCGTCTGCCATAGGATCCAATAGAAACCATTTGAAAATCAATTCAGATACTTGTGATATATTATCAAAGCTTTTTGTACCTGAATTGTTTTTTTTGATATTTTAGAACGAGAACTCCCCCTCAACATGTGCATCAAGTATTTGAAAATGTTTTGCACACGGAGGCAAGAGAAGAATTAACTTCTTTTGATTACCATTTTCTAAAAGATATCAACATCACTTCCCTCAACAGATCAAGTGGGTATAGCATTTCCGGGAAGGATGAGGTTTCCATGAATTTTGCTCCCCCTCAATATGTGCCTCGAGGTATGAAAAGAGTTTTGCACATACTAGAGGGAACCTGCACATTGGGATAAATGATCATGTTTCAAATCAAAGGTTTAAGATAGATGCTCCCCCTCAACATGTGCATGGAAAAATTTGAAATCGTTTGTCACATGTGGGCAGGATAGCATGTACATCCTTATAAAACCATTTACCTATTTATCAGTTTAAATCCAATTTAAATCACACATTCTCCCCCGATCACAATTATCAAATCATTTGAGATTTGTGATCTCTTATAGATTTAAATTGATTTTGAAAGCTTTTAAGGAGAATTGTGACTTGATTATGAACGCGTTTGAACTGATATGATCTGATTTTAAGACTTTAAACTCCATTTATAAAACATGCATGAATATCCTTTGAAAACAATTTAATGCCAAATAACTTTTTAATTTAATTGAAATCATTCTCCCCCTCAATCAATGACATAGGTTGTTGATTGAGAGATAGAGATTTTGACAAATAAGTCCTGATGATTTTCAAAAATAGAGATCGAGTTATTTTTCAAAGCATTTGGTTTTCAGCAGATAAATGTTTATAGAATCAGAGCATAGGATTTGAAAACATGGTAAAACATGGCTCTGTTCTTTCTTTTAAAACCGGGTTATTGCCTGAAAATGACAATAAACCATTTCTCTTTCTCTCAAAAAAAAATTTTTTTTTTTTTTTTTTTTTTTTTTAAAGAATTCGAACAACATCTAAAGTCCCGTGTCATTCTTTGAATGACAGCACAAAGACCGTAGATATTATCGAATCGAGAGAAATATGACAAAATGACAATATTTTTTGAAGATTTTTCGAATTTTTCAAATTTTTTATGGATTTTGAAGGTTTTATATTTTTCTATTTGATTTTTGAAGGTTTTATAATTTTGTATTTTGATTTTCGAATAGATATATACAAGAGATAGATGAAGATAGACCTTTACTCCTCGTCTTCCTCCTGAAGACGTTTGAGAGTTTCTGGTTGAAGGCTTTTCAAACCAAGACGTGGAAGAATAAACTCAAAGCGTTCTCTTGGAAGAGCTTTGGTGAAGATGTCCGCTAACTGATATTCAGACCTCACAAAATATAGTTCCACCACACCTTTTTCCACTTGTTCCCTGATGAAATGATGTCGAATGTCGATATGCTTTGCTCTTGAGTGTTGGACGTTGTTGCATGAGAGAGCAATAGCACTTTTATTATCACAGTACAGAGGGATTTTGTTGAATTCAAAGCCATAGTCAGATAATTGAGATCTCATCCATAAGATTTGAGCACAACAAGATGACATGGCTATGTATTCAGCCTCTGTAGAGGAAATAGAAGTACTCATTTGCTTCTTTGAGGACCAGCTTACAAGCTTATCACCCAAAAACTGAGCACCTCCTGACGTACTTCGACGTGTATCTTGACAACCTGCATGATCAGCATCTGCATAGGCCGTTAGTGACATACCGGTGTCCTTCGGGTACCATAGTCCCATATTGATGGTTCCTTGGAGATACCGAAAGACCCGTTTAACTGCTTCAAGGTGCTTTTTAGTAGGCTTAGCCTGGTATCTAGCACACATGCACACAGAGAACAAGATGTCTGGTCTACTAGCAGTGAGATACATCAGGGATCCTATCATACTCCTATATTTCGTTTGGTCAATCATGATCCCTGAGAGGTCCTCATCTAGTTTGGTTCGGTCAATCATGGGGGTGTCAACAGGGTCACTTGAATCAAATCCAAATTTCTTTAAAATCTCTGTTGCATATTTAGATTGATTTATGAAAATGCCTCCGGGACTTTGAGAAATTTGTAATCCCAAGAAAAATGACATTTGTCCCATCATTGACATTTGAAACTTTGAACTCATTTCATTTGAAAAACGATCACATTCCATTGGGTCAGTCGAGGCAAAAATAATATCATCAACATAAATTTGAACATGAATCAAATGTTTGCCTGACTTCCTGGTGAACAATGTAGGATCAACTGCTCCTTTGATGAATCCGGTTGATAGAAGAAACTTTGATAGTGTATCATACCATGCCCTTGGAGCTTGCTTTAAACCGTAAAGAGCCTTCTTCAAACGATAAACGTGAGTAGGATGCTCTTGATTCACAAATCCTTCAGGTTGGCTTACGTAGACGACTTCTTTAAGATCTCCGTTTAGAAATGCCGTCTTTACATCCATCTGATAAACTACCATGTTCTTACTAGCAGCATTAGCCAGAAAGATTCTGATTGCCTCGATTCGAGCAACTGGAGCAAAAGATTCTTCAAAGTCTATACCCTCCTCTTGACGATATCCTTTAGCAACTAATCGAGCCTTGTTTTTCAACACATCACCATGCTCATCAAGTTTTACTTTGAAGATCCATTTTAGAGCTATAATCATAGCACAGTCTGGAGCAGGTACTAACTCCCATACATCCAGACGATCAAACTCATGGATTTCATCTTGCATAGCATTGAACCAGCTATCTTCATTCATAGCAGTTTTAACATCTTTTGGTTCGATCTTAGATAGTACTGAGTTGAAGAAGCACCATAAGGCATCGGTTGCGAGTTGCTTCCGGGTTGATACAGGACGAGAGGGATTTCCAATGATGTTGTCTAATGGATGATCGTGAGTCCATTTTCTGAGGTGTTCATGTGGCATTTGTTGAGGAACTGAAGTAGCTGAGTCGATGTCTCCTGAAGAAGATGGTTCTGATGATGATTCAGGAGTAGCAAATATGTTTTCAAATGGAGCATCTTCAGGAGTCGCAAAGGGATTAACTTCATCATTGATGCCAGAAACATTTCCATGATGTACATTTGAAGAATGATGATTTGTTGATGAGACTGAAGGATCAGCAGCAGGTGCTTCTTGACTTACAGATGTTGAAACTGATGGATTGACTTCATTCACTGGAATATGAGCATCCTCTGTTGTAGGGATCAGCACCTCATTAGTAGTAGACTCATACAGTTCATCAAACATTGGATCAAATAATTTCTTTACATCATCTTCAGATGGAGGTACATATGGTGTTTCTTGAGAGAAGTTTGGAACAAGGGATGAACCAATAGGACTGTTTTGAAGTGCGGGTCCTGAGCTGGAGTGTCCAGGAGCCATTTGACCGGTCAGCTCATCAAACGTAACGTGAATTGTTTCCATGATATTTCGGGTTCTTTTGTTGTAGATTCGGTATCCCTTTTTGTTTGGTGCATATCCTACAAATACTCCAATGTCAGCTTTAGCTCTAAGTTTGCCCAAGTCTTGACCCTCATTAGTTGGATAGCACAAGGCACCAAACACACGAAGGAAAGATAGATTAGGTTTTCTGTTGTGGACAAGTTCATATGGAGTTTTTCCATGAATGGTGTGAATCAGGGAACGATTTTGTGTGTAGCATGCAGTGGCAATTGCTTCAGCCCAGAGAAACATTGGAACCTTTGAGTAGATCAGCATTGTTCTAGCAGCTTCAACAAGAGTACGATTTCGTCTTTCAACTACACCGTTCTGTTGAGGGGTTCGTGGAACACTTCTTTGATGGCTGATTCCAACGCTTTCATAGAATTCACTAAGTTGTTTGTTGACAAACTCAGTTCCATTGTCTGTTCTGATAATTCTGACAGTTTTGTTTAGTCTAACCTGCAGCTGTTTGATGAGTTTGATGATGATATCAGGAGTTTCATCCTTTGTCCTTAAGAACTTGACCCAGGTGAATCTAGAATAATCATCAACCACAACTAACACATATTTCTTCCCAAAGATATTCTGCACCCTCATTGGTCCACATAAATCCATATGAATCATATGAAGAACTTCTGTGACAGAGTTAGTGGGTTTGGGTTTATGGGCATACTTCTTGCTTTTTCCCAATTGACATGCTGAACAAAGATGATCCTTTTCATACTTTAGTCTAGGTAAACCTACAACTAAGTCCTTTCTGGAAAGATCGTTGATGGTGCCGAAGTTCAAGTGATTGAGACGACGATGCCATAACCATGACTTTGTCTTTGAAGCCTTTGATAACAAGCAGATTGGTGAAGCTCTCATCATGTCATCGATAGAGATAGTGTAAAGGTTTGAGCCACGAGTTCCTTTCAACAGTTCCTTACCATTAAGATCTCTAACGAAGCAGGTATGTTTTCTGAAGGCTACTTCTAGATCAGAATCACAGAATTGACCAACAGAGAACAGATTATGACCTAAACCTTCCACATAATACACTCTGGAGATGACACTATCACCAACAACATAATCTCCATAACCCATAATAGCACCGAAATGATCATTACCAAATCTAACAGTCCCGATGAATTTGCTCACGAAGTTCATGAGCCGTGACCGGTCTCCAGTCATATGCTTGGAATAGCCTGAGTCCAGGTACCACAGAACGATTTGAACGATCTGCAGTTGAACACAGACAAGAATGGATAACTGGATAATTGGGATCCCCATGCAAGAATGGGTTCCATTTGGTTAGTAGCAACAGTTGGACCACCCACATCAGAAATAGAAGCATTCATATCAGACAGTGAGGTAATGGAATCATTGTGAATAGATGCAATACTAGTGTCTGTATTAACCCTATTTACAGTGTGACCACTTCTTAAGGGAATAGTTCTACCAGTAGGCATCCATTTTCTAGTGGGCATTATCTGATTAGTCTTATGACCAACAGGTATCCAATAAAAGCCTATTCTGCTGAATGTTCTTCCTGTGGGTTTCCATTGTTTTCTAACTCTCTTTCGCTTTTGCCTTTTAGCCTTTTTAGTATGAGTTTTAGCATTAACAATATTAACTGGACAATTAACATCATTAGGCAAAGCATTGACATCACATCCATGATTAGAAACAGAATTCAAGCAAACATCAGAACAAGTTTTGCAAATAGTATCAGAATTCGAATTAATTACAGTACGCTTATGGCTAATACTAGAATCAACACGATTCGTTTTATTCGGTTCAAACATAAGGTTCCTAGATTGTTCTTCTACTTTCTTCCAGTGCACATTCTTAGCTTGAGAGGTCCTATCATTCCTTGTATTGTCTTGAGACTTTGACCTGCTCCCTTTAATGTCACTGATTACTCCTGTAGAGGGAATGGGAACATTAGTTTGTTTTACTACTCTTTGCACCACCTGTTTAGATGTGCTGGGATCTGAACTACATGCAGGTGCACTACGGTTCACTTTCGCAAAGCTAGATGTACTGAGATTAGTACTCCTAGAAGGCACATTTGAGTTCTCTTTCTTAGCATTGACAGATCTAGAATCTGAACTACTCAATGGTACACTACTTCTCACATTCAAGCCATTGGGAATCGAGTGCATGTCATGTTTGGCCTTAGGCATCGAGCATGGAATCAAAGGGTTAACTCTCTCACCTAATGTCTTTGGGCATATTGTGATCAAACATTCTAAGATTTCTTGAGATCGTTTGGCATATGAGCATGCATGTCCAATTGCATTATCATGAGGTTTCTCTAGCTTATCCTCTTCAACAATCTCACGCAGGCATTCTAAGCAATCCTTAAGGGATGAGAAATATGTTTGAATGGCAAGTTTGTTATTCCTTAGATGAGGGGGGACATATGTCACAGATAAAGCATATTTATTACTAGAGCAAACCTTAGATACAACATTCTCCTCATTGATCATTGGCATTTTCCCTTTTACCTGACTCTTCAGATTCTCGATTTCCTTTTGCAATGAAGTTATTTGTTCGTTGTTTTTGTTACGAGTGACTTTAATTGATTCAAACAACTCATTGAAATGACGTTTAACCTTTTCATTTTCTTCTAGAAAACTTTCGTTTTCCTTTTGTAAAGCATTTACTAGGTTTTGAAGATGAAACGTTTGAGAATTCTGAGAATCTAAAGAAGGAGGCATTTGGGAGCCTGTCATATTGTTCGTTTGGCCCTTTAATTGAGAGATTTGGGCTTTCAACTTTCTGATCGTGTTGCACTGAGCTTGAATCTGTTCATCACGTTTGTTAATTTGAAAAACTGCATCAAACTCTGGAGCATCTGAAGATGTCTTGATATTTGAAGTTTTGACATTTTCTTTGAGATGTTGATATTTTAGTTGTAAATTAAAATACTCAACTTCTAGTTTAAAAAAATGTTTAACCAACGTGTCGTGATCATCCAGTTCAATTTTCTCGTTTAGTTTAGAATTAGTTTTTTCAAGCTCAATGACACGATCATGGGAGACTTTCAGGGCCACAGATAATTCATGAAATTTGGAAGCATTAATAGAACAATTTGAAGCAGTGAAAAAGACATCTTGAGCAACACATTCAGTAATAAGATTCTCATTTAATGTATGCAGGTTCTTTCTCTCAATCTCATTATATTTTAGTGCACGCTCATAGTCATTAATTTCCACTATTATTGCATCAAATTCCTTTTCCATTCCCTTAATATCCGTTTCTATCCCCTTTTTAAGACTCTCAAAGTGATCCTTTAGAAGTTTAAAGAATGGCATGACCTCAGTTAAATAACATTCTTTCATTTGTTCAAAACCCCTTTCTCCTTCAGTTATACCAGTGGGTGTGATCCTTTTCTTGCAAGTTTTCTCAAAATCAACAAAAAGTTGAAATATAACGTATTGGCTAATTAATGTCTTGCTTTTAGTGGCAATTGTTCTAGGTACAAGATGCATTGGTGTATTAGGAGGATACACAGTTGCTCTAGGCATTTTCCGAAGGGGAGGGTTTGTTTCTACAATATTTTCAGCTTTCTGCTTATCTAAATCCATTTTCCATAAGACTTGTTCGGGAGTCAACAATGTCTGAGTCTTAAACTTGTTCAAGGAAATCCAGTTTTCCTTCTTGTAGTCATGGGGAGTGATAATTACTTTCTTCTCTTTGCATTTAGGATCATTTAGTTTCTTATTCATCTTCTCCCTAGTGACTTCATCTAATTTCTTGTCATCCTCAGTGCACTCAATGCAACTAGGTTTTTGTCTAGGTTTAAGAATCTCATTTCCATCATAGATAACACTTTGAGCTGCTTTTGCAATCTTTCCATACTCAGGGTTGGGTTTATCTATAATGGGAACACTATGCTTATCGCTTAGAACTCTATGCTTAGTGATCATGTGAGCAGTCTGAATGGTGTTTCCTTGCATGTACAACTTGTTTTCAAGTTTGTTTTTCAAAGTTTTCAGATTAGAAAAATCTCTCAAGAGCTTTGATTCTTTTGCATTAAATTCTTGCTTAAGCATTTTCACATTTTCTTGAAGTTCTTGTTTTTGCTTAGCTGTTTTAGAAAGTTTTTCTTGCAAAGAATTTAATTCTTGTTTCAATACTTCTTCTCTAAAATTACTTTTTCTAATTACTGTACGCACTTGGTCATCCATTTCCTGCTCACGAGTGGTCAACTCAAATTTAGCACGTTGTTCATAAATAGCAACACGTTCTTTATAGGCATTTAGTTCAGAAATTATGGAATCATCAGGAGCACATGCAGTGTATTCATCAAAGACATAGTCATTGTTGACTGCAGAAGATGCATCACTTGGTACAACTTCACTTTCACTTTGTTTCACGTATTGATCGTATGGGACAATATTGATATTACCCATATTTTCAACATTTGATTCAAAAGTTTCAGTTGGTTGTACTTTGTCATGCATCTGTTGCACATCAGCATCATCGTATAGCTTTAATACCTCAGAGATGAGTTTGTCCTTGGATGGGCCAGCATGTGGTGAAGAAGAGATCTTGGGAGAAACCATTGGAGAGATGCTAGCCATAAAGATTGTGTGTGCAGTAGGTCCATCATCTACATCAGAGTCGTATGCATCACAGTCAGCAACTTGAAAGGCGTTCTGATGATTGTGACCTATCTCCTGAATAGGCTGCTCATCCACATCTGCATCATAGGTCTTGGCATTACCCTCAGCAAGAAACAGCAATTCCTCTTCATCCAACGCAGCACCATTGTCCTGAGCTTGTGCCAGTAACATCTTATCTCTGAAGTAATCAGCATTCTGTGGACGTTTTGGAGATGTGCAGTTCCTTGCAATGTGTCCCTCACCACCACAGTTATAGCATTTGATCGGCTTAGCTTGACCTTGGTTACCATTTCTTCCTCGATTATGATTGCCCACATATCCTCTACCAGCACCACCCCTTCCCTGATCATACTGTCTTTCCTGAACTGGTTGCACCACAATCCTTCCATCTTTAACAGTGGCTTGGTTATGTGGGTTAGATGCAGTTCTGAGGTTGTTGTTGGTTTGTGGGAGAGAATTCATGTTTTGACTAATGAGTAGAGCTAGTTGATCAATGATGTTACCCACGCGTGCATCAGCATCAGCTTGTTTGAACATAGGATCAGGAATGAGTTTGTGATTACCATTACCCAAGGGTATGACTTGTGATGCTTTGGTTGTGATTCCAATGTTTGAGTAGAAAGCTGTTGAGTCATTAGACGAACTTGTCTCTCCCTGGTTGGTTTTAAACTGATTGAGAATCAATTTTTCAAACATAGCATGTCTCTCATTCTGAAGGAGGAAGGCATAGAGTTGCTCATAGTTTGTATTCTTCAGTCCTTTAGTGAGCTTCACAGCTGTGACAAACTTGTGCCATTCGGGATTCATGTTGTTCACAAACTTTGAGTTGAGCTGAATGTTAGGCATAGTCATTCTGATGTTCCTCATGTCATTCACTAACTTATGAAATCTCACATAGTACTCATAGACACTCTCATCTGGTTTCATCTTGAAGTGCTCAAATTCGTCATAGAGTTGGGATTCTCTGTCTTCCATAGTTAGTTCTGAACCTGAGAGAAGCATCTTAACATTATCCCAAACTGCCTTTGCTTCAGTGTTATGATTGATCAGCTTGTAGATGTCTTTAGGAAGACCTTGAAGAACAATGTTTGAAGCCCTGATATCTGCATCAAATCTCTTTTTCTCCTTATCATCAAGCTCATCATACATCTTAGGTCTGTCCATTCCGTAAATAGGAGTACCATCTTCATTAGTATCAAGTATGTCTCTAGTCGTTTCAACTCGATATGGTCCTTCATCAATGGATTTTAGAATATTGACACCATTTTCCTTTCCAAGGCAATACAATCTGATTCGTTGAGCCCAAGAATCGTAGTCAGTTCTGTCAAGCATGGGTGGACGAGTATCTGATCCAGCTGCTTGTACATCCTCGGCAACAGTGGAGATGACAGTAGGGACGTTGGTGGACATGTTATCAGATTATACGGGATTTTATAACTCAATGATTAAACCGGGAAATAGATTCTTTCACGGGATTTTACTAAATCAAGAGAAAACCGTAAACAATCACTCAAGTCGCTAGATGATAAAGCTCTAAGTCGCTAGAAACAAATCCACTAAGTCGCTACCAATTAATTCGCTAGACACCCAAGTCGCTAGAATCCCAAGTCGCTAACAGAAAAACAAGTCGCTAAGTAGTAACTCGCTACGGACCAAGTCGCTAACCAAATTTTGGCAGCAATTCGCTACACAAGTCGCTAGAAACACAAGTCGCTAAAGAGCAACTCGCTACTAACCAAGTCGCTACCACAAGTCGCTACCCGTAGTGGAGATTCCACTACTTGTACTTTAACTCGCTAGATCTAACTCGCTAGATTTAACACTGTAACTCGCTACAATTTAATGAAGCAAGTCGCTATGAAGAAAACTTATCCGTGAACTAACTCGCTACCATGAAAAACCATATAAACATCACTTTTCAATCCAAAAACAACCCAACCAAGATGATTCAAGCTTACCAAATGAAAACCTAAACACTTATGATGATTCTAAACACAAAAGTACCAACAAAATTCAAACTTTAACACAAGAAATCAACCAAATGATGCAAAAACCACTAAACTTTTTCAAACTCAAAAACCACCTAAAAACCACTATAAATCCAAAGATGTGCAAGATATGATCTAACCTTGGCTCTTGATACCAATTGTAAGATATAACTTTTCACATACACATCAAACCATAACACAAGGTGGCGTATAAGATGGAATTCTAGAGAGAGAAAGTTAGAGGTTTAGGGAACTTAGTGAGAGAAAGTGAAAGATATTATTATGAGCTCCAACTCTCTACCTTGGGAGGTAGAGAGTATTTATAGTCTTACATAAATCGCCACACTTTGGGCTGTGGATCAGGCATACAGTGGGTAAAGACCCGTCCGTCCTCCACGGTGTTACTTAACTAAATACTACTAAACTTAAATGAACTACGACTACGAGCTTTCCAACGATTACATATACTTGAGGTGACCGACTCTTTAATACCGGGAATTTCTAATTCCTAACATTACTTTTTCTTATAATGCTTTTCTTGTTGGTTTGATCCGTGACAATCATAACCATCAATTTGTTACTTGTTACTTGCTTAAACAAACAAACAACACTTGTAGTGCAACCAAGTCTCTTGGGACGACCTTGATTTACCATATACTATACTACAACTTGACTAGGGTATACTTGCCCGAATGTGTTCCTAGTTAACCGGTAATTCTTGCATACAAATTTAAAACCTCGTGCGAACGCATCAGTTTTAATATTTATAAAGTCTCGTTATACCTATGGTCTACTTTAATGCACTAACGGGCAGTGTACCTGGTCGTCTGTAGTGTAGTAATCGGTAAAGCCGAGGTCGTCCCAAGAGCTATGTGTGTTGGATTATTACTAAGTCTAGGTGTCACAAATTTAATAAAGGTTTTGATAAGGAATTAATTAATTAAACTACTAAAGCAGATGAAAGCAAATAAAAGGTAAAGGATAAATCAATATAGGAGAGTGGTGCTAACCTAGTTATTCCTCCTAGCTAGTAATGTCTATGTCTACTTACTTACAATTACTTAAGGTGGGGTCAAAGTCGAGAGGACAACATTTGGTCAATTTGCCCTAACCTATCAACAAAGATGCTACCACAGGAGAAGTCAGGTGTCCCCTCATAAGTCCTGTTGTTCCTGGTCCCCTAAGCCAAGTCATTAATTACCACTACATGCTATATTTACAATAGTGAGTGCCTGGGCATTAGCAACTTAAACACTCACCCCCTAATTCTTAAGTTCACCCAAACGGTAGGTGATCAGTTGGTCAAATCGCACAAGTAGAAAGGGTCGTCAGTTGGTCATATCTTACCCTTCCAGTCTCAGTCCGCTCACCTAGGGTCAGTTGGTCATATCTCCTAGGCAATTGACCTCTACCGCCATTCAAAACTACCGAACCAAGGGTGGCTACCAATAAACTATGCATGCATACACTTAGAAATAATTATGCGGAAGTAATGTAAACGCAAACAAAACAATTAAGGAATCATAACTAGGCTAGCACCAAGAGGTGCTTAGCCACTCATATTAATCATACAAACCAATTCAATATTCAAAGGTACGAAATACATGAATTAAAAGTAAAGAAAATATAAAATACTAATGCTTATCGTAGGGGAGTGATTTATCCCTTGGAGACAGCTCCGTATGCTCCTCTAGACCTGCCTTGAGCTTTTTCCCACGTTCTCTGATTGTTGTACGTGGAATGGGATGATTAGAAATGCTGGAATTCTTGGGGTATTTATAGGCCAGATCTGGGTTACGGTGTAACTATAACAAGAGTTACCCCGTAACCTTCAATTCCTTCGTATTTTGCACTAGATCTGCTAGTTATTGTGTAACCTTATTAGTGGTTACGTCGTATTCTTCAATAAACTTGGTTACGCCGTAGTTGATGGAATAGTTACGGCATAGTTATCAGCGGCGTGGAACCTCATTTGATTACGCCGTAACCTTCTGATGAGTTGGTTTTCTGAGTCAAGCAATAGTTACGGCGTAATGTGAGATACGAGTTACGCCATAACTTCTTCAAAATCAGCATACTATGATAAATCTTTAGATAATTCTCCAATTTCGCGTCTCTTTAGCTCCAATGCTCGTAATTTACTTGAAAGTGGAAAACAATGGAAAACAAGCGTAAATCCATATAAATGATATAAATTACAAGCATTATTGGAGGAAATTGACACTTAATATTCAGGACTATTTGATGTTATCAGACTTACTGAAGAGGAGCTCAATAGGATGATGCTGATTGAAGCTCTTGAAGAGGCATTGTACTCAGAGCCAATCAACACTAGATATCCAATCATCAATTGGGATATCTATACTGAAGAAGGGAAAAGATATTGGAGGATTCACAAAGCTGGAGGAAGAACAAGTGCATATCTGTAGTTGGTGGATTTATTTGCAGTCATTGACAGGGAAGATTTGCTTAAGCTGTGGGAACTAGTCAAATAAAGGTTCAAGAACAAAGATCCAGATAATGACAAAGATGTGGAGCTACTCTATGAACTTCAGAACATCTTCGAACCTGATCTACCATTTCAATTTTCATTTTGGCCGGCTTTAGGTCACCAATCCCCATACGCAAAAACATCGAACGAGGCATTATGCTAATACTAGCTCCAAGATCAGCTAGGGCATTACACATGTTTAGACTCCCGATCAAGCAATGGAGAGTGAAACATCCTGGATCTTTTTCCTTTTGTGGTAGCTCGTTCCTCAAAACCGCTGAAAATCTTTTGTTGAGGCGAACTATCTCATCATTGCTTAATTCCTGCGGAATATTAGTCTGATTAGTTTTAAAGGAATTATTGATAGGGAAGTTTACCGGAGAAGCTTGGTTCAGAAGTGACTGTCTTTCCATGCTGATTCGTCGCTTAACTTTTTCTGCAAAGGTCATTGGTTCTTCAAGGATAGTTTCTACAGTGTGGACAACTTCCTCCTCCCGAGCTGCTAGGTAATCAGAGATGGCTTCTGAACATGAGCTAACACTTTTCTCCAATATCTTAATCCTATCATCGTGAATTTTGAGAGAAGAGACTGTATTATCCACGAATGTTTTCATCATCTTTTCAATCCTATCATCATGCTCTCTTGATTCCTTGATGTGGTCAAGAATCTTTTTCTCAAGATTGCTCCCGGTTTTGGTCTCAAACACACTCTTAACCCTCTCAATCCTGCATGCTTCAGCTTCTCTTTCTAACCTTCGTTTTTCAAAAATTTCCCCATAATTGTATTCTTGTTTTCTTATCGTCTTCATAACCTTATGGTCGAAATTGTCTCTCAGTCTGTACCCTGTATCTATATGCCACTTGTAGCAATGTTCAGAAATCCGTTGAATACATTCCAAGGCTTGGTCAGGAGCCATACTAGGAATAGGTCTCGGGGAATCGAGAAGTTCTCGTGTTAGTGCATTAATCCCACGATAGAAGACGTAGACGATCTGATGTTTGTTTAAATCATGGGTAGGGCATCGATAGAGTAGCTCATTAAATCTTTCCCATGCTTGGTAAATCGTTTCTTCTCCAACCTGAACGAGTTGATAGATTTTCCAAAGAAGCTTGGCCATTTTTTAAGGAGGGCAAAATTGTTGGATGAAATATTTTCTTAGTTTATCCCATGCTCCTTTACAATCGTTAGAGAGTTTGTTATACCATCCTTTCACTGTCCCAGTAAGAGTCATAGGAAAAATCCTTGCAGTGACCGAATAGCTCGGAGTACCTCTGACGTTGAAAAGAGAGGATAAGTGGAGAACTTCTTCTACGTGATCCTGAACGTCCTCATCTTCATCTACAAAAAAATTAAGTTCGTGTAACTCTTAAATAATATGATCTGGAATAGAGTATTTTTCAGTATTAGAATCCTGTGTGAAGGTTCATTGGCAGTTCTCATTTGGTCACTCCAAGTACTGCTCCATAGTTAGGTCATCGATATTATTTTCATTGATGACCTCCAGTTCTGCGTCAGACAGATCTGATTCATAAAATGAGAAGATGTTGTGAATAGGAACCGGAGAGTAAACTTTCCTTGTCCAAAATTGCTTCTCTAGGTCGTCGAATGGGGTGGCCAGAAAAGGCCTCGAGCTGCGAGTCTTGTATCCTGACATTTAAGAAAGAAAATTAAAAATAGACTTAGTACGAAATCCTAAAATAGCTCCCCGACAGCGGCGCCAAAAACTTGATGCAGGTTTCACTGACTAGGTTTTAATATTTATAAAGTCTCGTTATACCTATGGTCTACTTTAATGCACTAACGGGCAGTGTACCTGGTCGTGTGTAGTGTAGTAATCGGTAAAGCCGAGGTCGTCCCAAGAGCTATGTGTGTTTTTGATAAGGAATTAATTAATTAAACTACTAAAGCAGATGAAAGCAAATAAAAGGTAAAGGATAAATCAATATAGGAGAGTGGTGCTAACCTAGTTATTCCTCCTAGCTAGTAATGTCTATGTCTACTTACTTACAATTACTTAAGGTGGGGTCAAAGTCGAGAGGACAACATTTGGTCAATTTGCCCTAACCTATCAGCAAAGATGCTACCACAGGAGAAGTCAGGTGTCCCCTCATAAGTCCTGTTGTTCCTGGTCCCCTAAGCCAAGTCATTAATTACCACTACATGCTAGATTTACAATAGTGAGTGCCCGGGCATTAGCAACTTAAACACTCACCCCCTAATTCTTAAGTTCACCCAAACGGTAGGTGATCAGTTGGTCAAATCGCACAAGTAGAAAGGGTCGTCAGTTGGTCATATCTTACCCTTCCAGTCTCAGTCCGCTCACCTAGGGTCAGTTGGTCATATCTCCTAGGCAATTGACCTCTACCGCCATTCAAAACTACCGAACCAAGGGTGGCTACCAATAAACTATGCATGCATACACTTAGAAATAATTATGCGGAAGTAATGTAAATGCAAACAAAACAATTAAGGAATCATAACTAGGCTAGCACCAAGTGGTGCTTAGCCACTCATATTAATCATACAAACCAATTCAATATTCAAAGGTACGAAATACATGAATTAAAAGTAAAGAAAATATAAAATACTAATGCTTATCGTAGGGGAGTGATTTATCCCTTGGAGACAGCTCCGTATGCTCCTTTAGACCTGCCTTGAGCTTTTTCCCACGTTCTCTGATTGTTGTACGTGGAATGGGATGATTAGAAATGCTGGAATTCTTGGGGTATTTATAGGCCAGATCTGGGTTACGGTGTAACTATAACAAGAGTTACCCCGTAACCTTCAATTCCTTCGTATTTTGCACTAGATCTGCTAGTTATTGTGTAACCTTATTAGTGGTTACGTCGTATTCTTCAATAAACTTGGTTACGCCGTAGTTGATGGAATAGTTACGGCGTAGTTATCAGCGGCGTGGAACCTCATTTGATTACGCCGTAACCTTCTGATGAGTTGGTTTTCTGAGTCAAGCAATAGTTACGGCGTAATGTGAGATACGAGTTACGCCGTAACTTCTTCAAAATCAGCATACTATGATAAATCTTTAGATAATTCTCCAATTTCGCGTCTCTTTAGCTCCAATGCTCGTAATTTACCTGAAAGTGGAAAACAATGGAAAACAAGCGTAAATCCATACAAATGATATAAATTACAAGCATTATTGGAGGAAATTGACACTTAATATTCAGGACTATTTGATGTTATCAGACTTACTGAAGAGGAGCTCAATAGGATGATGCTGATTGAAGCTCTTGAAGAGGCATTGTACTCAGAGCCAATCAACACTAGATATCCAATCATCAATTGGGATATCTATACTGAAGAAGGGAAAAGATATTGGAGGATTCACAAAGCTGGAGGAAGAACAAGTGCATATCTGTAGTTGGTGGATTTATTTGCAGTCATTGACAGGGAAGATTTGCTTAAGCTGTGGGAACTAGTCAAATAAAGGTTCAAGAACAAAGATCCAGATAATGACAAAGATGTGGAGCTACTCTATGAACTTCAGAACATCTTCGAGTGGACTGCATCTTGTAACTACTTGCAATGGAACAGATATCTATATGCTGGTTGAAAGAACTTATCCACTTGCACTTGGGAATCTTCTACAGATGTTGGATGCAGGGTTACGAATGGGCAATGCAATTGAAATGGCCAAAGAGTTGCTACTAAAGATTTTTGATCAAGCTGGAAGACCTAGTAGAAGAAAGTGATGTTTGGAAGAATCCTCTAATACTGAAGAAACTTGTGATTCATAAACCCAATCACAAGTTTAGGGGAGGACTTTTGGGAAATTCACATTTGCAGTTAATACTTATAGCTTTGGATTTAGTATTCATAGTGGTATTATAAAAGTATTAACTAGTTAGTACTGATAGTTCAAGAGTTAGTACTGATAGTGTTGAGTTAGTACTGTTCTATATAAGGAATGTCGTGTGAGGTCTGTAACATCATATATTCTATTTGTATAGAAGATATGATACATTTAATACATAGTTATCTTTGTAAGGGATCTCTTTAGTGTATAAAAGGAGATCCTAGCTAGGTCAGAATACATCATATACACACATTAGCATTTCCCTAACCCTAGTCGTCTTAAGTAAAGCTTCAAGGTTGTAAACCCTAGTACTAGGAGAGTACTCGTATTATTGATTAATAATATTGAAGCGCTGGTGTTATACTCGTGTTGACTTTAATCTTCTAAGTGCATTCAAGTAGATTCCGCATACTTGTGTGTATTCATAACAAAGTTTCTCATTGTTGTTTTGCAACCATCCAAGGCAACTACACGTTTATGAGCTAAGTGTTCTAGATCCAAGGTTTGGGACTCCACACCAAACGATCTCAGGAACTCTTAGAATATGTAATTGTCACAAGTCCTAAATCTGGTAATAGGCGAGATAGAATAGTTACACCAAGTTCTATGCCTAAAGTCAAGAATGTGACTTTTGGTGTGCCTCATAAAGTCTCAGATCCAAGCACTTCTAGACCACAAATGCAAAGATTAGTATCACCAACTAATATTCCCTTCGTTCCTTCTACAGGAGTAATCAGTAAAACTAAGGTTAGCGGGTCAAAGCCTTCAGGCAATACAATGCAAGATAGGACCATACGAGCTAAGAGTGTTGAAAAGAAGAAAGTAGAAGAACACCCTAGGAAGAATAAGTTTGAGCTGAATAAAACGAATCGTGTTGATTCTAGTATTAGCTATAAGCGTACTGTAATTAATTTGAATTCTACTACTATTTGCAAAACATGTAATCAATGTGTGGTTTCTGGTATTAATCATGAATGTATTGCAAATGAGTTGAAAAATGATGTTAAATCTTCAGTCAAAATTATAAAAAATGCTAAACAGGTTAAGGATGTCTCGAAGCCTATTAGGAAAAGGTTTAGTAATTATTGGAAGCCTACAGGAAGAAAATTTAGAAATGTGGGTTATCAATAGAAACCTACTGGCCGAAAATTCAAATTGAATGAATTATGCCCTAAATTAGTTAGATCAATGCCTACTAATAAATGGAAGCCTACTGGTAGAATCATACCTTTAAGAAGTTCCCATACTTCAAATAGGTCCACTGCCTCTACTAGTCTTGCCTCTACCACTAATGATGTCATTGCCTCTAAAATACTGTAGGTATATCAATTGCATGTAAAAACAAACCGGAACCCATGTTTCCATGGGGATCCAATGCTTCCAGTTATACACAATTGTCTGTGTTTAAATGCAGGTCGTACAAATCGTCCTTTGGTATTTGGACTCAGGCTGTTCAAAGCATATGGCTGGAGATCGCTCAAGGCTCAAGAACTTTGTAAATAGATTCATCGGTACAGTTAGATTTGGGAACGACCATTTTGGAGCTATCATGGGTTATGGAGACTACGTGTTTGGAGATAGTGTAATCTCCATGGTATATTACGTTGAAGGTCTTGGTCATAATTTTTTCCCTGTTTGCCAATTCTGCGACTCTGATCTAGAAGTGGCCTTTAGAAAACATTCTTGCTTCATTAGAGAACTAGATGGTGTTGAACTTTTAAAGGGAACACGTGGAACTCTCCAATCTGCTTGTTGTCAAAGGCTTCTAAAACAAATTCATGGTTATGGCATCGTCATCTCAATCACTTGAACTTCGGAACCATAAATGATCTTTCTAGAAAGGACCTCGTAAGAGGCTTGCCCAGATTAAAGTATGAAAAATATCATATTTGTTCAGCATGCCAATTGGGAAAAAGCAAGAAATATGCCTATAAACCCAAACCTGCTAACTCAATCATGGAAGTTCTTCATACTCTTCATATGGATTTGTGCGGACCAATAAGAGTTCAAACTATAAACGGAAAGAAATATGTGCTAGTCTTGGTTGATGACTACTCTCGGTTTACTTGGGTTAAGTTTTTGAGGTCAAAGGATGAAACTCCCGACGTCATCATCAAACTTGTTAAAAAGTTGCAGGTCCAGCTTAATAAAACAGTTAGAATCATCCGAACAGATAATGGAACTGAGTTTGTAAACAAAGAACTAAGTCAGTTCTATGAAAGCATTGGGATTAGCCATCAAAGAAGTGTTCCTCGCACTCCTCAACAGAACAGTGTAGTTGAAAGACGAAATCAAACTCTTGTAGAAGCTGCAAGAACTATGCTTATATTCTCAAAGGTCCCAATGTTTCTCTGGGTGGAAGCCATTGCCACTGTATGCTACACCCAAAATCGTTCCCTAATTCATACAACTCATAGAAAAACCCCTTACGAACTTGTCCACAACCGAAAACCAAATCTGTTTGTGTTCGGTGCCTTATGTTATCCTAATAGTAAAGGCCAACATTTGGGTAAATTGAAAGCTAAGGCGGACATTGGAGTTTTTGTTAGTTATGCACCAAACCGGAAGGGTTACTGAATCTACAATAAAATAACCCGAGACATCATGGAATCTATTCACCTTAATTTTTATTAAGCAGTTCCATCAGTTCTTCTCTTGTACAGAATCACTCCCCAGCAGTTCCATATGTACCTCCATCTGAAGAAGATTTGAAGAAATTGTTTGACCCGATGTTTGATGAATATTATAAACCTCATGATAATGATAATTTGGAGATCATTTCATCGAAACTATGGATTGAGTTCTTGGGAAGATGATCAAACCATGCGGTGGCATGAAGCGTCAGGGAATATGGAAAGAGGTATAAGCGAAGGGCGTCATCGGTGACCCCATTTTGCTTCATACTTTGGGTGACGGTGAGAAATTTGTCGAGATGCTTGTTGGCATCGTCACCCGGTGATCCGTGAAATTGGCAAAAACTTTGGACTTGTTGAATCATGTGATGCTTAAGTCCAAAATCCGTGGCCTCGATGTTGACCGGGGCAATTGGACCGCCCCGTCCATCCATCGTGGGTTGGCAAAGCTCCTCCATCGTTCGGAGATCGGGAGCTTGATTTTGTGGACCAGGTACTTGGACTTGAGGTCCGTTTCCTAGGTTATGTGTCATGGTGGGTTGTTCAACGGTACGTATCTCGGGTACGTTTGCTTGGTTACGGTTACGTCTACGAGCTTGCGAGCGAGTGCGCATGCACTTCCAAAAACAACACTTTCAATTAAAACAAGACCGAGGCAAAACACAGTGAACTTAAACCAATAATCCCACGTGAAATGATCACTTCTATAAGTAAAACGCACAAAGGAGCAGAGAGACTTTGTAGGTCAGCGCGAAGCTTATTAAAAACCCGTCTCTTTTCAGCCGCAATTTAATGTCAGGCCGTCCTTATACCCCTCACACAGTTTGTTAAACCGATAAAAGTAAACCAAAACACGAGCGACACAAAGGCAAGTTTTAAATCTTTAGTTCGGGAACTTATAATGATAACACCTCAGTTGAGAATGTTATTTTGATTGTGTCTTCTATTTATTTAAAACAACAAGGAAAAATCTTTTTGTATTTTTAATCTTTTACATATATATACAAAGAAAAGAAAAAAATATTTTTGTATTTTTGTATTTTTATAAAAACAATAACTTCACGAGGAAGGTTCTTCAAGTCACTAATCGCAAAAACTTCACGATATTGTCGCAACACACCTCCCCGGCAGCGGCGCCAAAATTTGATTCGTTGTGAAGTGAGTGGTGAAAAACACAATATCAACGTATATCAAAATAACCGTAAAATTCGACAAATTAACCCTTTAGGAAAAAGGTCAACGTGCCAAACCTCACGGGTGTGATAAAAGTGATACCGGAAAAGTGATTTCCCGGGTCGTGTCCCAACGAGGTGTGAATGGAAGGATTCGTTGAGTTTCGTGATTTGAACTTGAATTGGATTTTAATGATTTGGATTTGATTACGTATTCTAAAATTTAATTAACGGGAAAGTAATTAAGGCAAGGGAACCCTAATAAACTAAAAATAAACTATCACTAAGCCTAAGAAATGATAAAACGAAGCTACACTAAGTTCTAAGGTGCAAAAACTAAAAAACGTAAAAACCGAGAAACAACCCGAGCCATAAACGTAAAAGTTTTGCAATTTAAGGGCTACGGGTGTGAAATCAATTTTCCTACGTTCTAATTGACTAAAAATAATTTTAGAAAAAGACCGGGTATTTTTTTGACTTTTAAATTAATTACTACGAATTAAAATCTATTAAACACTAATTAAATGATTAAAAATACTAAACTATTTTTGAAAATTCTGAAAAATTCACAGAAAGTGCTTTGCTATTCACTGATTCTAAGAAAAATTAAAAAGTTGGGTGTTGCTTTTGAAAATAAGCTGGAAATAAGCTCAAAAGAACTTAAAGTACAAACTGCCAAATGACCTTAAGTATTTAAGTGTGCAACATTTTAATGAGACAAGTCCCAAGGGCAAACGGTAGAGGTGTTGTGTGTGAGCTGGATGGCGTGGGTTCGAGTCCCACCATGCCGGTTTTTTAGAAACTCTTTTTTTTTTTCAAATCTGCTTCTAGGAAACTGAAGAAGCAATCAAAATAAACAAAATTTTGTGAAAACTTCTTTATGAAAACTTGTCAATAAGCTGTTAAGACAGCTTATTGATTACTGATTTGGACAGTTTCACAACAAACACAACACTAAGTCACTTGAGCACAAATAAGCAAACACAACAGTTGGATGACCAATACAAAAAGAGAAATAAGCAGTTGGGTAACTAAACAAGCAAATGCTCAATGAAA
The DNA here is from genome assembly GCA_019973895.1 of Chrysanthemum seticuspe. Lineage (NCBI taxonomy): Eukaryota > Viridiplantae > Streptophyta > Magnoliopsida > Asterales > Asteraceae > Chrysanthemum > Chrysanthemum seticuspe. The sequence goes on along the minus strand of BPTQ01000003.1, from coordinate 209,208,862 downwards.
ATAAGCTAGATTCAAATGAGATAAGCTAAATGGAACAGGGAATAGCAGTTGGAATAATTGCTACACTAAGGGGTGTCCTAAACAACTAATCAAATAGGAATAGCAAAAGCAAACTACAATAAGCACTAGATAAGCTAATCAAACTAAATAGTAATAGACCTAAGCTAAGGCACCTATTGGGTCCTAGAAAGATTGAATAAGCAAACGTAAACCTACATAAGCAAAAGAAAGGACTGATCTGTTGTGCAGGCTGCAAGCTGAAAAGTAGCCTGAAGGTGTCTGTTTGCAGCTTATTTTTAAGCTGAGAGGGTGAGATTCCAAGGCAATCAAAAGCTACAATAACAAGGTTAGCACAGTATAGATCCAAAAGAGACCAAGTGATGGACAAAACAAGCTTTTAACATCTTGGAATTAAACTCTCATCAGCATGTGTTTGGCTGAGACAGAGCAAAAAAAATTGTAAACACAGATTTTTGAATTCAAATTTGACTAGGCTATGGGATTCTTTGATGCACAAAACTGGGAGCGATACTGAGTTGGGTTGGTACAGATGCTAGAAAAACACGGTTGACAAGCTTCTAATTGCAAATAAGCTGTAATAAAGAGCCAAGAAGAGCAGCAATGGCTGCTCTCCCTTTTTTTTTAAAGTATGACAATAGCTTTTTTTTTTACTTAAAATGTTGCAAAACTTCTTCAAACAACTGAAAACCTTGTGAAACTAACTAATGACATCAAAACTACTTTGACTGCATTGGTCAAAGTGGGTAAAAACCACATTGACCCATTCAATAAGCTTAATCCAAACACACTTTTACAAAGGTTTTGACTCTATTTTTTTCTTTTGACCCCAATTTTTTCTTTACTGTAAATCAATGCATTTAACCAATGACAAATATCAATAATAACTAGTAACAAAAGAGAACAAGATTACTCAAAAAAACTTTTTCATTGAAATAAAGTTTACGATTACAAAAAAAACTTAAACTGAAAATTTTCTAAAAACTAAGGGGTGCCCCATAATATGGCTACAAGCTCCTATTTATACTACAATCTTGGGTCTTCATCTCTTCTTGTGTTTCTTCATGTTGTGCTTCTGCTGTGAGATAAAACCAGCCAAAGACTCACTTGTGCTTTCTTGAATTGAATCTTGGCCATCCAATAGAGTTAGGTACCATTTAGATATATCACAGCCGTCCATGGGGTCTTGTGAAGCTTGGATTGCCAGCTTGGCCATTGGAATGAGGGGGGGGAAATTGGTAGTGGGTTTGGGATTTGGGTAAAGAGGAATAAGGTGAGTTTGGGTTTTGATGTAGCTGGGTAAAAGGATGATATGGAGGTGGAGTGTTTGGGGAGAAGGAAAAGAGGAGTAGGTTTTTTGGGGAGCAGATAAAGGGAGGAGCAGGGTATGTGTTTCTTGGGCGGGAAAATGGGGAAGACAGGGGTTGGATGGGTTGTTTATCAGTTGACCGGGTCTAGTGGGTTGACCGGGTCAGGATTTGGGTTTGGACTTGGATATTGGGCTTAAGTAGTAAATGGACTTAGGATTAGAAATGAATCCATTTAGTATTTCAGGGACCAAAATTGTAATTCTGAAAATCCAGGGACCATTCATGTAATTCTGAAAAGTATTCCAAGGGCCTGTTTTGTCAATCTCCAATATTCAAAGGACCAAATCTGTCATTTTTTAAACTCGAAGGACTGAAATTGTAATTTTCCAAAAATTCTTATAAAGACCAAAAATGACAAATTAGAATTACCAAAGGACTAAAAAATATTATTTTCCAATTTAAAATGTCCAGGGGTAAATTCTGTCAATCTTTGAAATTCCAGGGACTAAAGTTGCCATTTTTAAAAGTTGGGGGACTGAAACTGCCAATTATGCAAACTTTGTTCGTTTTTCAATAATTTTGCATCTGAAACATATAAAACACAATTTTGAGATATTTTTAGTATTTTGATGCATTTCGGAGTGTTTTTAGATGTTTTGCAGCTCAGATTTGACCAAAAATGATGAGTGAATAAGCACTCATCACATTGTCAATTGTTATTTCACTCGTGTTGTTGAGACTTTTGTCGTTTGAATTTTCTCAATCCATGTATTCCTTCCAAATCTTCTCTTTGGTTAATGTGTCCATATGTCCATACTTAATCTTCACCCAACTATCGAATCCTAGGTTGTCCAGCCAAGGCAAACTCGTTCTCTCCTCATCATTGGTTGAGGACCAAAAGAATTCATCTTTTCCTATTCTTCCAGAGCTGCTTCCCCCGTTACACATGTCATCATACGGGTTGCATGACGCCTAGAAAATTTTCCCAGGAGATTTTACTCTTTCACACCAGTGACTGCGTAATTTCTTGTTGTCAGTTTCACTTAAATGCTTATCCGTGCAGTTTATATCATCGTTAGCCTCTTCCTTTTTCTGAATGTGTTCTTGGTAGTCAATCTTTAGCTTCTTAAGAAGATTTGGATCGATCTTGGCATCCCCAAATTTAATTGCGTACCAATCTTTAAAGGCTAAATCACCGAATTTTATACAATGTCTTTCACGCTCATGAGGGCATGTCCATTCTTCCTTTCTTTCATTGTCTCCGCCATTGCAATACTCGTGGAAGGGGCTGCATGTAGGCCATGCTCTTGTGGACTCCTCATCGGTAATGATGACAGGAGCACACCAGTGAGTTATAAGTGGCTCTTCTTCATCTTCAAGGGAGAGTTTTTCGAGTCTTTCATCATCAGTGTAAGCAGTCCATAAAAACTTGTTATTCTTGATTCTCTCTTTGTCAGTACCTCCATCACAAGTTTTGTTTCTAGGATCACATGAAGCCTATAGGTCAAATGAGTCCCCCTTAGTTACTGGTATGGCCTTGCACCAATGATATCTTTTTTTTATGGTGATAAAGGAAATAGGTTAATATCGTGGGACCAATCACCAGTATTCTGAGTCTCTAATTCACCTATATCAAGGAAGCTGTTTGCCCATGTATCCCAGTTACGCCGTAACTGAGATTCTTGGTTACGGCGTAATTCGTTAGAGTGGATTTCCTCATCATTCTTCACAACCCCGTTGTCGCTGTCAAACATATAGTTACGCCGTAACTCATTAGGCATGTTACGGCGTAACTCAGATCTGTCAACGAAATCATTTACTAAATCCGTATCATTGACCTGAACCTTTGAGTTATCATCACAAAAAATCACCTTACATTTCATAGCTGGTTTAGATCCTTCAGGTTTATCGTTATTCCTCCTTACTTTTTCACTGAGCTTCATCACCATGGATTCTAGGTTTTTCAGAGTTGAGTCGTGCTTGGAAAGGTTTCTGTTAGTGTTTTCCTGGAATTCCTTCAACCACTCATCTTGCTCCTTTTGTCTTTGGACTGAATTTTCCAGGAACTTATTAATTGTTTCTTCAAGACTGGGTTTTCTTTCTCCATAAGGCCCATGGTTGTAATTTCCACGATAACCATTATGATTTCGATTATCTCCGTAAAATGGTCGATTTTCTCCATACTTAGCTTCTTCAATATTCTCTTCGTTCACATGAGGACAATTTTTCGCAAGATGTCCTCCTCCACAAATCTCACAACCTACTTGGATGGCATGAACGGTTTCTCTGACTTTCAGCATATCTCGACTGAAATTTTCAATTTTACTAGCTATTGCTGCAATTCCGTCAAAACTTCCGCCTTGGTTTCTTTTGCTCCCACCGTCGTACCATTTTTGAGAGTGGTCCACCATTTTTTGAATGGCTTCAATTGCAGCGGTAGGAGTCATGTTTGGGATAGGTCCTTGATAGTCCAGTATTTGACTTGTAGTTACGTTTATTCCTTTGTGGAAAATATTGACCTTTTGCTGGTTATTCAGATCATTGGTAGGACACTTGTACAGAAGATCGTTGTATCTGTCCCAAGCTTGATACAGAGTTTCGTCGTCTTCTTGTTTGAAATTATGGATCTCCAAAAGCTGGTTAGAAATCTTCGATGGCGGGCAATATCTTTGAATAAAGTGTTTCTTTAGTAGCGCCCAAGTACTAACTGCACCGGCGGGCAATCTTTCGATCCATCTTTTGGCTGCTCTAGTAAGAGTCATTGGGAATACCCTAAGCATAACAGCATCATGAGACACGCCGGAAATGTTGAAAAGGCTAGCGATGTATAGGACATTTTCAACGTGCTCATATGCGTCTTCGTCCCTGTTTCCAGAAAAAGGGTTAGCGCGAAGCTCCCTCATAAATTGGTCTTTAATTTCGAAACGAACATCCGCTCCGATTGCCGGTCTTACGAGACCCGGCCCTTGTTCCGCTCTTGTCAACGCCAAGTATTCCTCAAGAGTGAGGTTATCGATGTTAACAACTTCCATGGTACCTGAAAACTTGAAATATGATCATGAGAAAAGTTTAAAAATGAAAGACTTAATATCAATCCTAATATAACTCCCCGACAGCGGCGCCAAAAACTTGATGCAGGTTTTATTGACCAGCTCTTAATATTTATAGTGTCTTGCTATACCTATGGTCTACCCTAGTGCACTAACGGGGCAGTGTACCCGGTCGCGTGTAGTGTAGTAAATGGTAAAGCCGAGGTCATCCCAAGAGCTATGTGTGTTGGATTATTACTAAGTCTAATTGTCACAGAATAATAATGGTTTCTTGTCACAGAATAATAATGGTTTCGATAGGGATTTAATTAATTAAACTACTAATGCAGAATAAAATAAAAGCAGATAAATGGATAAAGGGAAATCAATAAAGGAATAGTGGTGCTAACCTAGTCAATCCTCCTAGCTAGTTATGTCTACGTCTATCTACTTCCAACTACTTCAGGTAGGGTCAAATTCGAGAGGACAGCATTTGGTCAATTCGCCCTAACCTATCAGCAAAGATGCCACCACAGGAGAAATCAGGCGCACCGTCATAAGTCATGTTGTTCCTGGTCCCCTAAGACAAGTCATTAAGTACCGCTACATGCTAGATTCAAAATATTGAGTGCCCGGCCGTTAGGAACTTAGACACTACACCCCCCCCCCCCAATTCTTAAGTTCATCCAAACGATAGGTGATCAGTTGGTCAAATAGCACAAGTAGAAAGGGTCGTCAGTTGGTCATATCTTACCCTTCCCGTCTCAGTCCACTCACCTAGGGTCAGTTGGTCATATCTCCTAGGCAATTGGCCTCTACCGCCATTCAAAACTACCGAATCAAGGGTGACTACCAAAGAACTATGCATGCATATAGTTAGAAATAATTGTACGGAAGTAAAAGTAAACCCAAACAAAACAATTAAGGAATCATAACTAGGCTAGCACCAAAGGGTGCTTAGCCTGTTAGGAATTAGAAAATTCCATGGTGAAGAGTCGGTCACCCCAAATATTATCTAGCATAGTTTAGCTCGTATACTTGTAGTTATTTACGTAGTTTTGTAGTTAATTAGTTAATTTGTAGCGTAGATTAGTTTAGTGTAACACCGTGGAGGAAGGACGGGTCTTTACCCACTGTATGCCTGATCCACAGTCCGAAGGAGGACGTTTATTATGTAACTATAAATACCCTCTACCTCCCAAGGTAGAGGGTTGGACCTTTCATTCATCTTAATCTAACCTTCTATGTTTTCTTTCACTTTCTCTCTCTATAAAGTCTCCCACTTTCTCTCTCTAAAACCTCTAAGCAATTCGACCCGTATTATTGTTTGTTATGTGTTTATTAAATCCAATATGTTACAAATGGTATCAAGAGCCATGGTTTGATCATTCATCTTTCATGTTTTTGGATTTCTAGTGGCTTTATATGATTTTTGGGGTTGAAAAAGTTTAGTGGTATTTTCATCATTTGGACTATTTCTAGTGTTAAAGTTTGAATTTTGATTGTACTTTTGTGTTTAGAATCATTATAAGTGCTTAGGTTTTGATTTGGAAGGCTTGAATCAGTGTGGCTGGATTGTTTTTGGATTGGAAAGTGGTGTTTTTGAATATGTTCTTCGTAGAGACTTGTAGTTATATTTCTTCGTAGAGACTTGTGGTTATGTTCTTCGTAGAGATTTGCAGTTATGTTTTTCGTAGAGACTTGCAGTTATGTTTTTCGTAGAGACTTGCAGTTATGTTTTTCGTAGAGACTTGTGGTTATGTCCAGATTCAATGTATCTGTCTAGAGACTTGTAGCCTATTTTGGTAGAGACTTGACGCCTATTTTCAGTAGAGACTTGTAGCCCATTTTGGTAGAGACTTGACACTTATTTTTGGTAGAGACTTGTAGCCTATTTTCATAGAGACTTGGCGCCTATTTTTGGTAGAGACTTGTCTTTACAATTTCTAGTAACTTGTCTCTGTTGTTACTAGCGAGTTGCTCTTTAGCGACTTGGTTCATAGCGAGTTGTCTCTAGCGACTTGAGCATCTAGCGACTTGTAACTAGCGAGTTGCTCTTAGCGACTTGATACTTAGTGAGTTGCTCTTTAGCGACTTGACTGTTTAGCGACTTGGTGCTTTAGCGACTTGTGTCCAGCGACTTGGGTCCTAGCGACTTGGTTCAAGAATTCTTAGCGACTTGTTGACTTTTCCCGACAAAACTTCAAACGGCTATAACTTTTGATCCGTAACTCCGTTTTCAGTGTTCTACCATCAAAACGACCGTGAGAACGAGGAGAATGTCACGCCGAATAAACTAAAGTTGATTTGGGTCAACCTTCGAGGGCTAAATCCGCTCTGAACAGAAGTTATTGAGGTTTTTATGTTTTTAGACCTAAATTTCTCGGGAAAATCGTGCATAAACCAATCCAAATATCAACCAAACAACATCTCTGCTAATCCTACAAACAATTATATGTCCTAACACACAATTTTCTATCATTTTGACAATCCATCAGTCATCTTAACACGTTCCATTGGTCATTGCTTAACGGTTTGGTCTTGATTTTAGTAAAATCCCGCGAAAGATTCTATTTCTCGGTTTAAATCATAGACTTGTAAAATCCCGTGGATTCATCAACATCATGTCTTACACTCCTGATTCAGTGATTTCAGAAGTACTCAAACTGTATGATGCTGTAGACAACCATGAGAATATTAGCTATACTGAACGGTTACAGATGATGGAATCAATCAATGATGATTTGAGTTCTTCATGCTCCGAGTCCAATGAGAAAGATTTGCACCTGTTCAGGTTACAGAATGCCATGCAAAAGGAAAGCAGCATTGAATCTTATCAACAACTTCACTCTCACCTCATGTTACTTCTACCCACATCAATGGAACGAACATGTATTGCCCTCTTCCGTCAGGACTTATCCACATTAACAGGAACTCTGCTGTTAAACCTAGAGCAATTGGAGCTACAACTTGACAAAGAGAAGGTTCATAAGGATAATTCCAGTGCTGCACTTCAAGTGATCTATAAACACTTTCAGTCATTCATTAGAAGGGAATTCATATCTGATTATGATCAAGACATGACTGAAATGTCCTTCAAGAGACACACTGGAATGGAAATTAACGTGTTCACGGAGACACTTATCCATCTCATGGATAATGTAGAGAAGTATATTGAGGAAGTTACTCAAAAAGATGAAAAAGTAGATGAGAGTCGGGTACAGTTGAGAGATATTTGTGATAAGTCGGGTAATGTATCAGAAAGGTCGGGTGTTGCTGAATGCAGAATATCAGAAACAACAAAGAATGATGTAACCAGCTGCTCAGTAACTCCTGTCACACAAGAAGTGGATGTTGTTATCAGAAAGGCAAATGAATCTCGGGTACAATCAATAAATTGTTGTGTTGAGACCGGTATGGCACCAGATGTTGGATCAGTTGACACGGAATACAGAGGCTCAGAGACAGATAAGCTTGAAACAGCCAGCGGTTCAGTGACTCTTGTTACACATGATGTGGATGCAGATATCAGACCAGAAATTGAACAGGAGTCATGTAATGAGGTACCCTTTACTGTTCAACACAATGCATCTGCTAAAGTACTTAAACAAACTGATCATGATGCTGAACATGACTTTGATAAATATTCTGTAACTGAGGCTGAGTCTGAGATTAAGTGTTTCAAAACAAAAGATATGGTTGATAAAAAGGCTTTTGATGAACTTTCAAACAAACTCTCAAATCTTGAAAAACATTGCATTTCACTTGAAATTGCGATACAGAGTAAAGAAGAAAGTTTTCAACTTAACAAACCATGTAAAAATCCGGAACTTCCTAAATTCCGTGAACTTTTTGAAATTAACACTTTGAAAGCTCAGCTTCAAGACAAAGACTCAACCATTTACAATCTGAAGAAACATATTTTTGTCTTGAATGTGAAAAGTAATTTAGTCATGAATACACAAGACATTGATGCTACTATAACAAGAAATAATGAATTGTCAACTTATGTGGCTAAATTACTAAAGGAAAATGAGTCTTTTAGAAAGCACACATAGAACTAAGTGACTCTGTCAAAGAAGCTAGAACTAAGTCAGTGGAACAAACAAACCCTTTGATAGCAAAGATTGATGAACTCAAAGCTCAACTTCAGGAAAAGAGTTTCGCCATTGTTGCCTTAAAGAATGAGCTTAGAAAAACCGTAGGGAAAAGTGTGAACACTAAGTTTACAAAACCATCAACCTTGGGGAAGCCATTTTCTCATCCCACTAGAGACCGGTCCGTTGTTAGGCAGCCTACTGCATTTAAATCTGAAAGAACAAAATTTTCAAAAACACGGTTTGCCTCCCAAGTTGATGAGAAACAAGTTTTGTCAAAACCAGTCACTTCACCAGAGTTACCTAAGAATAAGGGTTCTAGCTCCGTTAACTCTCAACACGTAGCCACGTCTACTCCCAGCACCTCTAGGAATAGTTCGAAAACAGTGTCAAAATCAAGCATTAAAACCCAGAATTCATATAATATGAATGACTTGTGGAAGAACTATTATCTAGAAGAAGCTAGGAAAAAGGCACAGATTCGAAAAGACGGAATTTTAGGTGCAAGACCTAGGGTGAGGAATTCTATGAGTTTTCAAGGCACTACTAGTAGTTGTAAACCATTACCTAGGAACACTCAAATGACTAGGGGTTGGCTTGCATCTAAGAGTAGATATGAGAAGAAGAATGCTAAGCATGTTGAAAACGAAACTAGAAATTCTAAGTCTTTTCTGAATAAGAAACATTCTCCTAATTCACATGCCAAGGTACAATCCACTAAGACTACTAACGTGACTAAGGTTCAACATGTAATGAAGCAAAACAAACAAAAAACTTTGCCTAGATGGATACCAGCTGCTAAATCTTTGGAGTCTAGGAATATCGATAAGTCTTCCACTGTGCATAAGAAGCTTAACACTCCTAGACCTTGCCATAAGTGGATACCATCAGGTAGAATGTTTAAGGATGCTGGACTTAGGTAGATACCTACCGGAAAGCTGTTTTCCAATGGCAAAATCAAGGTTGATAGTGAAGCCCCAAAGGATTTGGATACTAATGTCACTAACCAATATATATGCAATCAAGTTTGTAATGTTAGTGCAGGTATTCCTTACTCAGTTGCAGATACTTCGATCCTTCACTACATTGACTCGCTTAAAGTATGGATAACAAATGGATTGATATCTCATTACTCACGGGTTCAAGTTACTCAACCTTGATATTCAATATACTATGACGTCTGTTCACATCAGTTCATGCCTCGTACTTCAACATTATGGCGTCTGCAGATAACACTTCAGGCCCCGTTCCTCAAAGAAAAGAAAGGTGTACGCTTCAGTGCGCTTTATCTTCAGAAGAAGAGAAATCTTCATGTTTATGACCATTCTCATCGACATTATTCATCAACAAGCTTCATGTTTCTCCCATGCTCATTCAGTCATCAAGTGGATCTACGTTCATTGATGTATATTCTTAGTCACTTGCTAAATCAAAAATGGCAACTTCCGATGCAATTTTTGAGGGGGAGAAGAGTGAATATACTAAATGATGATGGATGTTTGAATAATGGTTATACGACTTAATGTTTGATGACTCTCCTCTAACGCATAATGTTTTACTCACTAAGGATAAATGGGATTTATTGTTTGGGATTCATTGGTTCAAGATATGTTTGATGAGTATTTCCAATCACTAGCGAATGTTGATCATCTAAGAAGTACTTCTCAGACTACTCAAGCAGCCCAATCTCCAGTTATTCCTCAAAGCGTTGTTAATGACTATCATTGTAGTTGCACTCATGAATAATGATCCGCTCTTTGGTATTCCTTTGCCAAATCTTCACGGATTATTGTTCATGAATAATGATCCGCTCTTTGGTATTCCTTTGCCAAATCTTCACGGATTATTGTTCCTTCCAATGTGCACTCTATAAATCAACCAAATAAACATTGAGTATAATGATTACCTCATCCGCTCGAAGTTATTGGTGAATCTTCTAGATCAGTCTCTACATGTATACTTTTAGGAAGAATGCATTGATGTTGAGGAATCATTTGTTCTGGTTCATTCAGTGGGTCAATGTACATCCGATTGTATGTTTATTCGCGTGTTGGGCATTTGACATAAGTTGATTACTTCAGAGATAATCATTTATCACTTATTTGAGATTGAAGTTGACTTTCACAAAGGCGTGTTCTTATTTGATAACTTGCTCGGGATTTAGAATTTGAGTTGAAGACTTGGTTTATCTAGTTACCAGCAGTCGGGGTGGATGGTTGAAGACCTGGTTAACTATCACTATTAGGAGTTACATTGTTTTACTCAATGTCACACGCAGATGACGGTGTGGATAATCGCAAGAGGTGTTAATGTCTCATACTTTGTTTGAGTAGTGAGTACTTAGAGATTTTCTTGAAGCACAAATTCTCGACACCGTTCTTCAAACATTAGAGAAAAATTAAGATACAAATGCGGGGAATTCTACTTCAGTTTCAAGTTCGGTATATCGGGTTTTCTTCGTCACTGGTCACTTCAATTTGTCCACATATGGGTTGATAAAGATAGTCAGAGAGTTTCTGTAGCAGTTGATTCTCACAAGATACATTTGAGCTTATTGCGTTCTTCTCAAAAGACTTCTAGGATATGAGTGTATTATGTTTTGCTGATTCTGAGGTATCAAAACCAGCAAGGGGAGGGAGACATACATTTAAACTCACAACGAGTACACGTGATGAACTTAATGCTTCTGCTCAATTGAAGTTATTCCGGGAAGACAAATGTCTTAACCGCAGAGAAACTTAGTGTTTAATTCGTGGAGTTTGGTGTTATTATTCCAACCATTTGGGGGAAGGATGTATCATTCCAACTATTTGGGGTAAGTGGTCTCTTGACTCTTTTAGTATGTGTTAACTCAGCTTTCAGTGGGCATGAATATGAGAAGTATATTTGGAGTGTGAGATGATATTGCTTATCGACATCTTCTATACGGTTTATGGTAGTGCTTCTGGTTATTGTTTCATGCACAATGTAATGATGATTCCGATGAGATCGTAACCGTCAGGGGAGAGATATGTGTACATTAGAGTTGCACAACATGTTACTTGGATGTCATCGTCTCTACTCTTGATTGGGTACATGTGTACTTTATGGGCTGATTGGTTATATGTTAGATAACTGGAGTGCATTTGGTGAAATGAAGGTGTTGATATTTTGTTCTCCTGAATTAACAACTGCTCAAACTCGAAGAGTTATGTGTACATCGGGGACGCACAACAAGTTCATGTGATCGGGCTTAATCATTTATTTCGGGTTTGATAGCCACAGAAATGATCCATGTTAACTTGTTACTTCAGTGTTATCGTCTTCTTCGGGTTCTTGAAGCTTCATACAATTAGATTGTTTGCTTCACTTCTTCTTCTTGGGGGAAATGGTTTTTTTTACGTGGATTGTCGGTTTGGGGGGAAGCTACCAAAGATTCACTCTTTAAAGGCTCAAGTTCTTGCGATGATTTAAGAGCCTCGAATGCTTTGGTGGTGAAAGTTTAAGAGATGATGACTTCTATCTTCTACAAAGTGCTAAACGATTTCCTTATCTCGGTACTCGTATCATCATCTTCTTACACTATTTCTCTATCGTTGTAAATATTTTTCAAAAAACAAAATAGAAAATTATAAAATCAACAAAAGCCCATAAAAATCAGAAAATTGAAAAATTCCAAAAATATGTTTTCTCAAGACATGTCTTCTGGTATCGATAACATCTACGGTCTTAGAAATGTCATTCAATAATGGCACGGGACTTTAGATGAAGTTCGAGCAGGAGGTGTATATATTTTTTTGCAAAACATGTCTTTAAAAAAAATGGTTTACAGTTATTTTAGACTGTAACCCGGGCTTCAAAACTATGGCTTGCTATTATTTCTGATAGCAACCCGCTCTTCATGGAAGGAAAGTGTTGCGCTAAAACAATTTGTTAAATATTTCGTGCACTTATCCTAAAACAATTTGAGGAAAGTATGTCGAAGGACTGCTGTTCCTACTCAAATATTTTTCCTTCTAAAATTCTTCAGAAAAATATTTGTTTTAACAAAATGGTGGTAAATGAGTTGCTTTAAAATCAATCAGATTCAGAATTTTGATAAATTCGCAAAACCCAATCAATGACTTCAGCGCTTTTGAAACTTTTCATAAAATGAGTCATTGATTGAGGGGGAGAATGTTTTCAAATTTATATCATCTAACGGACTTTCTTAATTATCCTACGTACTTAATTAAAAATGATATGTGCCTATGTCGAAGGACTAGGAATTTAGGATATGAATGTTAGGATTAGATGATTATAGTTTGATGAAATACATTATTCCCATACCTTTTATGATATGATTGATATGTTGGATTGATTTTTATTAGTCGATTGTTGTTTGGGTGTTGTCGACCACCATATATCTGTATGTGTGTTCACTAACGTATGCAGGTATATTGGTATATAAGAATGTTCCCGATCCGGATCCCACAATTGATGATGATTGGATGCCGAAAGGAAAGGGTAACTATATCTTGGGTTGACAAATGAAGAAACGGAGCTTAATTGGACTTCTATGGAGTGTTGGCATGGAAAAATGCAACGTAAGAGGTCTCACTGCATCAGCAGATGGTTTTCTTCTAAGTGATTGAAGAAACGGAGCTTAATTTGACCTCAGTTGGCATTAAAATGCAACGTAAGAAGTCTCACTGCATCAGCAGATGGTTTTCTTCCAAACCCTTCAGCAACAACAACAAAAGCAGCTTAACCACCTAACGTATCTTTGTACAGGGATAATAGTGATGAAACCATTTTTCTAAAACTTTGATAAAAATTGTTTTGAAAATGGAAAAATATTGGTTTGAAAATAAATTGGACTAAATTTTGAAAATCACCGGACTTCTTTTTATCAAAACCTATGTCACTCAATTATCGACTTCGGTCATCGATTGAGGGGGAGAGTGATTTAAAATAAAATATTTTCAAACGATATTTCTTCACAAAAGTTCCAGTTTGTACAATAATAAGTGGTAATCTAAGGATTTAATGTTATGTCATGGTATGATTTTCTTTAAAACTCAAAGATCTTACAAAATGAATTTTTTTTCTGTTCTTGTTTGATTGTGAAATTGTTTTATTTTAATTAAAGATCTCTTAAAAAATATCATACCTGATACTAACAATCTTTAATGTTTAAAATTGATCCGTATCAATCATTTTTCAAAATTAAATCAACCCACGTCTTTCCCCAAAATCTTTTAAATGATTTAAATCAATTGGGATCACAAATCTCAAAAGGTTTGAAATTTTTGATTGGGATAAAGATCGTGATTTAAATCTCAAATTTGTTTAAATGGAATTGGTTTTGGTCCTTTAAAGGCACTCCTGCCTCCATGTGCCAAACGATTTCTAATACATAATGCACATGTTGAGGGGGAGCATTTATCCAAAAACAATATGAGTATTTAAACCTGGCCACATTTTCTCCTATGTTTTCTAAACCTTATTAAATCACTTGGGATCCAAAATCTCAAAGGGTTTGATATTTTTGATCGGGGGAGAATTTGAGATTTAATAATGAAATTTGATAAAAGGTGATCGTTTTGATTCAATTGTGCAGGCTGCTCTCTCATATGTGCTAAACGCTTTTGAATCTTGAAGCACATATTGAGGGGGAGCATTTTAAAAGAAAATAAACTATCGAGGTACAAAAGCTTTTATGTTTTAACATAAAGTACCTTGATTGAGTTTTCAAATGGTTTTCTTAATGGTTGTTGTGATCGTGGATGTGTTTCAAAAGAACTCTTTGCTCTATGTGATAAAATGATTTCAAATATCCTATGCACATATTGAGGGGGAGAAGTTACCAAAGAAAATCAAAAGGCTTTTTCTAAGGAAATTATGATCAAGAAATTATTTCAAAGAAATTATTTCAAAGAACTCTTGCCTCCATGTGCTAAACAATTTCAAATCATATGCACATGTTGAGGGGGAGCATTTCTAAATGATCAAAACAATTAAGGTACAAAATGCTTTGATTTTATATCACAAGTACCTTGATTGATTTTCCAAATGATTTTTCAATTGGTTTCGAGAAGGAATGAACTGTACCAAAAGACCGACCATTTTACTTTATGCATGGAGTTATAAGGATGGTTAGGTTAGGTATTAGTTCCCACGATCCGCCAGAACCGGAGGGATCTACCCAGGGACAATCCTCTAGATAGTGTAGAGTCCTTAGGTATGATGAAAAAAGGATAAAAGTGAGATATGGGAAGAGTGCGGACTGAGACAGAGTTAGTACTGGAATAAACCCAACAAAGTTCTAGTAATGAAGTTTTGGTAAGCACTGAAGGGGTTGAAGAATGAAAAAGAATTAAATGTGAAAAGGGTGAAAAGAAATAGCCCTCCAATAATTCAACCTTAGGGCAGAAATCGGGTTCAATACATATGCTACTTGTGTTTACTAAGGTAACACTGGTATTGAAGACAAGACGTCATGGACTCAGTGAAGCACTGCACTAAACTTCCCAAACTACACAAGTTCCACTTAAAAGGGTGATGAGTATGTAAATACTCATCATTTTTGTACAAAATAAACTGCAAAATCATCTGAAAACACTCAGAAACACATCAAAATGATCAAAATATCACAAATCAGTGTTTTATGTGTTTCAAATGCAAAAATATCAAAATCAGATGAAAAACATATCAAATTTGCAAAAATTGCAGTTTTAGTCCCCCAAATTTATAAAATTGTCAAAAATAGTCCCTGAGCCATAATTTCAAAAGAAAAGTCACCAAAGGTCTTTTTAAAATCACAAATTGTCATATTTAGTCCTTTGGTGGAAAATCTAAAAGTTTTGAGAAAATTACATTTTAGTCCCTAAAAATCCAAAATGTTCAAAACTAGTCCTTGGGAATTTCAAAAATGTCAAAAATCAACCCTTGGATTAGTAAAGTTGGCAATACCAACCCTTGACTACTCTTCATAAGTTACATATTTGGTCCCTCAGTTTGGAAGAGTTACAGTTTGGTCCTTTGGTTTTGAGATATTACACTTGTGGTCCTTTTATTAATAACCCAACAAACTAAACCGGACCCTAATATTTACCCAAGCCCAATCTTAAAACCCCTGGCCCAAAATCCTTTACCCGGTCTTCAACCCACAACCCGACCAACCCAAATATTTAAACAATAAACAACCCGCCCCCCAGTTGTCTTCCCCGACAACTCTGTCTGCTACCACCTCTACCCACCTAAAACCACCCTACACCACCAATTGTTCCCCCTCTCCTCACCAACCTCACCAATGCATTAATTACACTCCTTTCCTGTCCCAAATTTCCAAAACCAGATTTTGGCGCCAAAATCATCCAATGGCCAAGATGGCTCAAAAGACATCCAAAGGCTGAGAATTATGCTGGGATTTGATCAGAAGGAGAGAGAAAGCATTTTTGAGCATAAAAAGAGACAAGATGAAGCAAGTTGGATAGTTAGTTTTTAGTTTTCTTAAAATTGTATGTCGTTTCATGTTCTTTTAGTCTAAATTAGATTTTCAGTTGTAATTTAAAGCTACATTGTGTTCAAGTAAACCATTTGAGTGTATTTTAACTTAATTCAAGTATTAATTTCAGTTCAAGTTCAATTTCATTATTATATGTCAACTGTTAAAATTTGCACTTTCAAAATCCCACTTCAAATCTTCTAGCCACTTGTTGTTAAGCTCAATCATACTCAAAATAGCTTAGTAAAGCTTTCCATAAGCTTATAATCAAGTCTCATTCACTTTTGAACCTTGGTCAACAAAAGTCAAAGTTGGAGCTAAAATGGTTGCAGAATTGGAATGGGGTGATTCAGAACTGGAAATGGGTTGAAATGGAAGCAAATGGGTTGAATTTAGTAGGATAGTGTTCTTGGTTTCAATTTGGCAGGCCATAGTGGCCATTGGACATGTTGTAAGCACTTTTCAAATCTTTTAGCATAAGTAGTAATTGTAGTTGTAGACTATTAAAACCTGTTCTAAAAATAGTAATTAGGTTAATTTAATCTAGTTTGATCATTGGTACATGCTTAGTCAGTGTTTATATCATTTTAATTGGTAAAACAGTTTATAAAAGGGTGTTTGGAATTGCTGCATTTTCTGTGATAAAGGCCTCACCAGTGGTTAACAGTTATTGATTCATGTTTGTTTAGCTCAAGTAAACTCATTTGAGTCAAAAAATTGATCTAGCACTCAAAAAGTCAACATTGTGCTTAAATCTGTCTATTGTCAACTGATGTGAATTTTGGGATTGCAAAACCTAGATTTGTGTTTAAAAGTGTTAACCATTGCTTTAAGTACACTCATTTCACCAAATTACTTCATCATCAGTCATTAAAATTGGATCAAAGTTCCCCAAAGTCAAAGTTCTATCTGTTTTCAAAAAGTCAAAAATTTCAAAAAGTTGGATTTGAGCAAATCTTGCAGCTGATCCACAGGATTCATTAAAGGTTTTTAAGGTCTGATTTTTGGTTTATAATCAGTTAGCTAGGTGGTCTTTAGGACCTAATATCTGTTTTTGCTTTAAGCCTTCTGGATAAGCTTGGATATAAGCTCAAAACAAGCCCCATCTGCCCTGCACCAACTCAGTATATACTGAGTGCTTTCTCAGTTTCTGAACAAGCTTGTGCAGAGCTTGTAAAAGCTTTTCAAGGGTTGGTCTTTTGGTCATAGATAGCTGTTTAGGTCTAGTTTAAGTCTTGATAATTGGTTTTAGGTTTGTAGCTTATTAGAGTACTTATTTATTGACTTAAAGTTGGTACCAAAACTGTTTTTAGCTTAATCTCATAAGCTTCAAATCTGTGTATTTAGTTAATCAGTATTTTTATCTTGTTAATTTAAGTTTCAATTTGGTTAATTCAGTATATTATTGCTTCTGTAATCAGTGGGATATGTGTTTGGTTCACTTGGCTTATTAAAGAGCTTATTTATAAGCTCAATCCATAGCAGTTTCATAATCTTCCAAGTAATCACCTGTTTTTCCATTTTTCCTAGCTTCTTAACATTATTTTAGAATTTTCCTGAAATTTTCAGATTTTTATAAGCTGTTTTACTATTTTTCTTAATTTAATCTAGTTTTTAAGCATTTTTAATTAGTAATTAATACAAAAAATTCAGAAAAGGTTCAAAAAAAAATAATTTTTCAATTTTCTTAGACTTAGATAAATATAAAAAGTAGAAAGAGTAATTTTCTAGATTTTTCATAGCTTATTTGGTAATTTTTAGTAATTAAATTAGTTTTTAATAGTTTAAAATTCCTAGAAAATAGATAAATAGTCACAAAAATACAAAAATAGTTTTGAAAAGTCTATTTTGATATTTTAGACTTTTCCAAGTCTTAATCTTATTTTTCTAGCCTAATTTCCTATTTTCTTGTATTTTAGGTAATTAATTAATAGTTAAAAATTGTTTTTAATTAGATAATTAGGTTTAAAAATAATTTTCTTTTTCTATAAATTTTCTTTTATCATTAGGATTGTAAAAACATCATTTTCATATTTTTAGGGTTAATATTGAATTAGTTTCACTTTTTATCTTGTACGTCGCGTAGATTTTAATTTCATTTTTATAAAATCATAAAAACAAAAACATCATTTTAATTTTAGTGATAGCGTTTATTTAATAGATTTTATCTTTTTAATTTCCTCTCATTTGCATTTTAGCTTTTGTATTTGTTTGATATTTCTGTAGTTATAATCAAATCATAATCCCTTTTTCGTTCAAACTTCTCGATCACTAGACGTTGATTGATCCATTGCATAGCTCGCTGGGACATAACGACCCGGGGAGACTCTATACTCCTCTGATCTTCATTGATTTCGTGCTGAAGCTGTTTTAGGTTTTCTTACGCTTGCGTGGGAGAACTTGACGGTTTTGCGCGCATCAAATTTTTGGCGCCGCTGCCGGGGAGCTGTGCTGATTTATCTCCCGTTTTAGCAGATTAGTTGTTTGAATCCTCACTCTCTGTTTATATCATCCATTTCTGTATATATATATATCCATATTTTCTTCTAAAAAATCCAAAAACCCAAAAACAAGCAAAAACGTATAAAACACAAAAATATTTTTCTTTTTGTTTCTATATATGTATCAAAAATAAAAATACAAAAAGAATCGTCGTTTTCTTTAATAATTAACAACTTAAAAGATTACCACCGAAAACCAAGGCAGTGCACTACCTAACTGGGGGTGCGACCATAATAAGTTCCCGAACTAAAGATATAAAACTTGCCTTTGTGTCCTTGTGATTGGTGTACCTTTTTTAAAGAAGCCATTCACCTTGGATTATTGGTTAAGTTCACTGTTGTTTTGCCTCGATTTTGTGTTAATTGATTTTGTTGTGATATCGACGTTTCAGAACCAGAAAACCCAAAAGATTCTTCTCACCCCAGTTTTTATAAAACGTCTTCATAATTCTCATTCTCATGTGAAAGATTTCATAATTCCATTTCTCTCCTTAACTCTGAGAGTCCTTAGAGTTATCTCTAGTGCATGCGCACTCGTTCTTCTAGATCATTGAGTCCTTTGCGTGATCTAGCAGAAATTCCAAGAAGACGTTCTCGTAGACGTGCTGCCCAAATAGTCGAACCCGAGATTCGTACTATTTCAAACAACACCATGGCAGACGAACGTACTATGGCGGAAATGCTCCAGGCACCCACCGAGGGTTATGGAGATGCCATCGTTTTACCCGTTATCAATTCTGATCACTTTGAATTGAAGACACATTTGATCCAACTTGTGTCTACAAATCAATTCCGCGGGTCTGACCGAGAAGACCCGTATGCACACATCCGTTGGTTTAACAAGTTAACCTCAACTATCAATTTCAAGGATGTACCTCAAAAAGTCATCAAGTTGATGCTTTTTCCATTCTCTCTTGAGGGGACAGCCCGGATTTGGCTGGAAAAAGAACCCCCTCGATCTATCGAAACTTGGGAGGATCTTGTTCAAAAGTTTGTGAATTACTTCTTTCCTCCATCAAAGACGACTAATCTTAAAAATGAAATTTCTGGATTTCGTCAAAATTTCGATGAAAACTTTGGAGAGGCATGGGAGAGATTCAAAGATCTCCTCAGGAAATGCCCCCATCATGAATTCACGGAGCTTCAACAAGTAAATATCTTTTACAATGGGTTGAACGGAAACGATCAAGATTCCTTGAATGCAGCCGCAGGCGGCAATATCTTGAATCGTAAACCTAAAGATGTGATTGAGATTTGCGAGCAAAAATCAAAAGTTCCTATTTCTCGCAACAAAGTCAATGTTCCGAACACTCCTGCTTCTTCATCCGGTAACTCTTCCGAGTTAGCCGCTCCGTTAGCCGCTCTAACGGACATCATCCATTGTATGATAAAAGAGGTAAAGGAAATCAAAAGCGAAATTCATAAGCCGGAACCAATCAAAGCCGTAAACAAGGTGTGTGAAACTTGTAGTGGTCCACATGCGTATTATGATTGTCAAGCAACCGATGCTTCCTTTTACCAAGCTCCCGTAGCTTCGGTAAACCACAATCAATACCGACCACAGGCTGATCCTCATTACCGTGCACCTAGCGGTATGACACCACCTGGTTTTCCTCCTGTGCAAAACCATGGCAATCAAAGCCATGGCAATCAAAATCGCTTTGTTCCGAATCAAGGATAAAATTTCAACAACTCTCAAAATTTCAATCAAAACCGGAACAATTTCAACCAACCTCAACCATATCAAGCTCCTAATCATCAAAGCTATCAACAACCTCCTCAAGCTCCCATACCAAATGACTTCATGAAAATGACTGAGTCAAACATGCGTTCTATGCAAACTCAGATCAATAACATGAGAGTTGAGCTTAAAAGGGAAATTGATACCACAATGTCTCGGCAGACAAATGAGTTAAAGAATATGATGAGCAGTTTCATGAACATGAATATGAACAAAGCTTCACCATCTTCTGGAGGACTCCCAAGCAATACTATTCCCAATCCCAATGCCGAGTTGAAAGCCGTCACCACTCGTAGTGGTAAGACGCACAATGGACCTTCGACTCCAATGCCCCCTCCTCCTGTGGCATTTAGTCAAGTTACCAAGGAGACAACGGACAAGGTGCATTATTCAAGCCCACGAAGTACCGCACACGTCCCACCTTCGGTAGTCCAAGCCTTAAGTCCGGAACCCGATGTTCCGAGGAAAAATCCTGAGCCAGAAAACACTTCCATCCCGGCTCAAAAGTCTAGTCAGCTTCCTTACCCATCAAGAATGAATGATGAGAAGCTCAAAGACAAAAACAAAGAGCAAATGGAAAAATTTTTCCAAATCTTCAATGAGCTTCACTTTGATTTAAGCTTCGTTGATGCTCTCGTTCTAATGCCTAAATTTGCATCCACGCTTAAAGGCTTACTCACCAACAAAGATAAGTTATCAGAGATGGCGAAAACCCCTCTAAATGAGCAATGCTCAGCGGCCATTCTTAATAAGCTTCCCGAAAAGCTTGAAGACCCTGGCCGGTTTTTAATCCCGTGTGATTTCTTGGGGATGTTTCAATGCTCCACCTTGGCCGATCTTGGCGCTAGCATTAACCTCATGCCACTCTCAGTATGGAAGAAACTGTCTCTTCCTGAGCTTTCATCCACTCGTATGACACTCGAGCTAGCGGATCGTACCGTAACTCGTCCACTTGGGATAGCCGAGGATGTCGTGATGAAAGTGGGAAAGTTTCACTTTCATGCTGACTTTGTTGTAGTAGACTTCGATGCAGATCCTAGAGTTCCCCTCATCTTAGGGAGAGCTTTCTTAAGAACGAGTCGTGCTCTGATTGATGTGTTTGCTGAGGAGTTGACCATTCGGGTTGACAACGAAGAGCTCACGTTAAATATCAACCAGAACTCCAAACCTCTGTACAAACAGAGTGTTGCCACAATTGATCAAAGATCTGAAAGATTCAATGCAACACTCTCAAACTTCACGGTTAAGAGGAGTTCCCAAAAACGTGCTGAGCTCAAAGCTTTGAAAATCACCCCTGGTTCAAACAAATGGTTTGAAAGCTGTACCAGGGAAGTCAAGAGTGTTCTTGATGATGACGATGATCTAGAATCAGAGACTTCATCGGAAGTGGTGGAAACTGCTAGCTCTAAGAGCACACCACTTGTCCCACCTCCGGCATCAGTTTGTCGCATCGAGTTTGTTAACTCTGTGGATGAAACCAAACTCTCTTCAGTTTCATCTGAGTTGGATGACGATGTTTGTGATCCAATGGGAGACATTCTTCCCATTGATGAATCGCTCAAAAATGATCCATCATCTTCTAGTCCTATTCCCGACTCTTCCATCCCTTCTCTCACTCCTGATGAGGAGGATGACAACTTTTGGAATGAAGTCGATGCATTTCTTAGTGATGAGTCAATTCCAACGGGAATTGATAACACTTACCTTGATCCGGAGGGAGACATTCTTTTTCTGGAAAGTCTGTTGATTGAAGAACCGTTTCCCACCCTCCCTCCCGGACATCTTCTTGACAATCACCATCTAAGCTTCAAGTTTAAGCTTAAAGATGTCAAAACTGGTGATTTGCTTCTCTCTGCTGAGGAATGGACATGCATTCTCATGTACGTCTTTATTCCATTCTTCACAGATGGTGTGGTTGCTCTTTCCCTTTTCTCTTTCGGGAATGAGGACACCATCTTTGACCCCGGTATCGTCCCTTATAGTTTCTACTATTAACAATACCGCGGTTATATCTCGTCGGTGTGGAACTTTCTGATGTTCATATGTTCATTAACATTGTGAACGAAAGTCCGATCGAGATTGGTTTTCCACGTTACTTTCCCCATGAACAAATGAATACGGGGTCGAGTCAAGCTAGCGACTCGGGAATCAAAAACAGTAGCATGCCATATGGGTTTTCACCCATATTTCTGTCTTCTCACCTCTTTCTACCACCCTAGTGTGGGGGGGGTTGCCCACATGTTTCAAAAAAAAAAAAAAAAAAAAAAAAAAAAAAATCATCTTTCTAAATAATGGCCTTAGTATTTCCCTTTCACGTTCTTTGTTTCGGCATAACCGCCGGTACTTTGAATATTGAGGGCAATATTCATCTCTAGTGTGGGGGGGGGGGGATTCTCACGAATTTCATCACGTAAATATACCACCTAATCCCCCCGTTTTTGGCCAAAATTTTTTTTGGAGTAAGTGTTCTACACTTTCTCACTTGGTTATCAGTCCGCCATGTCTGTAAGACAAAAGGATTGGCTAATCCAGGAGCAAACGGCTCTTGGTAAAGATACCTCAAATCCGTTTATATGGCTTGCAATTTGCCCAAAATTGTATGGTATTCGACTCACCATATCCTAAAAAGTGAAGAGTTGGCTAGCCCGCAAGATTATGGCTTGTGGTAAAGGCAGTGGAAAAACCATAATTGGTAATCAGATCACCAAAGATAATGTTGATAATTTATCTAAGAGTTGGCTAGTCCAGAAGGGTACGGCTTCTGGTAAAGACAAAATCAAATCCGTTGAAAGCTGGTGGTTTGCTCAAAATCACATGGTTATCGGTGTACCATGGTTCTTACTTGAACTAAAACATTTGGCTACTCCAGAAGTGATGGCTTTTGGTAAAGAGATTAAAATCCATTATGTTTTCTCAAATCATTGCTAGGGACTAGCAATATCTCAGTGTGGGGGATTGATGAGTATGTAAATACTCATCATTTTTGTACAAAATAAACTGCAAAATCATCTGAAAACACTCAGAAACACATCAAAATGATCAAAATATCACAAATCAGTGTTTTATGTGTTTCAAATGCAAAAATATCAAAATCAGATGAAAAACATATCAAATTTGCAAAAATTGCAGTTTTAGTCCCCCAAATTTATAAAATTGTCAAAAATAGTCCCTGAGCCATAATTTCAAAAGAAAAGTCACCAAAGGTCTTTTTAAAATCACAAATTGTCATATTTAGTCCTTTGGTGGAAAATCTAAAAGTTTTGAGAAAATTACATTTTAGTCCCTAAAAATCCAAAATGTTCAAAACTAGTCCTTGGGAATTTCAAAAATGTCAAAAATCAACCCTTGGATTAGTAAAGTTGGCAATACCAACCCTTGACTACTCTTCATAAGTTACATATTTGGTCCCTCAGTTTGGAAGAGTTACAGTTTGGTCCTTTGGTTTTGAGATATTACACTTGTGGTCCTTTTATTAATAACCCAACAAACTAAACCGGACCCTAATATTTACCCAAGCCCAATCTTAAAACCCCTGGCCCAAAATCCTTTACCCGGTCTTCAACCCACAACCCGACCAACCCAAATATTTAAACAATAAACAACCCGCCCCCCAGTTGTCTTCCCCGACAACTCTGTCTGCTACCACCTCTACCCACCTAAAACCACCCTACACCACCAATTGTTCCCCCTCTCCTCACCAACCTCACCAATGCATTAATTACACTCCTTTCCTGTCCCAAATTTCCAAAACCAGATTTTGGCGCCAAAATCATCCAATGGCCAAGATGGCTCAAAAGACATCCAAAGGCTGAGAATTATGCTGGGATTTGATCAGAAGGAGAGAGAAAGCATTTTTGAGCATAAAAAGAGACAAGATGAAGCAAGTTGGATAGTTAGTTTTTAGTTTTCTTAAAATTGTATGTCGTTTCATGTTCTTTTAGTCTAAATTAGATTTTCAGTTGTAATTTAAAGCTACATTGTGTTCAAGTAAACCATTTGAGTGTATTTTAACTTAATTCAAGTATTAATTTCAGTTCAAGTTCAATTTCATTATTATATGTCAACTGTTAAAATTTGCACTTTCAAAATCCCACTTCAAATCTTCTAGCCACTTGTTGTTAAGCTCAATCATACTCAAAATAGCTTAGTAAAGCTTTCCATAAGCTTATAATCAAGTCTCATTCACTTTTGAACCTTGGTCAACAAAAGTCAAAGTTGGAGCTAAAATGGTTGCAGAATTGGAATGGGGTGATTCAGAACTGGAAATGGGTTGAAATGGAAGCAAATGGGTTGAATTTAGTAGGATAGTGTTCTTGGTTTCAATTTGGCAGGCCATAGTGGCCATTGGACATGTTGTAAGCACTTTTCAAATCTTTTAGCATAAGTAGTAATTGTAGTTGTAGACTATTAAAACCTGTTCTAAAAATAGTAATTAGGTTAATTTAATCTAGTTTGATCATTGGTACATGCTTAGTCAGTGTTTATATCATTTTAATTGGTAAAACAGTTTATAAAAGGGTGTTTGGAATTGCTGCATTTTCTGTGATAAAGGCCTCACCAGTGGTTAACAGTTATTGATTCATGTTTGTTTAGCTCAAGTAAACTCATTTGAGTCAAAAAATTGATCTAGCACTCAAAAAGTCAACATTGTGCTTAAATCTGTCTATTGTCAACTGATGTGAATTTTGGGATTGCAAAACCTAGATTTGTGTTTAAAAGTGTTAACCATTGCTTTAAGTACACTCATTTCACCAAATTACTTCATCATCAGTCATTAAAATTGGATCAAAGTTCCCCAAAGTCAAAGTTCTATCTGTTTTCAAAAAGTCAAAAATTTCAAAAAGTTGGATTTGAGCAAATCTTGCAGCTGATCCACAGGATTCATTAAAGGTTTTTAAGGTCTGATTTTTGGTTTATAATCAGTTAGCTAGGTGGTCTTTAGGACCTAATATCTGTTTTTGCTTTAAGCCTTCTGGATAAGCTTGGATATAAGCTCAAAACAAGCCCCATCTGCCCTGCACCAACTCAGTATATACTGAGTGCTTTCTCAGTTTCTGAACAAGCTTGTGCAGAGCTTGTAAAAGCTTTTCAAGGGTTGGTCTTTTGGTCATAGATAGCTGTTTAGGTCTAGTTTAAGTCTTGATAATTGGTTTTAGGTTTGTAGCTTATTAGAGTACTTATTTATTGACTTAAAGTTGGTACCAAAACTGTTTTTAGCTTAATCTCATAAGCTTCAAATCTGTGTATTTAGTTAATCAGTAGTTTTATCTTGTTAATTTAAGTTTCAATTTGGTTAATTCAGTATATTATTGCTTCTGTAATCAGTGGGATATGTGTTTGGTTCACTTGGCTTATTAAAGAGCTTATTTATAAGCTCAATCCATAGCAGTTTCATAATCGTCCAAGTAATCACCTGTTTTTCCATTTTTCCTAGCTTCTTAACATTATTTTAGAATTTTCCTGAAATTTTCAGATTTTTATAAGCTGTTTTACTATTTTTCTTAATTTAATCTAGTTTTTAAGCATTTTTAATTAGTAATTAATACAAAAAATTCAGAAAAGGTTCAAAAAAAATAATTTTTCAATTTTCTTAGACTTAGATAAATATAAAAAGTAGAAAGAGTAATTTTCTAGATTTTTCATAGCTTATTTGGTAATTTTTAGTAATTAAATTAGTTTTTAATAGTTTAAAATTCCTAGAAAATAGATAAATAGTCACAAAAATACAAAAATAGTTTTGAAAAGTCTATTTTGATATTTTAGACTTTTCCAAGTCTTAATCTTATTTTTCTAGCCTAATTTCCTATTTTCTTGTATTTTAGGTAATTAATTAATAGTTAAAAATAGTTTTTAATTAGATAATTAGGTTTAAAAATAATTTTCTTTTTCTATAAATTTTCTTTTATCATTAGGATTGTAAAAACATCATTTTCATATTTTTAGGGTTAATATTGAATTAGTTTCACTTTTTATCTTGTACGTCGCGTAGATTTTAATTTCATTTTTATAAAATCATAAAAACAAAAACATCATTTTAATTTTAGTGATAGCGTTTATTTAATAGATTTTATCTTTTTAATTTCCTCTCATTTGCATTTTAGCTTTTGTATTTGTTTGATATTTCTGTAGTTATAATCAAATCATAATCCCTTTTTCGTTCAAACTTCTCGATCACTAGACGTTGATTGATCCATTGCATAGCTCGCTGGGACATAACGACCCGGGGAGACTCTATCCTCCTCTGATCTTCATTGATTTCGTGCTGAAGCTGTTTTAGGTTTTCTTACGCTTGTGTGAGAGAACTTGACGGTTTTGCGCGCATCAAAGGGCTTGTTTCATTCTCACGGGGAACCGACATTATCTATCGACTTTCTCTTAGAGATTGTTGATATTGAAGAAGGAGACCCTCTCCCTAGTCTCCGGCATAGGAACCAAATGTGCACTAATTGAGTCTAGAGACAAGAGATCATCCACTATATCTCATTAGGACACAAAATTAATGAAGACTTGATGTTTCACAGAATATGGAAAGTAAGTGTATATTGAGAGTCCTACGCATTATCCTTGTGGTATTGCTAGAACATCTGAGTGATATGCAAACATTTTCACGATGAAGATGGAAATCCTTCTAGAGCCAACATCAAACAAGCTCTTGGTGGGTGACATGTGAGATCTTTCCAAAAGATCAAACTTGTGACAACTGGACAGAAACGATGGGGCGATTCATTCTTGAATCAACCTTGGTCCAGGAAATGGATTGACGGATACCTTTGAAGAAAAAAAAACCGGTCGTTGTGCTCAACAACTCTTTTCTCTAGCACATCGACTGTGTATTAATCTTTCAAAATTAGAAGGGTATTTATGATTGAAAAAATACTTTTGGAAAAACCGTTCGATGTGCAAATCTTCTTTTCTCTAGCATATCGAATGTGTATTCATTTTCAAACACAAAAAGTATCTCTGATTGAAAAATACTTTTGGAAAAACCGTTCGATGTGTAAAATTCTTCTTTTCTCTAGCACATCGAATGTGTACTTATTTTATAATACAAAAAGTATTTTGATTGAAAATTGATCTTTCTCATAAAACCTTCGTCGCATTGCAAAACTCTTTCTTCAAGCAATACACGATTGTTTTTCAAATCAATTTTTCATCAAATCAGTGAATCTCAGTTCGTTGGTTCACTCACTCCGTGTTGTCTTCTTTGAGACGTTCCGGTTTGAGAACAGCTAGAGCAGCTGCGAAACCCTGTCAAGGAGATTCCTCGAAATTCTACCTGATCACAGGCAGTACTTGTACTGATCAACGGGGAACCGTGGGCCGTGTACCTCAATTCAACGAAAGTGATCAAAGACACTTTCGTGTGTTTTATTGCTAACTGTTGTTTGCAGGTACATTTGGACGGTTGCAGCTGATCAAAATTGAGGAGTCAATCCAAAGCCGCATGCTCACAGCATCCACACTTAATTGAAGAAATCATGACTTGTGCATATCTACAGAACTTGGCTCTGATATTTTTATACTATGTTTCCTCTACACTGCTGCAAATATCATGGGCCAGTAAAGCTTCCGCTACTCTGATGAAAAGATGTCATGATCCAGAAAGTGTGAGCATGTCGGTCCGAAAGTCACAACATCACATGATGGCAACACAATAAAGGGTGATCCAGAGATTTACTGTGGCTGATGATCTCAAATAAAGCTCGAAGATCATCAAAGATGTGGATCAGTTTAAAGGCCTCCACTTAAAGTACAAATCAATGCAGACTTTAAAGAATCGCTACTAATGCACAAAGATTGCAGAATTGAAGAATTGAAGTCTACGAGCTCAAGAACAAAGTCAAGAATAGAATGCTAGGATTCAAAATGTAAATCATGGGGTGACCTTCCTTAGGGGGAGATTGTTAGGAATTAGAAAATTCCATAGTGAAGAGTCGGTCACTCCAAATATTATCTAGCATAGTTTAGCTCGTAGACTCGTAGTTATTTACGTAGTTTTGTAGTTAATTAGTTAATTTGTAGCGTAGATTAGTTTAGTGTAACACCGTGGAGGAAGGACGGGTCTTTACCCACTGTATGCCTGATCCACAGTCCGAAGGAGGACGTTTATTATGTAACTATAAGTACCCTATACCTCCCAAGGTAGAGGGTTGGACCTTTCATTCATCTTAATCTAACCTTCTATGTTTTCTTTCACTTTCTCTTTCTAGAAAGGCTCCCACTTTCTCTCTCTAAAACCTCTAAGCAATTCGACCCATATTATTGTTTGTTATGTGTTTATGAAATCCAATATGTTACATAGCCGCTTATATTAATCATGCAAATCAATTCAATATTCAAAGGTAAGAAATACATGAATCGAAAGTAAAAGAAATATAAAACGCTAAAGCTTATCGTAATGGAGTGACTTCTCCCTTGGAAACAGCTCCGTATGCTCCCCTAGACCTTCCTTGAGCTTTTTCCCACATTCTCATAGTGTTGTGTGTGGAATGGGATGATTAGAAATGATGGAATTCATGGGGTATTTATAGGCCAAGTATGGGTTACGGCGTAACCAATATAGGAGTTACGCTGTAACCTTCTATTTCTTCGTAAATGCACTAGATCTGCTAGTTACGACGTAACCTTATTAGTGGTTACGCCGTAGTCTTCAATAAACTTGGTTACGTCGTAAGTGATGCAGTAGTTACGGTGTAACACCCCAACCCGACAAGGGTCCAAATGTCACATTATGGAGTCATATCAGAACATACTAGTAAAAATTTGCAAGCGGAATTCTTATCAAATAAAGTACCAAGTCATATAAACAATGACTTACAAGGAAAATTTTCAAAATCCAAAACGTCCAAAATAAACTGAAATCTCAAAACAATAGCCCGACAATTAAGTCCAAGTAGTAAGGTAACTAAGGTTGATCCACTCAGATAATCCAACTCTCAGCCCATCGAAGCCCATCTTCAAACCTAAAACCTGCCGCAGGAAAAGAAATGCGGCTGAGCTTAAATAGCCCAGTGAACAGATATAACAAAACGAAACCTAAACATAATCAAAATACAAAAACGAATCGGAGGAGACTGATAACAAAATTGTAACGAATGAGCACAATGAGTTTATGTGTAACACCCCAACCCGACAAGGGTAAAGATATCACAAATACAGTTTCATATCAGAACTTTAAGTACTATACAAAAGCGGAAGTCTTTACAAAATTTCAAAAGAAAACATAAATAACTTAATAACCAAAATAATTCTAAGATCTCTATGGTTAAATCTTTGCTCTCAGCTCTACTCTCAAACCCAGATCAGCCATCCCATAAGCTCATCTTGAATGCCTAATACCTGCCGCAGGAAAAGAAATGCGGCTGAGCTTACAAAGCCCAATGAACAGATATAACGAAACAAAAGCTAAACAAAACAAATATACAAATAACGAAATCACAACGGAATGAGAATACTGAATCATTGAGGACTCTGCGGAAGCACAAATATACAGAAATCCAGAAGAACAAATAGCAATCAAGAACAAACACATAGCACATTGATGGCACGTACTCAAACACATCAAAATAACCAGACATTCAATACATTCAGATAGTAGAGCTCATATAAGCCAAACGGAATGTCTAAAGGCGAACGGAAACACTTTCTAGAAAATAATCATGGCATTCATACAATTTAATCAACCTACATTTAACATACTTAATTCAATATTGTAGCAGCGGAAATAGCAGTCAAATTATAGTAGTCACACATACCAATGAGAACACCTTACAAAAACTAAAATTAAATGAACTAGAGGCATAACATAGCAGATAGTAAGTTAACAGGCCAGACATTATAAATTAAACCATTTCCCAGATCGAACTTTAGTATAAGCAGAATTTAAACATGGCAGGTCACACATACAGACAGAAAACACAGTAGACAAACTATAACTCAATAGACAAAGACATGACATAGCCATTAGCAATTATCAGAACAGATATCATAAGCTAGACCAGTTCTCAGATCAAATCTTAACATCAGCAGAGTTTTAACATAGCAGATCAGATAGATACCCTAAAGTATAGGCAAAGTTTACCAGATTAACGGAACAATTATACTTACTAAACTTTCAGGATACTTACTTTCACACTAGCACATTCATCTTACAGATCAACGAATTCACTTAACGATAAACTAACATAACATCAGATGACAGCATGCGAATCAGATTTAAACATACTAATCATAACCTAGCATAGTAGACGGTAGTCACACAAACATACAAAAGCATAAACACATATAATAACATATAATAAGCCGAGCACATAATTATAAACACTTGAACATACCGAATCATAATCAGAATACTTAACATAGAAATAACAGATAAAGATTTAGTTAACTACCACGAGCCCAGAACACATCATATCAGAACATCATACTTATACAGAAATAATCTCAGAAAATAATTTGGAGTAGCTAGCTCCCAGAGTTTTGTGAAGACGCGTATTGCACGCGACATCATTACCAGAAATCATATCAGATAACAGATCAGATCTAGGATGCATCCATACGCCCCAGCAGACAGATAGTTGCCATACTATCAATAAACAGATAACGAAAAGGGACGTGGCAGAACATCACTCTACTGCCCTAGAGTCATGTCAGAGGTGCATCACTGACACGGACATGGAACCCCCATGACTAGTGAGATAATGGCTCGGGTGTCAAACTAACTTAGGTCAAACAAATTGTCATAATTGACACAGATCATAATCGAACACCAAGTTCAACAGATAACATATCGGATAACTCATATCATAAGGTTCATATTCAAATATTCAGAGGTCAGAAGTTCATATCACAGTCACAAATCATACATTCATAATTAGAAGTTCATAATTAAACATAGTAAGGTTCAACAAATGTGCATATCAGAGTCTTCATAACATAAGTTCAAATCAGATATTGCATGGTTCAATAAAACAGAAGTTCAGATAAGCAACAGATCAAACAATCAGAAAAGGGTTCATAGCAATGGCATCGGGAACCCTAATAAGTAAAATAGGAAAACTAACGAAAAGAACGTCATAAGGAACCTTTACTGAAAAGGTCAGAATATCTGTACCTTAAAGCAAATGAGAGAAAAGCAAACAAATGAGTGAATCACGAAGATATAACGTCGCATCTCCTTCAACGAATCTACACGGATTATGATTTATTTAATACTTGTTAGCATCATTAAGTTATAACGGATTTATTGCATTCACACTCCTAGAGTTGTAAGTATATTCTTATTCTTAGTGACAGACGGAATTACAACATTTTAGAGTCTTAATCATTCATTAACCAAACTTATGGGTTACAAATAGTAAATGATAAACTTAAAGATTTACTATGACAAACATCTTATTTGAGGACTTATATGATCATCATTCAAAGTATAGGGTTTACAAATGTCAAGAACGGATTTTAGGACTCTCTTTCAAAATAGTTTACACAAACCTTTATACCTTACATGATTAACCACGACTCACATGTAACCTTTGTTCGAACGCAACCTAAATGAGACCATGCATACAATACTTTCAATCCTTATAATTCATAAGCTTTATGTTCTAATATATAATATTACTCAAGGCTCATACGTGCACACTAGGACCATGAATTTCAACACCAAAACTCCACTCGACATGACCCAAAACATAGGACGTATGACAGAAAGTAACTTAAGTTTACCCAAACCAAACACCATGACCCTGGTACCCATTTATTTAGGTCGAAACATGCTCAAAATCTGTTTTCACACAAAGCATGCATTTGACAATTTCACATTTGAATATTTATCAACCATGATCAAGGCATGTATACTATTATAACTTGTTTTCCAATCCCTACGAATGTAAATAAAAATCAGTTTTTATACGACTCACGACTCGCATCGAAGACCCATGTTTATTATTCATGTAAAGGTTTCCACGTTTTCATGCATCCAAAGGAGGGCTCATGAGTGTCTAAATACTCATCATTTTTGTACAAAATAATCTGCAAATTCATCTGAAAACACTCAGAAACACATCAAAATGATCAAAATATCACAAATCAGTGTTTTATGTGTTTTAAATGCAAAAATATCAAAATCAGATGAAAAACATATCAAATTTGCAAAAATTGCAGTTTCAGTCCCCCAAGTTTCAAAGATTGTCAAAAACAGTCCCTGAGCACATAATTTCAAAAGTAAAGTCACCAAAGGTCTTTTTTAAATCATAAGTTGTCAAATTTAGTCCTTTGGTGAAAAATATGAAAAGTTTGAGAAAATTACAAGTTTAGTCCTGCAAGTTTCAAATTTGGCAGAAATGGCCCCTGGAAAATTGGAAAATGACAAATTTGGTCCCTGTACTTTTGAAACTTGTCATTAATGGTCCCTTGAAATAACTTTGATGAATTGGCAGGAATAGTCCTTGATTTTCAGGAATTGGCACAACTAGTCCTTGTCATTTATTAAGCAACAAACTAATTTTGGACCCCTTGTACCCTTGGACCCCTGTCAAATAAGCCATTTTGAACCCTTGGTTATTAATAGCCTGTGGTCAAACCCACAGGTCAAACACCACCCTTTTGGCGCCAATCCTTTATCCCTCCCACTTGGTGCCTGCAATCACAGGCATCCCCATACCACTCCATCACCTTATCCCTTCCTGTCTTCCCCCTCCTCCACCACAATCCAAAGTGCATTTAATGCACTCTCTCCCTCAAACACTCAACCTCAACTGTTAAATCCCTTTTTCCCGCCAAATTTAAATCAAAGGCCAAGATTAGTTAAAAGCCATCCAATGGCCAAGGTTTGTGATGGGAATTGCTCAGAGTGGATAGAGAAAGAGAATGGGTATAAAGAGAAGGCATGGGAAGCAAGAAAAAGGAGTAGAATTTTAGTTTTAAATTTCCCTATGTCGTTTTTATCCTTAATGTCTTAATTTAATTTCAAAACTGTAATGTTGTGTTTACAAATGTTAAACTAAAGTTGTATTTGCAGTATTACCAAGTATTAATCTTTTATTTCAAGTTTTTATCAGATTTCATATATTTGCATCACTGTTGAAATTTCCCAAGTTAAAATCTAATTTCAAAGCTTTATAAATCTCAGCTATTAGCTTCAATAAGCTCAAATGAGCTTGTGAAAGCCTTATACAAGCTTACATTCAAGTTTCAACTCATTTAGATCCTTGGTCAACAAAAGTCAAACAGGGGCAAGTTTGAAATGGAAATGGTGAATGGGTGATTCAGAGGTGGAGTTGGGTTGATATTAAGCTAGGAATGGGGTTTGATAGGTAGTGTTCTTGGTTCACTGATTAGCTAGCCATTGTGGCTTGGACAAGTTGTAAGTCATCTCAAGGTTCTTAGGCATAATCTGTATTTGCAGTTTTAATCTGTTATATTTTGTTCTAATAAGTAGTGTTTAGGTTAGTTTAAGTTAATGTGATCATGTTTACAAGTTGGTTTAGAGTTTGGATGAGTTTGAGCTAAAATCAGTAACTGAAAGGGGTGTTTGGGTTAGCTGAATTTTCTGTCTCAGAGTTGTACTCAGTAGTTAAAATTTATTGGATCATGTTTCATAAGTGTATTTGAGCTCATTTAGGTCATTAACTTGGGTCTGCAACATCAAAAAGTCAAAACTCTCTTTGAATCTGTCCACCTGTTAACTGATGTAATCAAGGATTGGCAAATCCTTGATTTGTGTTTAGAATCATCAAAAATTGTTTGCAATAGCTCTAGTTTAACAAATAACATCAATCTCAGTCATAAAATTGGTTCCAAAGTTCAAATTAGTCAAAGTTCTTTACTTTTGTCAAAAGTCAAAAGTTGCTAAAACCTGTTTTGGGCTCAGTTACAGGGAATTTTCACAAGCTCATTTCTTGGACTTATCAAGTGAAAATTGGTATTCTATAAACTTCAGCTGGTCTACTTTCTGTTTGTGATTTTTATAGATTTTTGGAAATTTTTTATAAGCTTCTAACAAGCTCATCAACTTGGGCTTGTCTCCCCTGCTCACTGAACTCAGTGAATGCTGAGCTTTTCACTGATTTTGTGCAGCTTGCACAGAGCTCATAAGAGCTCATCATAGCTTGATTTTTGGTACAAATACTCTCACACAGGTCTAGTGTAGAATACAAGATTTTGTTTCATGTTTCCAGCTTATTCAAGTGCTTATTTGCCTGCTTAAACCTGGCACCCTCTAACTGATCTTAAGCAAAATTTTCAAATCATCAAATCTGTTAGATTTGCTATCCAGTGTTTATAACTTGTTGTTTTTAGTTGAATTAGGGTACATTTAGCTTATTTGAGCTTCTTTATCAGTTTGGTACCCTTTGGGTTTCATTTGCTTATCAAAGTGCTTATTTCAATAAGCACTTGGTCAGCAGTTCATTAAATCCACACACAAGAGCCTGTTTTTCCATTTTTCTCATATTACTTATATTATTTTAGACTTTTTCTGAAATTTTCAGATTTTTCTTAGTAGTTTTGCTATTTTTCTTGATTTAAACTAGTTTTTAAGCATTTTTAAATAGCATTTAATACAAAAAATTAAGAAAAGCTTCAAAAAAATAAGTTTTCAATTTTCTTAGGTTTAGATAAATATAAAAAGTAAAAAAAGTAATTTTCCATATTTTTCATAGTTTATTTTGTAATTTTTAATAATTTAATTAGTTTTAAATAGTTTAAAATTCCTAGAAAATAGAAAAATAACCAGAAAAATACAAAAATAGTTTTTAAAATTCTCTTTTGATATTTTAGACTTTTCCATTTCATAATTTTATTTTTCAAGCTTTATTTCCTATTTTCTTTCATTTTAGGTTATTTTTAATTAGTTAAAAATAGTTTTTAATTAATAATAATTAGATAAATAGTTATAAAAATAATTTTCTTTTTCTATAAAGTTTCTTTTATCATTAGGATTGTAAAAATGTATTTTTCATATTTTTAGGGTTAATATTGTGAAAGTTTCATTTTTTATTTATTACGTTTACGTAATTTTTATTTAAACGTAAGTTTTTAGTTTTAAGTTTTTAAACGTTCATCACTTTAAATATAGTGATAGCGTTTATTTAATAGGTTTTATCTTTTTAGATTTCCTTTAATTTGCATTTAAGCCGCTGTAATTTGTTGGCTTTTTCCGTAGTTAATATCATTCCCAAATCCTTTTCCTATTCAAATTCCTCGATCACTAAGCGTTTGATAATCCATTGCACAACTCGCTGGGACATAACGACCCGGGGAAACATTATACTCCTCAGATCTTCATTGCATTGGTTTTTGAGCAGTTTTAAGTCTGTTACAGTCTGTCATTCACAAGTGGCAGACTTGCGTGATTAGACTTGACTGTTTGGAAGCGATCAAATTTTGGCGCCGCTGCCGGGGAGCTGTGCTGATTATCTTTCGTCTAGCAGATTAGTTGTTTGAATACTCACTCATTTGTTCATATCATCCATATCCATCTATATATATATATCCATATTTTCTTATAAAAAATCCAAAAACCCAAAAACATCCAAAAACGTATAAAACACAAAAATATTTTTCCTTTTGTTTCTATATATGTATCAAATAATAAAAATACAAAAAGAATCGTCGTTTTCTATAATAATAACAACTTAAAAGATTACCACCGAAAACCAAGGCAGTGCACTACCTAACTGGGGGTGCGACCATAATAAGTTCCCGAACTAAAGATATAAAACTTGCCTTTGTGTCCTTGTGATTGGTGTACCTTTTTCAAAGAAGCCATTCATCTTGGATTATTGGTTAAGTTCACTGTTGTTTTGCCTCGATTTTGTGTTAATTGATTTTGTTGTGATATCGACGTTTCAGAACCAGAAAACTCATAAAGATTCTTCTCACCCAAGTTTTATAAAACGTCTTCATAATTCTCATTCTCATCTGAAAGATTTTCATAATTCCCCTTTCTCTCCTTAACTCTGAGGTCTCTTAGAGTTACGTCTAGTGTATGCGCACTCGCTCGCAAGCTCGTAGACGTATTCTTAACAAGGAAAACGTACCCGAGATACGTACCGTTGAGCATCCCACCATGTCTGGAATCCAAGGGGATGGACCTGAAGTCCAACCCGATCCACAAAATCCAGCTCCCGATCTCCGAACGATGGAGGAGCTTTGCCAACCCACGATGAATGGACGGGGCGGTCCAATTGCCCCG
The DNA here is from genome assembly GCA_019973895.1 of Chrysanthemum seticuspe. Taxonomy (NCBI): domain Eukaryota; kingdom Viridiplantae; phylum Streptophyta; class Magnoliopsida; order Asterales; family Asteraceae; genus Chrysanthemum; species Chrysanthemum seticuspe. Next base: position 209,172,503 of record BPTQ01000003.1, on the reverse strand, counting down.
GTCAACATCGAGGCCACGGACTTTGGACTTAAACATCACATGATTCAACAAGTCCAAAGCTTTTGCCAATTTCGCGGATCACCGGGTGAAGATGCCAACAAGCATCTTGACAAATTTCTTACTGTCACCCAAAGTATGAAGCAAAATGGGGTCTCCGATGACGCCCTTCGCTTATACCTCTTTCCTTATTCCTTGACGCTTCATGCCACTGCATGGTTTGATCGTCTTCCCAAGAACTCAATCCATAGTTTCGATGAAATGATCTCCAAGTTCTTGGCGAAATATTTTCCACCGTCGATGGTGACGAAACTAAGGAATGAAATCAGCAATTTTAGGCAGCTTCCCGACGAGTCCTTATTCGAGGCATGGGAACGCTATAAGCTTTCAATTGACCGATGTCCGAACCACAACATGTTGCTTGTCACCCAAATAGATACATTCTATAACGGGTTAACACTGAGACATCGTGACACAATCAATGCTGCTGCCGGTGGTACCTTTATGAAAAGGCGACCCGAAGAGTGCTTTGATCTCATCGAAAACATGACTGCCCACCACAATTATTGGGATTCCTCTGCCGAGAGGAGTGAGTCAACGAGATCCACCGCCCTTCCATCTTCGGAATTCACCACTCTCAACAAAAAGTTGGAAGAAATATCCGCCGCCATGCTTAAAATGAATCACACAAATGCTAATCAACAAGTTAATGCCGTGAACAAGAGTTGTGAGACTTGTGGTGGTCCACACCCTTATTTCGAGTGTCCAGCCTCCAGTGGCTTCACTCAAGAGAGCGTACATGCTGCTCAAGGTTCCTACAATTCGGGGGGTAACTCCTACCAACCGCAAGGGGACCGTAGCCTTCTAAGCTATCGTTCTAACAATTACCTTGGACCACCTGGGTTTAATCAAAATCAGAACAATCAAAACAGAAATAATCAGTTTAATCAGAATCAGAATCAGAATCGGAATTTTCAAAATCAAGGTTCTCAAAATCAAGGGAACTATAATCAAAACCGATTCCACGCTCCACAACAAACTGTTCAAGCTCCACCTCCTCAAGCTTCCATTGACATTGTTAGTTACATCAAAAACAATGAAGCTAAGATGGTGTCCATGCAAAATCAGATTACCTCTATGAGGAATGATTTTACATCTGGGATTAGAACAACTAGTAGCAAGATTGATCAGCAAAATAGCAAGATCGATAGCGTGCTTGCTCTTCTCATGAGTCAAAACAATCAAGCTTCAACTTCAGGATCTCTTCCAAGTAACACCATTCCCAACCCTAAAGGTGAGTTGAATGCTATTACCACTCGTAGTGGTAAGACGCACAATGGACCTATGACTCCAATGCCCCCTCCACCTGTGGCAATGAGTCAAGTTACCAAGGATACAACGGACGAGGTGCATATCTCAAGCCCACGAAGTACCGCACAAGTCCAACCTTCGGTCGACTTACCTCCAATTCCGGAACCCGTTGTTCTGATGACCAATCCTAAGCCTTCACTTCCTTATCCTTCAAGGCTTAATGATCAAAAGGCCCGCGACAAAACTAATCAACAAATGGAGAAGCTTATGCAAATCTTTCAAGATTTGCACTTCGAGATTAGTTTAGCGGACGCTCTTCTTCTTATGCCCAAATTCGGTCCAACAATCAAAAGTCTGTTGACTAACAAAGAAAAGATTTCCGAATTGGCTAAAAGTTCTTTGAATGAGAATTGTTCGGCGGTTATCCTCAAAAAGCTTCCCGAAAAGCTAGGAGACCCCGGCAAATTCCTCATCCCATGTGATTTTCAAGGATTAGTTCAATGCTCCGCTTTGGCCGATCTTGGTGCGAGCATTAACTTAATGCCAAACTCCCTGTGGAAGAAGCTTTCATTACCTCCGCTTACACCTACGTGTATGGTCCTTGAGCTTGCCGACCGTACGAGTTCTCATCCGTTAGGTATAGCCGAGGACGTCTGTGTAAAAGTTGGAGATTTCCATTTTCCCGCCGACTTTGTTGTTGTTGAATTTGATGCCGATCCCCGAGTACCCCTCATCCTTGGGAGGTGCTTCTTGAAAACGGGTCGTGCATTAATCGACGTTGATAAGGGGGAAATCACTTTGAGGTCAAACAAGGAAGCCGTTACCTTCAACCTCGATCAAGTTACGAGATATTCCCCTAGTTATGAAGACACTTCCGTCAACATGATTGATGTCATTGACATTGTGTCGGGGGAATATTCTCAAGAACTTCTTGGATTCTCGAGTGGCAATCCCACTTCGGTTGATCCCATCGTTGCTCTCTCTTCCACATCCCTCACTCCGTTTGAGGGAAGTAACTCTATTTCGGAGGAGATTGAAGCATATTTGTCTAGTGATTCAGTTTCATGGGAAATTGATCACGCCCCTATTGACATCGAGGGAGATATTCTTCTCATCGAGAAGTTGCTCAATGATGATCCCTCATCACTCCCTCCTCAAGAACTTCATAAAGAGGAAATCAAAACGATTGAAAAATATGATGATCCTCCCGAGGTCGAACTTAAGGACTTACCACCTCATCTCGAGTATGCATTTTTGGAGGATGACAATAAATCACCCGTCATCATTGCTAAAGACTTGAGTGAGGATGAAAAAGCCGCTCTCATAAAGGTTTTGAAGTCACACAAGCGAGCCATCGCTTGGAAACTTTCCGACATCCGGGGGGTTGACCCGAAATTTTGTACTCACAAAATTCTCCTGGAAGATGACTCCAAACCAGCGGTTCAACACCAAAGAAGGGTGAATCCTAAAATTCATGAGGTCATCAAAGCGGAAGTCATAAAACTTCTCGATGCCGGACTGATTTACCCTATTTCGGATAGTCCTTGGGTGAGCCCCGTTCATTGTGTGCCCAAGAAAGGTGGCATTACTGTCGTTGAAAATGATGAAAACGAGTTGATTCCTACTCGATTGGTTACGGGATGGCGTGTTTGCATTGACTATAGAAAGTTAAATGAAGCCACCCATAAAGACCACTTTCCTTTGCCTTTCATGGATCAAATGCTTGAGAGATTAGCGGGAAACGAATACTATTGTTTTCTCGATGGTTTCTCAGGTTACTTCCAGATACCCATTGACCCCCAAGATCAAGAAAAGACCACATTCACATGTCCTTATGGAACATTTGCTTACCGACGCATGCCTTTCGGCTTATGCAATGCTCCCGGTACATTTCAAAGGTGTATGATGGCCATTTTCCATGATATGATCGAAAAAACTATGGAAGTCTTTATGGATGATTTTTCGGTCTTTGGGAATTCTTTCCAAACATGTCTCTCCCATTTGGACAAGATGCTTGAACGTTGTGAAAACACGAACCTTTGTCTAAATTGGGAGAAATGTCACTTTATGGTCAAAGAAGGCATTGTCCTTGGCCATAAGATCTCTAAGAAAGGGATTGAGGTGGACAGAGCTAAAGTTGATGTTATTGCAAAGCTACCTCCTCCCACAACTGTCAAAGGAGTAAGAAGTTTCCTTGGTCATGCCGGTTTCTATCATCGTTTCATTCAAGATTTCTCGAAAATATCCCGGCCTATGACCCGACTTCTTGAAAAAGACACTCCTTTCGTCTTCTCTAGTGAGTGCATTGAAGCTTTCCAAACTCTTAAGAGGAAGCTCACGGAAGCACCAATTCTAGTTGCCCCCGATTGGGACCTACCATTCGAGCTTATGTGCGATGCAAGTGATTTCGCCATAGGTGCAGTCTTGGGGCAACGCAAGGCTAAACATTTCCAGCCTATACACTATGCTAGCAAAACTTTGAACGAAGCTCAAGCACATTACACCACTACGGAGAAAGAATTACTAGCGGTGGTGTATGCTTTCGAGAAGTTTCGGCCATACTTGATCTTGTCCAAAAGCATAGTGTATACGGATCACTCGGCCCTCAAATATCTTCTTGCTAAGCAAGATGCAAAACCGAGATTGATCCGATGGGTTCTCCTCCTACAAGAATTTGATATCACCATCCGTGATAAAAAAGGAGCAGAGAACCTAGCGGCTGACCATCTTTCCCGTCTTGAAAATCCTCATCAAGGTGTGCTCGAGAAAAAGGAGATATGCGAAACATTTCCTCTCGAGACACTTAATGTGGTATCTCATCGTAGAGATTCGAGTACCCCATGGTTTGCCGACTTTGCAAACTACCATGCGGGTAACTTTGTTGTGAAAGGGATGTCGTCCCAACAAAAGAACAAATTTTTCAAAGATGTTAAGCATTACTTCTGGGACGACCCCTACTTGTTTAAAATCTGTGCGGATCAAGTCATCCGACGGTGTGTTCACGGGCAAGAAGCCGCTGAAATTCTCAAGGCTTGTCATCATGGACCCACGGGGGGACATAATGGCCCGAACTACACCGCCAAGAAGGTGTTTGATTCCGGTTTCTATTGGCCCACAATTTACAAAGATGCCCATGATCTCGTCAAATCTTGCGACTCTTGCCAACGTCATGGTAACATCTCTAAAAGAGATGAAATGCCTCAAAATGCCATTCAAGTGTGCGAGATCTTTGACGTATGGGGCATTGACTTTATGGGGCCGTTCCCGTCTTCTCGAGGGAACAAGTATATACTCGTGGCGGTCGATTACTTGTCTAAATGGGTGGAGGCGAAAGCACTACCTACCAACGACGCCCGAGTAGTGGTAAAGTTTTTAAAGTCTCTCTTTGCCCGTTTTGGAACTCCTCGTGCCATCATTAGTGATCGCGGCACACACTTTTGCAATGACCAATTCGCAAAAGTGATGCTTAAGTACGGTGTCACCCACCGTCTCTCTACCGCGTATCACCCACAAACTAGTGGGCAAGTGGAAGTTTCGAACCGTGGTTTGAAAAGAATCTTGGAGAGGACCGTAGGTGAAAATCGTGCCTCTTGGTCGGACAAACTTGAAGATGCACTTTGGGCCTTCCGTACCGCTTACAAAACACCCATCGGGTGTACTCCTTACAAGCTCGTGTATGGAAAGGCGTGTCATCTCCCGATCGAGCTTGAGCACAAAGCCTATTGGGCCTTGAAGCATGCAAATTTCGACCTCAAGTCTTCAGGTGATCACCGGAAAGTTCAACTCAACGAATTAAATGAACTCCGTAATGAAGCCTACGAGAACTCTTTGATCTACAAGGAAAAGACAAAGAAGATCCATGACTCAAAGATTAAGAACCGCGTTTTCAACGTTGGTGACCGAGTCCTTCTTTTCAATTCTAGATTGAAGATCTTCTCGGGGAAACTTAAGACCCGTTGGACTGGTCCATTCACCATTGCCAAAGTTTTTCCATATGGCACCGTCGAATTATCTCAAACAGACGGGCCAAACTTCAAAGTGAATGGACATAGGTTGAAGCACTATTTTGGAGAGGACATTCCCCCTGTGGTTGTCCCGGATCTTCAAACTTTCCCCATGAACCAATGAATGCGGGGATCGAGTCAAGCTAGCGACTCGGTAATCAAAAACAGTAGCATGCTATATGGGTTTTCACCCATATTTCTGTCTTCTTACCTCTTTCTACCACCCTAGTGTGGGGGGGTTGCCCACATGTTTCCAAAAAAAAAAAAAAAAAAAAAAAAAAAAAAAAAAAAAAAATCTTCTTTCTGCATAATGGCCGTAGTATTTCCCTTTTACGTTCTCAGTTTCGGCATAACCGCCGGTACTTTGAATATTGAGGGCAATATTCATTTCTAAGTGTGGGGGGGAATTCTCACGAATTTTATCATATAATTATACCAATTCCCCCGTTTTTGGCCAAAATTTTTTTTTTTTTGGAGTAAGTGTTTTACACTTACTCAATTGGTTATCAGTCCGCCTTGTCTAATAAACAAAAGGATTGGCTAATCCAGGAGCAAACGGCTCTTGGTAAAGATTTCTCAAATCCGTTTATATGGCTTGCAATTTGCCCAAAATTGTATGGTTTTTCAACTCACCATATCCTAAAAAGTGAAGAGTTGGCTAGCCCGCAAGATTATGGCTTGTGGTAAAGGCAGTGGAAAAACCATAATTGGTAATCAGCTCACCAAAGATAATATTGATAATTTATCTAAGAGTTGGCTAGTCCAGAAGGGTACGGCTTCTGGTAAAGACAAAATCAAATCCGTTGAAAGCTGGTGGTTTGCTCAAAATCACATGGTTATCGGTGTACCATGGTTCTTACTTGAACTGAAACATTTGGCTACTCCAGAAGTAATGGCTTTTGGTAAAGAGATTAAAATCCATTATGTTTTCTCAAATCATTGCTAGGGACTAGCAATATCTCAGTGTGGGGGATTGATGAGTGTCTAAATACTCATCATTTTTGTACAAAATAATCTGCAAATTCATCTGAAAACACTCAGAAACACATCAAAATGATCAAAATATCACAAATCAGTGTTTTATGTGTTTTAAATGCAAAAATATCAAAATCAGATGAAAAACATATCAAATTTGCAAAAATTGCAGTTTCAGTCCCCCAAGTTTCAAAGATTGTCAAAAACAGTCCCTGAGCACATAATTTCAAAAGTAAAGTCACCAAAGGTCCTTTTTAAATCATAAGTTGTCAAATTTAGTCCTTTGGTGAAAAATATGAAAAGTTTGAGAAAATTACAAGTTTAGTCCTGCAAGTTTCAAATTTGGCAGAAATGGCCCCTGGAAAATTGGAAAATGACAAATTTGGTCCCTGTACTTTTGAAACTTGTCATTAATGGTCCCTTGAAATAACTTTGATGAATTGGCAGGAATAGTCCTTGATTTTCAGGAATTGGCACAACTAGTCCTTGTCATTTATTAAGCAACAAACTAATTTTGGACCCCTTGTACCCTTGGACCCCTGTCAAATAAGCCATTTTGAACCCTTGGTTATTAATAGCCTGTGGTCAAACCCACAGGTCAAACACCACCCTTTTGGCGCCAATCCTTTATCCCTCCCACTTGGTGCCTGCAATCACAGGCATCCCCATACCACTCCATCACCTTATCCCTTCCTGTCTTCCCCCTCCTCCACCACAATCCAAAGTGCATTTAATGCACTCTCTCCCTCAAACACTCAACCTCAACTGTTAAATCCCTTTTTCCCGCCAAATTTAAATCAAAGGCCAAGATTAGTTAAAAGCCATCCAATGGCCAAGGTTTGTGATGGGAATTGCTCAGAGTGGATAGAGAAAGAGAATGGGTATAAAGAGAAGGCATGGGAAGCAAGAAAAAGGAGTAGAATTTTAGTTTTAAATTTCCCTATGTCGTTTTTATCCTTAATGTCTTAATTTAATTTCAAAACTGTAATGTTGTGTTTACAAATGTTAAACTAAAGTTGTATTTGCAGTATTACCAAGTATTAATCTTTTATTTCAAGTTTTTATCAGATTTCATATATTTGCATCACTGTTGAAATTTCCCAAGTTAAAATCTAATTTCAAAGCTTTATAAATCTCAGCTATTAGCTTCAATAAGCTCAAATGAGCTTGTGAAAGCCTTATACAAGCTTACATTCAAGTTTCAACTCATTTAGATCCTTGGTCAACAAAAGTCAAACAGGGGCAAGTTTGAAATGGAAATGGTGAATGGGTGATTCAGAGGTGGAGTTGGGTTGATATTAAGCTAGGAATGGGGTTTGATAGGTAGTGTTCTTGGTTCACTGATTAGCTAGCCATTGTGGCTTGGACAAGTTGTAAGTCATCTCAAGGTTCTTAGGCATAATCTGTATTTGCAGTTTTAATCTGTTATATTTTGTTCTAATAAGTAGTGTTTAGGTTAGTTTAAGTTAATGTGATCATGTTTACAAGTTGGTTTAGAGTTTGGATGAGTTTGAGCTAAAATCAGTAACTGAAAGGGGTGTTTGGGTTAGCTGAATTTTCTGTCTCAGAGTTGTACTCAGTAGTTAAAATTTATTGGATCATGTTTCATAAGTGTATTTGAGCTCATTTAGGTCATTAACTTGGGTCTGCAACATCAAAAAGTCAAAACTCTCTTTGAATCTGTCCACCTGTTAACTGATGTAATCAAGGATTGGCAAATCCTTGATTTGTGTTTAGAATCATCAAAAATTGTTTGCAATAGCTCTAGTTTAACAAATAACATCAATCTCAGTCATAAAATTGGTTCCAAAGTTCAAATTAGTCAAAGTTCTTTACTTTTGTCAAAAGTCAAAAGTTGCTAAAACCTGTTTTGGGCTCAGTTACAGGGAATTTTCACAAGCTCATTTCTTGGACTTATCAAGTGAAAATTGGTATTCTATAAACTTCAGCTGGTCTACTTTCTGTTTGTGATTTTTATAGATTTTTGGAAATTTTTTATAAGCTTCTAACAAGCTCATCAACTTGGGCTTGTCTCCCCTGCTCACTGAACTCAGTGAATGCTGAGCTTTTCACTGATTTTGTGCAGCTTGCACAGAGCTCATAAGAGCTCATCATAGCTTGATTTTTGGTACAAATACTCTCACCCAGGTCTAGTGTAGAATACAAGATTTTGTTTCATGTTTCCAGCTTATTCAAGTGCTTATTTGCCTGCTTAAACCTGGCACCCTCTAACTGATCTTAAGCAAAATTTTCAAATCATCAAATCTGTTAGATTTGCTATCCAGTGTTTATAACTTGTTGTTTTTAGTTGAATTAGGGTACATTTAGCTTATTTGAGCTTCTTTATCAGTTTGGTACCCTTTGGGTTTCATTTGCTTATCAAAGTGCTTATTTCAATAAGCACTTGGTCAGCAGTTCATTAAATCCACACACAAGAGCCTGTTTTTCCATTTTTCTCATATTACTTATATTATTTTAGACTTTTTCTGAAATTTTCAGATTTTTCTTAGTAGTTTTGCTATTTTTCTTGATTTAAACTAGTTTTTAAGCATTTTTAAATAGCATTTAATACAAAAAATTAAGAAAAGCTTCAAAAAAATAAGTTTTCAATTTTCTTAGGTTTAGATAAATATAAAAAGTAAAAAAAGTAATTTTCCATATTTTTCATAGTTTATTTTGTAATTTTTAATAATTTAATTAGTTTTAAATAGTTTAAAATTCCTAGAACATAGAAAAATAACCAGAAAAATACAAAAATAGTTTTTAAAATTCTCTTTTGATATTTTAGACTTTTCCATTTCATAATTTTATTTTTCAAGCTTTATTTCCTATTTTCTTTCATTTTAGGTTATTTTTAATTAGTTAAAAATAGTTTTTAATTAATAATAATTAGATAAATAGTTATAAAAATAATTTTCTTTTTCTATAAAGTTTCTTTTATCATTAGGATTGTAAAAATGTATTTTTCATATTTTTAGGGTTAATATTGTGAAAGTTTCATTTTTTATTTATTACGTTTACGTAATTTTTATTTAAACGTAAGTTTTTAGTTTTAAGTTTTTAAACGTTCATCACTTTAAATATAGTGATAGCGTTTATTTAATAGGTTTTATCTTTTTAGATTTCCTTTAATTTGCATTTAAGCCGCTGTAATTTGTTGGCTTTTTCCGTAGTTAATATCATTCCCAAATCCTTTTCCCATTCAAATTCCTCGATCACTAAGCGTTTGATAATCCATTGCACAACTCGCTGGGACATAACGACCCGGGGAAACATTATACTCCTCAGATCTTCATTGCATTGGTTTTTGAGCAGTTTTAAGTCTGTTACAGTCTGTCATTCACAAGTGGCAGACTTGCGTGATTAGACTTGACTGTTTGGAAGCGATCAAGGGCCCAAAACAGATTGAAGGCATATGGTCAAATATCAAACCTTTTCTTTCATTATTTTATGTAATCTATCCATGTTTTCATGCGGAAATAAAAGGTATCATCTTATGTGTAGCTTTTAAACGTGAGTCATGCATGCGAATGAAAAGAAAAACAGTTCACATGACAGCACCTAAAAGAGAAGAGGATTAGAAAGGAGGTGATATAATACCCTTGTGGTGTGCGAGACAAAACAAGAACGAAGGAATCAAGGCTCTTAAACCTCACGACAGCAGCAGCAAATAAACCCACACTTAAAACCAAACAGCCCTTGTAACAAATACGTGAATTTCATCCCTACACAACCTCGTACAACTCTTCTTGGACCTTGCTCTTGTCGACAGAAAACTGGAGATGGATGTTTTATTTTCTTTTGCCGTGACTTTGTAGCTAGGGTTTCAAAATTTGAGTGTTTGCCTTGTATTTATACTAATCGACTAGGGTTTCTTGTGTGTGTGGATCGGCTTGCAAAAGAAAGACAAGGCCCGACTTGGCCTGATGGGAATCGGATCACAACCCAAACCGGACCCATGGCTTAAGTGAAATACTCGGCTTGCACAAAATAAACGAGGCCCAAAGCTTATGTGCGTGACTTTTATTTTTCGTTGTACCAATGTCGATAACTTAAATATACTCGTTAGGTTTTTCAAACAAATATAAGTTAGGTTCTAAATTTTAAATTGATGAGCGTTAATTATATTTTACGTATTTTATAATTTTGATTTCAAGGGTAAAATAGTCTTTTAACATGTTTTGTATTTTTAGGGTTTTACATTATGAGTCAATGAGAAACCTGCAGAACATAATATTAACAGATATCCAGAAGGAACAGAAATCAAAGAAAACTAAGGCAGAGTAAGGCAGCGAATCATTAAACAAATATAAGCACATATAAATAACCAAACATACAAGTATCGGAACATAATCACATAGGAGTTGATAAACAATATCATAATCAATTCAAGCAACCAATAGTGTAAAAGCATATCAGTCAGCGGATCAATTAAACATGAACATGGCAAAACAAACAAATCAGAAAATCAGATATATATAAGCTAAGTTGAATTCCATTAGCAGGCGGAAGCAATTGCATAGAATGTAAGCATGGCAATCACACAAGTCAGAAAATCAACAATTAATAAACATAATAAATATCATAACAAGTTGAGATACTAATAGATGTATAAGCATGTCAGTCACAAGTATAGGTAGGAAATACTGAACGAACATCATAATCAAATGAAGTAACTGAACAAGAATATAACATGGCAACTAAACAAGTCAACTAGACAGATAACATAAGTGGAACCCTATTTCTTCATGAACTGGTAACATGAACAGAAGTGTAAACATGGTAGTCACAAATAGCAAATAGGATTATTAAATGATAATCATAGCCCACGAAATAACTGAACGAAGTATAACATAATAAACGGATAAATCAAAGGATTACATACTAGCATGGCAACCAGACGAATCAAATAGTCGCAAAATAGCATGGTAAGCGAATAATCGGATATTAGCATGATGACAGATGAATCAGGTAACTACATACTAACATAGTAGACAGAGAAATCATGTAATCATATACCAGCATGGTAACCAGATAGATCAAATAATCATAGAATAGCATATACCACACTTGAATCCCATAATCATATAATAGCTCGGTAAACGGATGAAGTGGTAATCTGAAGTATAAGCTTGGAAGCCAACCGAAATAGAGTGAAAGCATAGTAAATCAAATGAACTGAAGACTGAGTATAATAACCAAATGAACTGAAGCATGAGTCCGATAGTCAAACGAATCACATAAGAATACTAAGTGAATAAGTAGTCAACTGAATGAGTGAATAGGCATAGTAAACGAATGAATCAGAATATCAGATAGTCACATAATAACCAAAATCAGAATATTGCCACGAGCACCTAATACTAAAGGAGATACTCCAATAGCCAAATCTAAAAAATCACATATCATAACCCATAACCAAAATCAGAATGTTGCCTCGAGCACCTATACTAAAGGAGATACTCCAATAGCCAAATCTACAAATCATATCCAATATGAAGTAACTGAACAAGAATATAACATGGCAACTAAACAAGTCAACTAGACAGATAACATAAGTGGAACCCTATTTCTTCATGAACTGGTAACATGAACAGAAGTGTAAACATGGTAGTCACAAATAGCAAATAGGATTATTAAATGATAATCATAACCCACGAAATAACTGAACGAAGTATAACATAATAAACGGATAAATCAAAGGATTACATACTAGCATGGCAACCAGACGAATCAAATAGTCGCATAATAGCATGGTAAGCGAATAATCGGATATTAGCATGATGACAGATGAATCAGGTAACTACATACTAACATAGTAGACAGAGAAATCATGTAATCATATACCAGCATGGTAACCAGATAGATCAAATAATCATAGAATAGCATATACCACACTTGAATCCCATAATCATATAATAGCTCGGTAAACGGATGAAGTGGTAATCTGAAGTATAAGCTTGGAAGCCAACCGAAATAGAGTGAAAGCATAGTAAATCAAATGAACTGAAGACTGAGTATAATAACCAAATGAACTGAAGCATGAGTCCGATAGTCAAACGAATCACATAAGAATACTAAGTGAATAAGTAGTCAACTGAATGAGTGAATAGGCATAGTAAACGAATGAATCAGAATATCAGATAGTCACATAATAACCAAAATCAGAATATTGCCACGAGCACCTAATACTAAAGGAGATACTCCAATAGCCAAATCTAAAAAATCACATATCATAACCCATAACCAAAATCAGAATGTTGCCTCGAGCACCTATACTAAAGGAGATACTCCAATAGCCAAATCTACAAATCATATCCAATATGAAGTAACTGAACAAGAATATAACATGGCAACTAAACAAGTCAACTAGACAGATAACATAAGTGGAACCCTATTTCTTCATGAACTGGTAACATGAACAGAAGTGTAAACATGGTAGTCACAAATAGCAAATAGGATTATTAAATGATAATCATAACCCACGAAATAACTGAACGAAGTATAACATAATAAACGGATAAATCAAAGGATTACATACTAGCATGGCAACCAGACGAATCAAATAGTCGCATAATAGCATGGTAAGCGAATAATCGGATATTAGCATGATGACAGATGAATCAGGTAACTACATACTAACATAGTAGACAGAGAAATCATGTAATCATATACCAGCATGGTAACCAGATAGATCAAATAATCATAGAATAGCATATACCACACTTGAATCCCATAATCATATAATAGCTCGGTAAACGGATGAAGTGGTAATCTGAAGTATAAGCTTGGAAGCCAACCGAAATAGAGTGAAAGCATAGTAAATCAAATGAACTGAAGACTGAGTATAATAACCAAATGAACTGAAGCATGAGTCCGATAGTCAAACGAATCACATAAGAATACTAAGTGAATAAGTAGTCAACTGAATGACTGAATAGGCATAGTAAACGAATGAATCAGAATATCAGATAGTCACATAATAACCAAAATCAGAATATTGCCACGAGCACCTAATACTAAAGGAGATACTCCAATAGCCAAATCTAAAAAATCACATATCATAACCCATAACCAAAATCAGAATGTTGCCCCGAGCACCTATACTAAAGGAGATACTCCAATAGCCAAATCTACAAATCATATATCATATCCAATATCATATCAAATCCGTCAAATCATATCAAATTGTACATGGGTAGCTAGCCCAATGTACCAAAATGTGGGGGGGTGTATTGCACACACGCACCACATCACCAAAAATGAACTGAGTACCTAGGATGCATCCATACGCTCCCTGCAAAAAATAAATCATATATACATATGCCAGTTCGAGACTGTACATACGTATTCATAATGGCCAAGTGATCACATATATCATATCGTATCATAAAAGGAACGTCGGGGACTAATCACACCGCCCCAGATAGTGTCATGCCATTGGTGCATCAATGACACGGCCATGGTACCTCCATGGCTAGTTAGCTCGGGCAACCAAACCAAACAAATCATATCATATCAACCGATCATATAATGGAATCATATCAATAAGTGATCTCAACGGATAATCATATCAAACGAATAAATAATCGAATATCAAATCAGAGGATCATAGCATAACGAATCATATCAAATGGATCATATCAAATCAGAGTAAGGAGAATACGAATCGGATATCAAAATAGGCAAGAGTCATGAGAGAAAAGGAGTGTCATTACTGAAATGACGGAATATCTGTACCTTATGCAAAGCAAGCCAAAATAATCGGAAGCACACAGAAACTGAATCTACTCCTTCTTCACACGATCTACATGAATTAGTAATCACGTATTACTTCTGAGCTCATCTTAATCATATTACATATTTGGGGTTTCTTTCTATTTTAGAGACTTTTCATTTTTAGTAACCTCCCAATTTTAGTAAGCTTCCCGAATTAGTAACTTTCCGAATTACAATGACAATTTATTAAACTTAAAGCTTAATATTACTAATATCATATTTTTGAGTTGATTATAACAATTTTCCAAAAATTAGGGTCTAATATGTCATTTAGCAAAGTATAGGGTTTAAATGTGAAAACCACCAAAGTTTAGGGTTAAAGTTGTAAATTCCCATTTACTATTCTTGAGTACGTATTATAAAATGCATGCATGACTCAAAAATCTCACCCACGTAGCATAATTGCATCATATTACAATCTCGTCGAACTCGAAAAACGTAACGCACTCGAGCCACGAAACCATACCAAGACTCAAACTAGACGAATAACCCGTCTCTACTTCCCCGACACACCTTAAACACCCCGTAAAGCTTACCCATAAATCCCGCGATCACCCTCGAATTTACCCCCACAAGACTACTCGTTTTATCTATGATGACAGTAGATATTTATATCACATGAAATCATGTACCATTTGTTTCAAATACATGCACACACACAACTTAAAGACGCATGGAAAAATGAATTGGCCTGATTCATGCACCCATAACCTTAACCTGATTAACACATTCAATACTCACACTTGCATCCACATACACGCCACCATACTACTGTCCATATAACGAGACCAAGCCAAAATACCATGCATGCATACACTACATGAACCATACACAACTCAAGCCTCACATAACGAACCAAGAATACAACTGCCTTTGCTCGAAACTACCTCTAAACAACTCCCTTTTTAATTTAAATACCCAAACTCTTTTTATTCGTTCATTTATTTATTACGAGACCAGGTTTGAACTCAGTTTCAAGATGGATAACGAGGGTAATATTGGAGTCTCGGGTGACCAGATAAACATGTACACATTAACTCCTTCGAATGGCAAATACACAAGCACCAGAGTTGACATTTGTAGTTTATAATTTCATGTGACCAGGTTCTTTTAAAACTAAATCAATGGCATTTACCCATGTTCGATTGCCTCATCATTTTAACATGAATGTTCTGTTAAGCGTTTAAGTCATATATGTTTAAGTTTCATGCATCGAAGAGAAGACCACAAAGACGATAGAAAGGATACCTTAAGAAAAGCCAACCGGACAGCAAGAACACGAGGATCACTCCTAGAGACCCCTCGATCTAACCAACGGTACGCCCCAAACAAGCCACTTACTACTTACGAACCGATTGATCGTTAACCGAACTGGAACAAGGGACTGGTCACCAATACAAGTTAGCCACAATGATCACCCAACTGCTACCCTCGCCTTGATCGTCTTGGAGAAATAAGAATGGAGGCTGCTGCTCTTTGCGTTTAGGGTTTGAGTGAGATGGGAAAAGTGATATTCATTTTATATAAATGGGGAGTAGTGTGTAAATTTATCACCGTGATTCTTGGGGTGAATTAGTCAACCAAAATCTTCTATTTAAATGTGCATATATCTTTGTATAAAACAATAAATGAATTAAGGTGATGGTAGTATTTGGTCTAGTGTAGCGTATGACAAGAACCTAATCAGGTACAAGATAAAAGAACTTGATTACGGGGAGTGTACATGGTCCAAAATAATTTTCAACGCGCGATAACATGTAACTTAATATAGGTTCATTTTCACAATGTTTTAGAAGCGAATAAAGGTCCAAAGGAAACCTAGGTAAATCATATTTAATCTTGTGCAAAGACTTAATTATCTAATTCATATAATCTAAAGTTTTAAATTCCTACTCGTGTGTCCACAAAACTTAGGAAAAATTTCAAATTAGATGCAAAATTTTCGAATCCAAATTTTAGGGTTTTACATACGGCGTAAGTATTGTTACAATTAAACAATATATTCATCTTCCTCATTTCATTCCGAGCTAAACGGTACCAATATTTTAACTGCTGGACTTCTGACGCGCCGGTGTCTACTTCGTCGGATTCTCCTTTGCCGGCGATCTAGAGCAATTAGGCGGGACGCCTGTTGTGCTTTGGTGTTTCCGAATTTTTCCGGCCAAACCGGACCAGACATAACTTTTTTCTGGCCAAACCGGACCAGAACTAACTTTTTTCCGGCCAAGTTCCGGCTTTCTTGCTTTTCTGCTGGTGTTTTGTCTTTTCAGGTGTGTTGGTGGTTCAGTGGAAGGATTTCATCAGGAGACTCTTGGACCTCGACGCTTCTCGCCGGAAATCGTCGCCGGCAGCTGCCTGCCGCCTCAACTGTTGACCGGATTTTCCGGCAGCAACAGTGTTTGTTCCCTTTACTCATTTACTCACATATATTTTTTTTTCCGCTCATTTGTTTGTTTTCTTGGTAGTGTTTCTTGGATATTTGTTGTTTCGTTTGGGTGGTTTTGCCCTTGGGCGTACCCTTTTTTCTTTGCTTTAGGGTAGGTTTGTCCCCTTTGGCTTTGTGGTTGCTTGTTGGGGTAGGATAGACGCCTTGTCCCTCGATGGTTACCTGAGATCATGTCTTGCCGTGTTGGGTGGTGTAGGCGGGGTAGATGGGGTAGGTAGGGTAGATGGGGTTGGCGGGGTTGATGGGGTAGGCGGGGTAGATGGCGTAGGCGGGGTTAGCGGGGTAGACGGGGTAGATGGCGTAGGCGGGGTTAGAGGGGTCGGCGGGGTTAGTGGAGTAGGAGGGGTAGATGGGCCTAGGGTGAGTAGGGGTGGCGCTTGGGTAGCGTTCCCCCGTAGGATCCGGGTGGGTAGTTGGAATATTGGGTCTTTGACCGGTAAGTTTTTTGAGCTTGTTGACGCGTTGAGGAGACATAAGGTAGACATTGCGTGTTTCCAGGAGACTAAATGGAAGGGTTCTAGAACGAGGGAGGGTAACGGGTACAAGCTTTGGTATTCGGGCTCTAGGATCGCGAGTAACGGAGTGGGAGTTATTGTGGCGGCGGGCCTCAAGGATAATGTGGTGCAAGTGATACGGAGGAGCGATAGGATCATGGCGATGACTTTGGTAATTGAAGGGGAGACCGTTAATGTAATATGCGCTTATGCACCACAGGTGGGCCGTAGTGAAGCTGAGAAGAAGAGCTTCTGGGACTCGCTTGATGATCTTGTTAGAGAGTTCCCGTCAGACCAGCGTCTGATCTTAGGAGGTGACTTGAACGGCCATATTGGAGCGGCGATAGATGGGTATGCGGGGGTCCATGGAGGTTATGGCTTTGGAGAGAGGAACGACGAGGGTCGTACGATTCTTGACTTTGCTACGGCTCACGACTTGGTGGTAGTGAACTCCTTCTTCAAGAAGAGAGATGTTTATTTGATCACCTACCAGAGTGGGGGCCACAACACCCAGATCGACTACCTGTTGGTTCGAAGAACTGATTTCAGAGCATGTAGGGACTGTAGAGTTTTCCCAGGAGAGGCATGCACATCCCAACACAAATTGTTAGTGATGGAAGCTCTTTTCGAGAGGCATCACCAAGGGAGAGTAGCGGCCAGGTCACCGAGGATACTTTGGAAGAATTTGTACGGTGAGGCGGCTGAGACGTTTAGAGCGAAAGTATCGGAGGGGCTTTCTACGCGGTCGGAAGACTTGTCTGCTAGCGACGCGGACCGGATGTGGAACTCGCTTGCCGGCATCATTAAGGACGCAGCAAAGGATTCCCTGGGTGTGACTAGAGGGGCAACGATACCCCAGCTACCCAAGAGGGAATCGTGGTGGTTTTCCGAGGAAGTGCAATCCAAAGTGGCTGCGAAACAATCTAGGTTCAGGGAGCTTCAGGTGTGCCGAGAAGGCCACCAAGAGGACATTTTCGCAGCAGAGGAGAGGTATAAAGTAGCCAAAAGAGAAGCGAAAAAGGCAGTAGCACTAGCGAAGGACAAGGCGTACGAAGATTTGTATAAGAAATTGGACTCGAAAGAGGGGTCTAACGATATATTTAGGATTGCTAAAGCTCGAGAGAGAAGAAGGAGGGACTTAGGAAACGTTAAATATATCAAAGATGAAGGGGGTCGGACCATTGTAAACGAAGAGGATATTAAGAGAAGATGGGGAGAGTATTTCACCTCTCTTTTCAACGCAGGAACTCCTGAAGGTAGCGGGGATGAAGAGAACCCCAACCAACGACCAGAGTGCTAATATTCGAGGATTAACCAACCAGAAGTGAAGGTTGCTCTACAGAAGATGGGAAGTAACAAAGCAGTAGGACCAGACCAAATCCCAGTAGAAGCTTGGAGGTGTATGGGTGAGGAGGGGGTAGCTTGGCTGACCTGCCTCTTCAACAAGATCTTTTCCGGTGATAAGATGCCAGAAGAATGGAGACTCAGTGAAGTCATCCCCATTTACAAGAACAAAGGTGATGTGCAGGTGTGTAGCAATTATAGGGGCATCAAGCTTCTTAGCCACACCATGAAGCTTTGGGAGAGAGTTATTGAGAAGAGGTTGAGAAGGGAGACGAGGGTGTCTGAGAACCAATTTGGTTTTATGCCAGGAAGGTCTACGATTGAGGCTATTCACCTTCTTAGAAGTCTCATGGAGAAGTTCAGAGAGAGACAAAAGGACCTGCATATGGCGTTCCTTGACCTTGAAAAGGCGTATGATAGTGTCCCACGCGAGCTGATTTGGAGAACGCTGATTGATAAGGGTACTCCAAGGAGATTTGTAAGAACTATTAAGGATATGTATGAGGGGGCTAGGACCAGTGTCAGGTCAACCGTGGGGGTCTCAGAGTTTTTTCCGGTGGAGGTCGGGCTACACCAGGGATCTGCCATTAGCCCTTATCTCTTCGCCTTGATCCTAGATGAGTTATCTCTAGGGATCCAAGAGGGCATCCCGTGGAGCATGATTTTTGCGGACGACATTGTGTTAGTGGCAGAATCGGCGGAAGGGTTAAACCGCAGACTTGAGCATTGGAGGGAGGCCCTTGAAAACAACGGCCTTCGGGTGAGTAGAGAGAAGTCCGAATACTTGAGATGTGACTTTGGGAGGATCGAGACAGGCCATCACGAAGATATTCGTATTGGTGACCATATCCTGCCACCCAAGGAGTCTTTTAAATATCTGGGAACGATGATTCACAAATCAGGGAGGATAGACGAGGACGTGTCTCATCGGATCAGGGCTGGCTGGGAGAGATGGAGAGCGGCGTCTGGAGTACTTTGTGATAAGAACATCCCTTTTAAGCTTAAGGGAAAATTTTATAAGGTGGCGATTAGACCGGCTTTGCTGTACGGGTCTGAGTGTTGGCCCATCACCAAGGCACTTGCTAACCGGGTTGAGGTGGCAGAACTGAGAATGCTAAGATGGATTTGTGGCAAAACTTTGCTGGACATGATTCCGAATGGAGTTTTCAGAGCAAAACTTGAGGTCGAGAATATTATCTCGAAGATGAGAGAGGGAGGGTTGAGGTGGTTCGGGCATGTCAGGAGAAGGCCACAAACAGAACCAGTTAGAAGAGTTGAAGAGCTCCTAGTGGATGGCGTGAGAAGAAGGGGTAGACCCAAACTCAGGTGGGAAGACAGAATTAAGCTCGACATGAAGGAGCTTCTACTGTCCGAGGACATGATCTCAGATAGGAAGACGTGGAGAGATAGAATTAGGATCTGCGGGTAATTGTTTTAGGGTAGGATCTCTGTGGCTTTTGTCTTCTTTAGAGGTTAGGCTTTTGGTGTATCTTTGTTGCCCTGACCTTGCTTTTTGGTTTGGTTGCCTTGTCTTTGCTCTACCGTATATTTAGGCCCGATGCGCTGTTTTTCTCCCTTTTTGTCCTTTGCTTTTGTGCATTTTGCCTGGTTCTTTCTTCGGGTTTGCGTTCTTTGTTTTGTTTTGCCTGCTACCTTATCCCTTTTCTTGCATGCTGTTTACTGCCTTTTGCTCTCTCCTTTTTCTCACCCGCACACCGGCACTTGCCGGAGGTCTCGTTGGAAGCAGTCTCTCTACTCCCGGGTACATCCTGGGATAGGGGTACGATCTGTCTACATTTTACCTCCCCCATACCCTGCCTCGGCGGGATTGGGTTTGTTGTTGTTGTTGTACATACGGCGTAAGTATCAGCGGCGTGGAACCTCTTTTGACCTAATGGAGTTACGTCGTAACCTTTGGGAAGAGTTACGCCGTAACCTCTTGATAAGTTGGTATTCTGGGTCACGCAATAGTTACGGCGTAATGTGAGAGAGGAGTTACGCCGTAACTTCTTCAAAATAGGCATACTGTGATAAATCTTTAGTAATGTTTCCATTTCCCCGTCTCTTTATCTCCAATGCTCGTAATTTACCTGAAAGTGGAAAACAATGGAAAACAAGCGTAAATCCATATAAATGATATAAATAACGAGCATTATCGGGGAAAATTGACACTTAATATTCAGGACTATTTTATATTATCACACACTATGGGTGGTTCGGTTTCACATCAATTTCATCAACTTAGGGCAGATGAAGATGAACCAGTTGATGAGCATGGATTTACTGCGAGACATCATTATCAATTTATGCGAGATGAAGAGGCTTTACGAGAAATAGAGGAAGAGCAAGCAAGGGTTGATGCAGAAAACGCAAGCCGTCAACAAGAGTTGGATAAGTTATTTAGGCAAGAAGAAGCTCATGATGATTTGTTCAGGTTGAAATATGGGAGTATCCTGAATATTATTCTGCATGCGGGGAGTATTCAGATTAAGCTATGTTTATGTATTTCATATTGTATTGTATTGTAGTTCGTATATATTTTTCATATCGTATTTCTTTTCGTATCGTAGGTTTAATTAAATGTGTTTGTTTATCTGTATTGTATTTGTTTTATACATCGTACATGTTATAATTCAAAATTCAAATTTTATTACCCAATATAAATACACACTTTAACACACACATTATTTTCAAACCAAAAATGTCACAACAAAACACCAACAATATGTTACTATCTTCTTCTTCATCATCTTCTTCGTTGGGGAAAAAACCGAAAAAAAAATTGTCGTCATACCTCCTGGTTGGACAAAAGCGAAAGCACTGAAGTTTCTTGGTGTTGACACTAACGGGATGTGTCCGGAAGATGTAGCCGATATTGAAGAAATAAAAAATGCGATCCGAGCAAAATATTTTGGCTCAACTTAAATGTGGAATTCTTTTTTATTTGTATTGTAATTTTAATATATGTTTAATAAAATGTGTTTGCTTTTAAATAAAAGTGGGACTCAATAACATGTTAGTGGTGTGTTATGAAGGAGGAGTGTTTTAGTTATTGGTGTGTTATGGAAAAGGATAATGTGGCGCTGATGTGACATACCAATAACGTGTTATCCTTTCCTACCTTACCTTGTGCTCTTATGTTTGGATGACAAAATATGGTATGAAAAAGTGTATATATATTTGAATTTTGTAGCGAAAAATAGAGGGGCCCACGGAATGGATTTCATAGACACCAAATTGGTGGGTAATGAGTCTATGACTATGATATACCCATTTCATTCATTGGGCCACTAAACAATACCTTTAATCGCTAGGAACGGATAACACGTTATTGGTATACCAAACGCACCTTTAAGTTTAAAAGTGGACAAAAACGGGAAGATAAATTCATTATGGAGTGACAGTGTTAATCTAAAAAAGTTCACACTTTTGCATGTGTGATTTATTTCTAAACTTCTTAATAAATTTCCACATTTTAAAGTGTGAGTCCACACCTACTTGGCTTATCAAATATATTTTTTTACGGTTGAATGTGTTACAAAATTATAAATATACTTTACACATTTTAGTGTGTTAAGAAAACATAATATTTATCCACATTTGTAGATGTGAATGTTATTTAATTATATTTTTATGAGTATTTTTTTTCTACGATTGGAAGTTTGAATTTTTAGTATTTTTCTCATTTATAAGTGTAGATAATTTGTACACATTTACAATATTGGACAACATGGTAAAATTGTACGTATTTTCATAAGTGTGTAAAAAAAGTGTGTACTATTGCCAATTTATTTGATCCTAGCTCACGGAGTGGCATACCCAAAAAAAGAAAAGAATTCATTGTTTTGTAGTGTGTTAAATGATTCATGATTCGGGTTCATGTTAATGCCTTTGTTATTCCACTTTTAAATGATTCATGAGTCGGGTTCATGTTAATGTCTTTGATTCACGAGACTTTACCGTAGTTTTCGGCAGTATTAAAAGATAATTGGATATCGTATTTGGGTTTGATGTGAATCTTGAACCCACAAGCCTTTAGTAAAGAGTACAAAGTATTACTTTTATCATAAGTATATATATGTAATTCATTTTTTCTTAATTCATGATTATGACGTTTTTCACAAGAATTGAGATGCTATCAAGTTGACATTAATATGACTGACAATGCTTTCTCATAAACAAAACAATGAGGCTGATTTAGGGACCTTTCTTTATTGTCTTCTAATTTATTGTGAATGAACATAGCCGGTCATATTAATACCAACTTGAAAGAATCTTAACTTTTTTTTCACAAAACCTCTTCTAAGCAAGCCGTTGAATCATTATAGAGCATAAGCATGGAATCTCTTTTCACATAATATCCTCAGGTAAAGACGCGTGAACCAATATACATTGCAAGTTATCGTTTTTCTTTTGTTGCTATTTAGTTGCTTTTAACAGGTGAACCAAAGCCATCATACATTGTTTATAGAGTAAATTACACCGTTCGTCCTTCTGGTATACGTTGACCGACAAGTTTCGTCCTTTGACCAAAAAAGGTTTACCGTCCGTCCTTAAATGTCAAACGTTATGTACCGTTGGTCCCTCCTTCTAACGGCCCTTGTTAACGACCGTTAAGTCACTCCACTTGATACCCTAATGAGGATATAATGGTAAATTTGCTATATTCTTTTTCTTTTTCATTTTAAACACAAACAATCATTAATGAGGATATAATGGTAAGTCCCACCACCACCAATCATTTTGCTTCTTCTTCATCTCACCACTACTCTTCATACCACCATCACCATCACCATCACCACCACTGCCAATCACTATAAAAAAGTCAAAAAAAGCATATACACACAAGATGACAAATCTAACATGAACAATCAACCACAAGCAGATCTCACGGCCGCGACCACGTTACTCCATCCACATCCTCACCCTCACCGCCACCCTCCTCCTCCTCCTCTCCGTCACCATCCTCTACATCCGTCTCACCTCCAACCCCCACCCACCCCTCAAAACCACCACCAACAACCCACTTGACCCCCTAGACCAAAACCCACTTCCCATTTTCCATGATGACGTCATCATCACATCCCCTGATGACGTCAAGAAAAAGTACTACTTTGATCAAGTCCAAGGCGTGATCCATCGCGCTTTCGACAAGCGGTCCATTGATCAGTGGGAAGAGGAGGAGGAAGATTATCAACACTTCATTTTTGAATCTAGTAGCAACAATAATGTAGGTGATTTTAACGTAGGATTTGGTAGTGATGATGTGGCATTGGATGAGAATGTTAGGAGGAAGTTGGTTAAGGTGAAAGGGGTTGAGGATGCTTTGTTGTTCAAAGTTTCGGTTTTGAGGGAAGGGTGGGGGGATTGGTTTGAGAAGAAGAGTGATTTTTTGAGGAGGGATTGGATGTTTGAGTCAAATTTGGAGCTCTTGAATCCGTTGAATCATCCGTTTTTGCAGGATCCTGATATGGTTGGTAGTGGTGTTAGTGGATTTACTAGAGGTGATAAGATAATGTTGAAACAGATTGTTAGTGATTGTAAGAAAGTGCCGTTTAGTACTAAGAAGGAGGCGTTAGGTGTGTCGGATAATAAGCCAGTGCCGAAAGTAGCTGAGCGAAGAACTTTGGATGACAATGTTGGAATTAAACAGATTGAGGGTCAAATTTATGCGGATGACAAGTTTGCGTCAGTTTTTTTTTTTTTTTTTTCCTTGATGATGAAATGGGTTTGTTTTAGTTTTTTATTGTTCTTGATGATGATAATGTTTTTGTTTAAAATCTAGTGATGTAGGTGTACACCATGAGATGGTTTTAATTTGGTAAAGAAATGGGTTTGTGTTAGTTTTTTTGTTCTTGATGATGAAATTGGTTTGTGTTAGATTTTTTTTGTTGTTGATGATGAAATTTGTTTGTGTTAGATTTTTTTTTTCTTGATGATGATAATGATTTTGTTTAAAAGAAGACTTTTGGATTTTTTTTTTTTACTGCTGATGATGATAAAGGGTATAATGTTGAAATGAAAACACGACCATATCCACAAACATGATTCTTAGATAATTTTGTATATTTTATTTATAGATACTAGTGGCAAATGTAAAAAGACGAAAATACCCTTACATGATAAGACTTAATGGTCGTTAACAAGGGCCGTTAGAAAGAGGGACCAACGGTACATAACGTTTGGCATTTAAGGACGGACGGTAAATCTTTTTTGGTCAAAGGACGAAACTTGTCGGTCAACGTATACCACAAGGACGAACGGTGTAATTTACTCTTGTTTATATGAATCTTTATCTCTTTATATTTTTTTTTAATCTTAAAATTGTGTCAACTATTACAACAATAATAATGAATTTGATTTTTGGTTAAAATGATTCAATTTAGTGAAAAATTAGTTCACTTTTTATTAATGGACTAACTAAGCAATAACAAGAATCACAACTTTTTACGATCGGCTGCATTTTGAAAAATTGGGTGAATTTTACGAAAATTAGCATTACAAAGCAAATTTTATCAGGTCTCATAATATCGCAGGAGCTGTTATAGTAGACACTTATTTTAAAACAAACGGGTAAAAACTTTTGTAAAGCCAAGTAAAATGTCCAGGCCCAAACATATTAGCCCACACAATGTACTAGGTGCGCCGTGCACATACTACCATCCAAAAAAAAACAACAACAATTACTGTGTGTAAATCAGTGTGTGATAATAATAATACACGGCGCCCTAATAATCGTCTCCTCGATCTCGCCGGTAATTAAAAATCCAATCTTTCATTATTGTCAAATCAAAAAAATTAGGGTTTGCTTTTAATTAGTTTATTACTCTATTATGTATTACTATATCTGTTGTAGATGTTGTTAATTATTATTATTATTTTTGAAGGAAATGTTATTAGCTGGATAACAAGTTATTATAATGCTATGTTAAATTGTTAATTATTATTTCTGTTGTAGTATGAAAAGCTTAATACATTCGTTAGTCTTAGTCGTCTTTTGAATCAAAATTTGGACAAAGATTGTAGGTGTGGTAGTGTTATAGTGCTTTTTTAATCCAAAACACCAACATACCCAATCCCGCAGGGGCGGGTATGGGGGAGGTGGGATGTAGACAGTCACACCCCCTAATCAAGGGGGACTGCTTTAAGAAAGACATCCGGTAAATTTTTCGAAGTATGGCGCATCACTAAATTCACGAATTACCATTTCAAAGGTGTAAACCACTTGAAATGCCTAATTTTAGAATAAGTAGTGTTCGGGAGTAAATACATCAACCCCATATGCATTGGTTGATAAAAATAAAAACAAATTACGTATGCTCATTTCACTAGCTTTCGCCTTTCGCAGAGGTATCAGGTGGTATCTTCAATGCAACTCTTAGTCAGGTTGGTTTTCAACTTCTTCAAGTATGGGCAATGATTCAAATCTAATCCAAAAGATATACAGTAATAAATTGTGTTATCAGTAAAGTTAAGGTGATGACCTTTTCACAAAATCGACAAAGAATGATTCATTTCTACATTAATCTTAATTATGAATTAGCTGATGAAAGTAAGATTTAGAAGTTTGATAGATAAGTGCATTTCTTTGTTTGATTGTGGAATGATGTTGCTAAGTGGAGAATGTTGTAAGAAGTCACTTTGTGGGATGACGTTTGCTGAGAAATAGGGTCATTGTAGTATATTGTAAAAAGCCACTTTTTGGAATGACGTTAGCTGAGAAATAGGGTCAGTGTAGTATATTGAAAAAAGCCACTTTGTGGAATGACGTTAGCTGAGAAATAGGGTGTGTGTAGTATATTGTTAAAAGCCACTTTGTGGAATGACGTTAGCTGAGAAATATTTGGATTTGGTATGGTAGCATACTAGCATGTAAATGTTTTAGGATTATAGCCTTATAGGGTGAGTGGAGTATTTTGTAAGTGTTAGGTTTATAATGTGTTGCACCTTGAACATTGGAACTGTCTTTTACATGCGTGTAATTAGGCTTATCATGTATGTTTTTTTTATGTTTAAGTGAAGTCCTAAATATGGATTTTAAACCTTTACATGCAAATTGAACAAACTATTTTTTAACAAAAAGATAGTCGGAATTAATTCTAATACTTTCTTAAATATACCTTTCTGTCGTTTTGTAGTGCTTGATGTTGGCTATATAGGGGATATATTTGTGAGATAAGAGTACAATGGCAAACTACTCAGCAAAGGGGGGCCCATCAAATGGATCTGTGTATGTTTGTAATTTGCCTCCTGGAACAGATGAAGATATGTTAGCAGAATTTTTTGGCACCATCGGTTTGCTAAAGGTATGGGTTCTAGAAAGGTATTTCTTTACCTGTATTGTTGCAAAATAGCTAATTTTTCTTTGTATGTTTGTAATTTGATTAGTATTTGTGTTTTTAATGTACAGAAAGATAAAAGAACAGGCCGGCCAAAGATATGGATATATCGAGACAAGGTGACAAATGAACCTAAAGGAGATGCTACAGTAACATACGAAGATCCATATGCTGCACAAGCTGCTGTAGAATGGTTTAACAATAAGGAATTTCATGGGACGACAATCGAAGTTCTAATGGCAGAGTCAAAAAACTCGCATAGTGTGATAGCACCACTTGTTGAACCAAGTGTAGTCGCTGACATTGTACCGGATGAAAGTGGTCTCGACATGAGTGAAAGTGGTGGAATGGGTAGAGGACGTGGTGATGCTTCCGGAAACGCTCCACCAAAAGCATGGCAGCAAGATGGTGACTGGATGTGTCCGAATACAAGGTCTGTGATATGACATTGGTGAGCAGCTTATTCTGGCTATAATTTAAACATTGTTTGTTATATTTTTATGCTTGTTTGTTATTTATCATATGTAATTTTTTGGTGACAGCTGTACGAATGTAAACTTTGCATTTCGTGGTGTATGTAACCGTTGTGGAAGTGCAAGACCTGCTGGTGCATCTGGCGGCGGCGGGGGAGGTGGTCGGGGTAGGGGTCGTGGTGGCCCTGATGCGGGAGGTGGTCGTGGTGCTGCTGGTGGTCCTACGGGTCTCTTTGGTCCTAATGACTGGTCTTGTCCAATGTAAGCATATAACAATTGAAATAGTGTTTTTGGTTCTGTTAAAACATGTCATTGCAGCAACTCTATTTTGATAGTCTATTTGCTTCCTACATCGGATCATTTTTTACAGCTTCTGAAACAAAGAAAATCATGACTTATTTCTAGTATTATATGTATTATCTATCTGCTTTGGGATATATGGCTAAATGTTATTGATTTTTGAAAGTATATGTTAATGTTTAATTTTTTCTACAGGTGTGCTAACATCAATTGGGCGAAGCGCTTGAAATGCAACATCTGCAACACCAACAAACCTGGTGTTAGTGAAGGGGGTGTGAGGTAATATAAATGAACTGGAACGTTGTCTCTCTTGCATCTCAGACGTAATCGTAAAGCAAGATATTTTTCTATGAACGAACAGTTAACAGTATATATATGATATATGTTCTTCTGTTGTATATAGAGGAGGACGTGCTGGTGGGTACAAAGAACTTGATGAAGAAGAACTAGAGGAAACAAAGAGACGTAGACGAGAAGCTGAAGAAGTAAGATACAATTTTCCCAAATTCACAAAAGTTTTTTTAAATGCATCTCAATATCCTGACCATATTTTTTTCAGGATGATGGTGAGATGTATGATGAATTTGGAAACCTCAAGAAAAAGTTTCGTGTCAAAACACAGCAAGCTGAAGTTGGTCAGGTCTTACCTGGAACTGGTCGTGCTGGCTGGGAGGTTGAGGAGCTAGGTATTTACTTTTTTAAAATTTTAAATTCGGAGTAATTTACACAAGCTGTCCCTTTGTTTTGCCTAAATTACATATTTGTTTGCTTGCTGATACTGATTACGAATATGGTCGCTCACTGTTTACCCTAAATTCTAAAAGGACCAAAAACAAAATCATTTGTAAACTGAGTTTTTAGAGACCATATCTCTTATTAGATAAGAAACCAATTTTATAAAATTTGCAAACCACACATACCATTTGTTTAATTCATTCTTGATTTTATAATGTTTCAATTAACGGTACCTAATAGGAAATGTTTTGGTAATTGGGTTTTGCAGGAATGAGTGATAGAGATAGAAGAGAAAGAAGCAGAGACAGAGGAAGGGAAAGGGAAGAAAGAGAGAGCAACAAGAATAGACGTAGAAGCAGAAGCCGTGACAGGGATAGGGATAGGGGTCGGGAAAGAGAGCGGGACCGGGATTACGATTATAATAGAGACAGAGAATATGGCCGGGAAAGGTCTGATCGTCACAGGTATCATCACTAAGTTATAAAAGGTTGTGCTCTTAGATTTTTGGGACTTCGGGTTTTGCATTAGCATTGTGAAGTACTTGTATTTCAGCACTCTTCCGAGGACAAGTCAATAGTTTCTTTGATGTGGATTATTATTATTATTATTTTTTTGCAAACCCTTATGATTTGAATCAACTTGATTGTCCGGATGGCGCATCAGTTTATTTAGAACTATTTGGTGCTTTTCATGACTCAGTTATTAGAATGAATTTCTTCATTGGCAAGGAAAGAGTGGGGTTTGCTTATTAAAACTGTGTACTTACTTATTGTATATTTTGAACACAGCGTAAACATTTTGGGTGAAAAAGAAATACTATCTGCTTATTTTAAGAGTGAAATAAGTAGTTTTTTTTCTAAACAATTCCAAATACCCCATAGTAATTAGGTTAAAACCAAAATGTATTTCAGTACCAGCACAAACAGTCATGTGCACATTTTCATTGCAGACTTGGCTATTTTACGGTATCTTTTTTGTATAAATTTGCTGAATTATTGATGCTGTAACCTGTCTTTAATATCTTTCCTATTTTGAAAAGAAAAAGAAAAAGAGGAAACCAGTGGGTAATAATTGATTCAGTGATTCTTATATGGGGTTGGGTCTTTCCAATGTCTATTCGATTTTTGCAAGAAAAATAATTTATTTGGTAAAATACTATGTGGTTTTAATATCTTCGCATAGTTACATTTTATCATTAATTTTTTTTACTAAAGAAGGGGTTACAGATTTTAAAGAAGGGGTTACTGATTTTAATTTTTGTAATCCAAATCTAGTTCTTCAGAAACTAATAGTTGATACAAATGAAAGTATAGGCTTTGGACAGCATGTAAAGGAAACTACGGTACTCTGAAGATGATATAAAAAGTATCTGGTCTTGCACTATGCAGTATGTTTTGGCATTGAATCTGAAATATTTATTACCAATTGAATGCAATCTATCTTGTGTATTTATTAATTGTACTGTGGCAGCTGGAATGCAATTGACTCGAGGTAAACACCAGTTGGAATAATTAAATTTTAGATGCAATTTGACCCATTTCATTAGAAACTGCAATATGAATTGCTCGAATGCTATCTAACCCGTTGAGGAATGCATTTAGCGTTGGAGTGATTAATTTTACAGACTACATAATTCGTTTGGTTCACCTAGGAGTGCTACTACATTGAAACCACAGTACAATTCACTTTTTTTTTCCTGATCATTCCTTTGATTTAAAAAGTTCCATTTTGGTAAACAAGTCGATTGTTGGCTGATCAGGTGACGGGCCAAACTTTGCTCTTCAAATGGGAGATTTGACAAATTGTAAATAAGTCCATTGTAGTGGCCGATTACAATGGCCGATTTGTGTAAAAAAAACAACATTGGGACCATAATAACGATTAAACAAACTCAACACCCTTTGCTAAATGAAGGTGATTTGCACACTTTTTATTTTGATTGGTACACTCAATGTACGAGTATATAAAGCACACTTATGTTGCACAAAATAAAGTGTCTCAATCAAAACTATTATTGTGCAAATCAACTCTCATTGCTAAATAGTAAACCAATCACACATACAACTTGCAAAGTCCTACAAAAACACATAATTAAAAACAACATTATCTTAATCAAATAAGTGTGCGAATAAATTCTCATTGCTAACTAGTAAACCAATCACACATACAACTTGCAAAGTCCTACAAACACACTTAATCAGAAACAACATAATCTTCATCAATTAATCACGCAAACTTCCACATACAAAGAAGTCTCTACCTTTAGGTGAGAATTGATACTCTCCTAAAAAATATCAGTGATCACTCAAATGGTGGAACTTAGGTGGTGTAACAAAATGTATCGAAATAGCATATCGAGCAGATCGTGGTGCCATAAATTTCGAAAATCTCAAGAGTTTGAGGTTAATATGTTGAAAAATAAGTTGAGATCGATACAAAATCCTACAAGTCGAGTTCAAAATGTTAGCAAATAGATTTATTAAGCCCACTTATCATGCTTATTATAGTGGTATAGCATTTGTATTTAGACCCATTTGTGTGTTTTATATACTCTACACTTGTAACATACTAATGAGCCTAAATACAAATGTTAGACCAGTATAACAAACATGATAAGTGGGCCTAATAAATATATCTGCTAACACAAGATACTAAAACATAAGACATGTATGATACATATGTTAGGCTGTGAACAATGATTCGGCCGACCAAGTGGTCATCGTCGGTCCCCGGTAGGTCGTCCCATTATGTGTTGTTGGTCGAGATCGGTTGGCAGACGACAATTTGGAAAAGATGGTCGTTTACTCGACCAAATTTGGCACAAGCTTTTATTTATTTTATTTTTCTATTCTGCATTGCAAAGTAAAAAAGTAAATAAATAAAAATAAAAATATATATACTTTAGACATTGAAATGAAAATCGAATTAAAATTACGATACGGAAATGAAACTACAAATACAAATTACGATACCGAAATGAAAATACAAATTAATCTGAGCGATAACCATCGTCGTAAGCAGAATACTCCGCAAACTTGTTCTCTTCCCACTCTCGCTCCAAAATGTCAAACAAGTTGTCCTTACACTCTTGTTCTTCCCTTGCTTCGTGCTCCGTACGAGCTGCTTCCTCCCGTGCTTCTTGTTCTTCTTCTTCCATTTCTCTCAAAGCTTCTTCATCCTGAAGAAGTAGTCGTTGCTCTTCCTCAGTAAGCAGAAACGGATCCTCAACTGGTTCCTCAGTAAGAAGTAACGGAAATATTTCTGATGGTGGATTATTCACTGTTTCTGCAAAAATGACGGGAGTGTTTGGTTGAGACATTTTTTAGATCTTGTGCTTAAAGATGTGTTAATGAGTTTGTGTGTAAAGATGAGTGAACGAAGGTGTATTTATAAGTAAAAAAATAAAAAATAAAAAAAAAATAAAAAAAATACTTGGTCGCCACTGTGGCAACTTGATTTTTTACA
Source organism: Chrysanthemum seticuspe (assembly GCA_019973895.1). Lineage (NCBI taxonomy): Eukaryota > Viridiplantae > Streptophyta > Magnoliopsida > Asterales > Asteraceae > Chrysanthemum > Chrysanthemum seticuspe. The sequence continues at coordinate 209,140,841 of BPTQ01000003.1, read as the reverse complement.
AGTCGCCGGAGGGAGAAAACTGATGTGGCAGGAAAACCAGATCACCCTAAGTCGTCATTGTGCACAACCTTATGGTCAAGATGATGTCAACTTATTTAGAGCACCAGGTGTGGGAGCTTATTATAGCTTGTTGTGATGACATGGCAAGCTTGCAATGGCTAGCCATGACACCGCTCCCCTCTTCATCCTTCGCCATCTTAACTTCTTTGTCTGCACGACGAACAAAACTTTAACATTTTTTATTTTTTATTTATTATTATTATTATTATTATTATTATTATTATTATTATTTGTAATATTTGTATTTTTAGGAAATGGTGGGCCCTAAATGAGTAAGTTGAGGTTTGTTGTGAGTAAGAGGAGGGTTAGTTGTGGAGGTGATGTGCCAGTGATGAAGATGTGAGGTTTGTTATGACACCTTGTGCTCTTAGTCTCAGGTGTTTGCAATGTTGGTACACTCTTTTCTACTTTTCTTAATTTGACTAATGGTACAACAGATGGTACAAAGCTAATAGAATTCTTTTATATAAATGATCTAAGAGGTTGAAGTATTGTATGATATACAAGAAGTTTGGTCCACATGAATGACTCGTTTTTATTTGGTGGTTGATATATACATCACTTTTTTTTATGCACACATCACATTTTGTGCATTATAGTGTTATATGGTATGTTACATAGTTTGTACATAATGATGTATTTATCAAATAAAATTGTTTGCATATCAACCCCTTTTAATTTGAGGTATTAGTTTATTTATTTTGTGTATTTCACTCCCTAAAGACAAAATATATGAAACGTGCGAAAAACATTTTTTTAACCTAGACTATAATCATAATTCCTGTTTCTTGTTTTGTTCAGTGTGACACGCTAACACAAAAGCAAAAGCAAAGTACATTTTGTTTCTTCTTCTTTCCTGTCCATTGTCACATGCATTTCATAAAATATCATTCATTTCATCACGGAAACATAAACATATTAATTTCATCAATTTAATGATTCTAAAACTGCCAACTAAACACACTCCAAATCTGATGTAGGTACTAGGCGCGATGATATCCCGACCGCTCTACCACTATATGTCTCCTAAGCTTGTTGAGAGCATTGACAACTTTTCTGGGATCCAAGCTAGCAGCCGTGATTGTTAAAATCCCATCTTCATCATTCATGTGAGCCTCAAATGCCCCTATAACCAACAATGGACTTGTTAAATAACTTTAAGAATAAACCCAAACACCCCAAAGTATAAGTGATATTAGATCATACCTTCAGCACTCTCCTGGACTTCTACAGTAAGAAACAAAAGGAAACATGGTTTCACAAGAGTATTATTTAATAAAGGAATTTTTCGACAAACCATGGCTCCACGTGCTGCTTGTGGAGCTTCGTCTGACGAGAAACATTGACCCATATTGTGTTTCTCTTTTTTGTGTGTGCTGATGTAAAAAAGTAAATGAAGTGAGTGACTAGTTGTTAGTTTGTTACTGTTATGGTGCTTTCATCCGAAAGTCTTACTGGCGACACATCTTAATGCTTGTGTGTTTGGAATTAATTCCTACTAGCAAACCATCCATGTGTGGTTGGTTATATTTATTTTTGTAAAGTTTAACTATGTTTTTAACAGATCCAAACCCATAAACAAAAAGTGTAAACGTTGATAAACCCACACAGATCGAAACCCAAAAAGAAAGTAGAATAAATTAACATTACCTTATCACCTCTGAAACTCAAGAACACATGATACACATTTTGAACATATGATGTTGAATCATACGCCATTGAAGGTTTGCTTTAATGATCATTTTGAACCTCATCTGCAATTTAAGGAGTCAAATTTAAAATAAACATAAGGTGTGTTGATGAGAGGTGGTGTAAATGAAGTGAGAATGAAGGGAGTAGTAGTTACTCTTTATAGGTGGTTGGAGGTGTGTTGTGATTGGTTGTTTTGACATCACACGGATCATCAATGTGAGCCCTTGATTGTATTTTGATGGTGAGGATTGAATATCTTTGGTTTTGTTTGCTGAATTGTACAGACCAAACATTGTACTTTCAGGAGCAATGAAGTAGTAGTGGAGTTCTTTTCCTTGGTCCACACATGAGTTTTTTTTTTGATACTAGGTTACTTGCTTTCTGATAGAGTACATATATGTGTTTGTTTCTTACTAGTTTGCACTACTATTAGGGCTCACCATAACAAACCCAAAAACCCTAATCCGTTTGCTGCTTTTCGGTTTGAGTTTTAGATACTTAAGCTTTTCAGTTTCGGTTCCGAGAAAAACCACACCATATATATATGGGGACATCCTTTGGTTTCAACTTAATTTCTATCAAAATGTACCTAATTACTAAATATATATGAAATTTCCTTAGACTAATTAAGGCTGGTAGTAGTGTAGGTTGTGTTTTTGTTGAGATAACACCCGAGATTGTTGCACAACCACCACCGTATGTGTGATACGTTGTTGGTGATGGAGTGTGTTACTCTGTTAGAGATTATATCTAACATGCATATTTTCCTTAGCACACGTGATTTTATAGCATAAGTTTTTAACACCTTATAATGGAACTTGTTGGTCTGTAATTCCGGGTGGCTAGTGCATAGTTTCAAAATTAGATACTGCTGGTGTGATAAAAACGACTTAAGGACTAAAGTTATTATTTTGGGCAAACCATAGGAACCAAACGTGTAATTTTTTCTTTAAACTATACTAGAATCTTAATTCGTGTTTCTAATTATTGCATGACTCTTTTTAGCTTTTCCTTGTTTCTTGTTTTGTTTATTGTGACACACCAACACAAAATCAAAGTACATTTTCTTTCTTTTTTTTCTTGTCCACTGTCACATGCATTTCATTAATCATCATTCATTTCATTTCATCAATATGAAATACTAGTACAACAATATTAATTTCATCAATTCAATGATTCATACAACAGCTAACCAAACACACTCCAAATCTAATGTAGGGACCATGCATGTGGCTTCACATTCCATCAAACCCCATACTCTGCACAATTATATGTTTGCTAAGCTTCTTCTTCTTTCTTGTCCATTGTCACATGCATTTCATTTCATCAATACGAAAATACAAACATATTAATTTCATGAGATTCATAAAACAGCCAACCAACCAAAACACACTCCAAGTCTAACTAGGTGGATTCCTACTCCATACGCTCTACCTGTACATCTTTCCAAAGCTTGCCCACATACTGCATAGCTTTGCTTCGATACAAATTAGCCGTGATGGTCAACATGCCATCTTCTTCGTTGAGAACACACTCATATTCCCCTATAACCAACAATGGAATTGTATAATTAGTCTTAAGCAAAAACCCACTTCATTAGCTACCCAAAGTATAAACTATACCTTCCACAGTCTCCAGGACTTGTTCGAGAAGCTTCGCGACCTTACTTAGGCCGTTGCGCATTCTCAGGAAGAGTTTCTGCGATAAGAAACAAACAAAAAGATATTAGGAAACATGCATGGTTTCAAGGAAGTATTATTTGATATCATAGATTTTTTCTACAAACGCTCCACGTCTGTTTCCTGGAGCTGCAGAGTCAAAATCAATAAAACAAAGGATTCATTTCCATTTTAATATAAAAATCAAGATACTAAAAATAAAATTTAAAAATTTAAAAGAAAAGTGCATATCTTTGATTGATTGATTATAGTATAACATTGCTATTTGGAGATAGTAAGTGCACTTTGAGGCAGATAGACTTTGCGTTTAAGAAAAAAATGAGAATTTAGCTGAGAAACGTGAGATTTTTAGATTCACTTGCGAACTGTACTAACCATTCACATTTTGTCAAGCAACCCTAGATTAAAGATGCTTTCTACTAGCAAACAGGTTTCATATGAAAGTCTTGTTAAATTACTGGGGACATATCTTAATGTTTGTGTGTTTGGAATTAACTACTATTAGCAAAATGATTCTAACTACGAAGATTAAATATGCTTTCTACTAGCAAACATGTTTCATTTGAATGTTCTCACTGAGTAGGTGAGAGATCTTGATGTTTGTCTGTTTGAAATTAACTCCCACTAGCAAAGCATCCATGTGTGGTTATATTTATTTTTGTAAAGTTTAACTAGCTAGGTTTGAAAACCAACAAATCCAAACCCATACACAAAGTAGAATAAATTAACATCACTTAATGATTACCTTATCACCTCTGAAACTCAAGAACACATCATACACATTTTGAACATATGATGTTGAATCATACGCCATTGAAGCTGCAGATCCGCTTGACGACATGGTGTTTGTTTTTCCTTTGTGTTGATCGATGTAAATGAAGTGAGTGACCTTTATGATGCATTTATATTGGGTCGAGCTGCATTGTGATTGGTTGATATGAGTTCACACGGATCCTCAATCTCAGCCGTTGATTCAATTTTGATGGTCAGGATTCAATACATTTTGTTTTCTTTCATTTCTTGTACGGAGGAGACTTGAATGTTGCAATGAGTGAATGAGGTATACCATATTCTATGTTTGTACTATGATACATACATGTGTTTGTTACTTTAGAGTTTGGACTACTATTTGGGCTCACCATAACAAACCCAAAACCCAATCCACCCTAGTCCGTTCGCTTTTCGGTTTTAAATATTTACGCCTTTCAGTTTCGGCTTTAAATATTTACGGTTTTCAGTTTCAGCTCAAGCCAAAACCGATAAAAACACACCATATATGGGCGGGACATCCTTTGATCTCAAAATGTACCTAATTAGTACAAAATAATTCGATACATATATGAAATTTCGTTAGACTGAGGCTGGTAGTAGTATAGGTTGCGTTTTTGTTGAGATATATAACTCACCATTTGTGTGATATACGTGTTGGTGATAGAGTGTGTACGTGTTAGAGTTTATATCTAACATGTTTTCCTTAGCACATGAGATTTGATAGCATAGGATTTAACAACTTGTTATAAAACTTGTTGCTCTGTAAGTTCGGGGTGGCTTGTGCTGAATCAAACACAAATGATTGCAGCCCTTGTGGGTATTGTGCACACTTTCTAAGTAAAACAAATGAAGTTACTAAAGAAATTTGAAATCAAAAGCAATTGAAAATGTGATTATTTGTTGTGTTTGCACGATACTAGTTTCTAAATCGGTACACGATTGTATATACTATTAAATCAGATACAATATCAGCTTTCTGCCGAGTCAAAATCAATAAAACAAAGGATTCATTTCCATTTTAATATAATAATCAAAGGTTTGAAAGATAAGTGCATGTCTTTGATTGATTGATTATAGCATAACATTGTTAAATCGAGAAATTGTAAGTGCCGCTTTGAGGCAGGTAGACTTTATGTTTAAGAAAAAAAGTGAGAATTTAGCTGAGACATGTGAGATTTTTACATTCACTTGCGAACTGTACTAACCATTACTTTATGTCTTTTGTAGCACTTGATGTTGTTTATATCGTTCGGGATTATTCGTGAGTACAATGGCAAGTTGATTTGTCTTTACGTTTCTGATGTGCAGAAAGGTAAAAAACAGGCTGGCCAAAGATATGGACATATCGAGATAAGGTAACAAACAAGCCTAACGGAGATGCTACAGTAAAATACAAAGATCCATATGTTGCACAAGCTGCTGTAGAATGTTTAGCAATAAGGATTTTTATGGGACGATAATTGAAGTTTTACTGGCAGAGTAAAAAAAACCCGCATACTGTGATAGCACCACTTGTTGAACCAAGTGTAGTCGCTGATATTGTACCGGTTGAAAGTGGTATGGACATGACTGAAAGTGGTGGAATGGGTAAGGACGTGGTGATGCTTCTGGAAACGCTCCACCAAAAGCATTGCAGCAAGATGGTGACTGGATGTGTCCGGATACAAGGTCTGTGATATGACATTGGTGAGCAGCTTATTCCGGCTATAATTCGAAGATTGTCGGTTATATTTATCATATGTGATGTTTTGGTGACAGTTGTACGAATGTGAACTTTGCATTTCATGGTGTATGTAACCTACGTGGATGTGCGATACCTGCTGGTGCATCAGGTGGCGGCGCTGGTGGTGGTGGGGTAGGGGTCGTGGTGGCCCTGATTCAGGAGGTGGCCGGGGTGAACTGGTGGTCCTAACTGGTCTTGTCCAATGTAAGCATCACATATTTACCGCTCTGGGATATTGGCTGAAATGTTATTGATTTTGCGAAATGTTTTGCAAATGTCTATAATTTTCTACAGGTTTGGTGACATCAATTGGGCAAAGCGCTTAAAATGCAACATTTGCAACACCAACAAACTTGGTTTTTGCGAAGGGGGTGTGAGGTATTTTAAATGAACTGAAACATCGTCTCTCTTGCATGTAGTACACTATCGTTTTTCAAGTTTTATTTCTCTTGAGAAACAGAGAATATGAGGAAAAGTGAATTGTATTAATGAAATTGTTAATTACAAAAGTGAGATACAACATGTATTTATACACTACATTATGTAAGTAGAACTAACTAACTAAACTAAGCTTCTATATGCTACTTTAACTAAGCTGTATTACATATAGATCACATCAGTTGGCATTTGTACAAGCTTTTCTGCATTGTTAACTTCATCTTGTGTGGAGTGAACTTGGTAGCACTGAATCCTTTGTTGGCCACATATGTTGAGTTAACTGAATGATTGGTTGAGTTATCAGCATGGTTCCCATTATCCCCCTCACAAGTTGACAGTGTGTAAGGATGCCACATTGTCAACTTGGATAAACAACTGTAGTGTAAAGGACTGCTCAGACCCTTTGTTAGAATATCTGCTAGTTGATTTTTGGTAGGAACATAGGTGGGTAAGATTTGTCCAGCTTTGACCTTGTCTCTCACAAAATGGCAATCAAGTTCAATGTGTTTTGTTCTGGCATGATGAATAGGATTAGAGGCTAGTGCTATGCAGGAAGCATTGTCACACATCATGAGAATAGGAGTTGGAGCTTGAACTTTGAACTCCTTTAAGAGACATTGAAGCCATGTTACTTCACAAGTGGTGTCTGCAAGTGCCCTGTACTCAGCTTCTGTTGAGGACCTGGAAACCACTGATTGCTTTTTAGATTGCCAAGAAATGAGACTGGAACCAAGGAAAACTCCATATCCTGTTACAGATCTTCGGGAAAAAGGACAGCTTGCCCAGTCACTGTCACAGAATGCTTTGAGATGGAGAGTGTTCTGAGCAGGAAAGATCAACCCTTGTCCAGTGGTGAGTTTGATATATCTGATGACCTTTGTTAGAGCTTTCATATGAGGAGTTCTTGGATGTTGTAGAAATTGACTTAGTGTTTGAGCTGCAAAAGCCAAGTCTGGTCTGGTGATAGTAAGATAGATGAGTTTCCCAACTAGTGTCCTGTAGAAAGAAGGGTCTGGTAATAAGTCTCCATCATCCATTGTGAGTTTAACAAGAGGATTGAGAGGTATAGCTGAGGGTTTTGTGTCAAGGAGGCCTGCATGTGTTACCAAATCAATAGCATACTTCCTCTGAGTCATAGCCAAACCATCTTTGTTTCTTAAGAATTCAATTCCTAGGTAGTAATGCAAAGGACCAAGATCTTTGATGCTGAACTTCTCATCAAGGTTGTGCTTGACTTGTTGAATGAGGGGCTTATCATTACCAGCAATGATGATATCATCCACATATACCAATAGACTGAGGAATTTGGCCCCTGACTGAAAGGTGAAGAGAGAAGTATCCACATAGCTCTGCTTGAAGCCCAGTGAAAGGAGAAATTGAGTAAGTTTGTCAAACCATTGTCTGTTTGCCTGTTTCAGACCATAGAGGGATTTGGTTAGCTTGCAAACTGTATTGGGAGGAAGTGTTTGGGAGTAGCCTTGGGGAACTTCCATATAGACATCCTCATTAAGGTCACCATGGAGAAATGCATTGTTTACATCTAACTGTTCAATGATCCAACCAAAGTGGATGGCAACTGCCAGTAAAGTTCTTACTGTAGTGATCTTAGCCACTGGTGCAAATGTTTCATGATAGTCTATTCCTTCCTTTTGATTGTAACCCTTTGCTACAACTCTGGCCTTGTATCTTTCTATTGTGCCATCAGCATTAAATTTAATCTTATAGACCCATTTGCTGCCAATTGTTGCTTTTCCAGGTGGTAAAAGGGTAAGGATCCAGGTTTTATTCTTCTCTAAAGCTGTGATTTCCTTATTCATTGCTTCAATCCATTTTGGATTTCTGGATGCTTGTTTAAATGTGGTGGGTTCAGTGATATTGTCAATGGAGTGAACTAAATGCAAGGATTTGGTGCATAAATTTGAATATGAGATGTAATTTGAATGATGATGTTTGTGTTTGTGTACAGTATGAATGTTGGAGTGTGGAAGTTGACAGTGATAATCTTTGAGTTTAGTGTGAGGTTGTCTGTTTCTGGTGGAGGTTCTGGGTGGTGGTGGTGGTATTGGATCTAGAATGGAATAAGGTGATGAAGTCTGTGAGGATGAAGTTGAGGAAGGTGGAGTGGATGGTTGTTGAGAGATTGGAGATGGATTATGTGAAATAGGAGCTGGTTCAGTGACACTTTGGTTGTTGGAATCCTCAGGGTTGAGTGTATCTGGATTGGTTGAGTTGATTGGAGTTGATGGTGTTGTGGGTGAGGTATTTGGGTCAGAGGAAGTGGGGGTAGTATGTGAGTGTTGAAGGGGTGTAGGTGGTATGTGATTTGAATAATTTGATTGAGGTATGAAGGATGGTTGTGAAGTAGTGATAGTGGTTGTGGTAGAGGTTGAAAAAGGGAATTTGTCTTCATCAAAAAGAACATTTCTGCTTGTTAGTGTTCTGTGAGTCTTGGGGTCATATAGAAGATAGCCTTTTTGATTATGAGGATATCCTATGAGAATGGTGGGAGTGGCTCTGGTGTCAAATTTATCTGTGGTATGGTGGTATGCATAGGCCAAGCAGCCTATGATTCTCAAATGATCAAGTGAGGGAGGGGTGTTGTGAAGAAGTTCATAAGGGCTCTTGTCTTGAAGGGTTTTTGAAGGAATTCTGTTGATGAGGTAAGTTGAGGCTAAGAGACTATATCCCCAGAAATGGATGGGAAAATGGGCTTGGAAATGGATTGATCTTGCCATCTCAAGTAGATGTCTATGTTTCCTTTCAACTCTGTCATTTTGTTGAGGGGTGTAGGGACAAGAAGTTTGATGTGTTATTCCATGATTTTGAAGAAAAATGGTGAATGATGAGTTAATGAATTCTGTCCCATTGTCTGTCCTGATTGTTTTTACAGTGACTTGATGTTGAGTTTCAACAGATTTGTGAAAAAGTTTGAAAGGTAGTAAAAACATGATGTTTGCTAGGTAAAAGATATGTCCAGGTGGCCCTTGAAAAATCATCAACAATAGTGAGAAAGTAAGTACATTTATTGATAGTAGAATGTCTGTAGGGTCCCCATACATCAAGGTGAATGAGTTCAAGTTTTGATTTTCCTTGAGATGTGCTTACATGAAAAGGTAATACATGATGTTTAGCTAAAGGACAAATGTTACATTTGCTATCTAAGCTATGAAAAGGAACAGAAATATTTTTGATTTTTCTGATGGTTGAAATTGGTGTGTGGCCCATCCTGGAGTGCCAAAGTTGAGAGTTGCTAACACTTGATAGTACTGTTGATGAAGGTGAGCTTGATGGTTTGTTTGAGTCTAGAAGGTATAGTCCACCATGAAGGATGCCAGATGTGTTACTCCCATCATGGCCCTGAAATACAAATTTATCATGAGTGAAGGTGACTGAGGATAAAGTCTTGTGTAGTAATCTGCTGATGGAGAGGAGGTTATAGGTGAAGGTTGGAATGTAGAGAACATCATGGATGGTTAAGGTTGGTGTTAAGTGCACTGAACCAGTAAAGTGAACCTGTGATGTGTGTCCATTTGGTAAAGAAACTGTGATGGGTGTGGTGAGTTTTCTGATATTATGCATGAGACTAAATGAAATGCAAATGTGATATGTGGCTCCACTGTCAACAATCCATATGAAAGATGATTTTGAAATGTTTGAAGCAATGAATGAATGCATCTTAGCAATAGAGTTGAAAGAGTGAATACTAGTGATGGTTGTAGGAATCTGAGCATTGGTGGAAAAGGAAAGTATACCTGCCATGTGTGGAGTCATACCAGAGATGTCAGTTTGTGCATTCTGCATCATCAGAAGAACTTGGTTCAAATGGTTTTGGAGTTGATCCATTCTGGCATTGACTTGATCTTCTGAATGATTTGAAGTTCCTGAAGAAGAACATTGATCAAGTGGTGAAGTAGGTTCCATTGGTGGGAGTGTTTGGCCAGTCACCATATGTACAGATTTTCCATTGCCATTTCTGCTGATGTTTGCAGTCCTTTGGGATGGTGTCTGATACTTATTATGTAGTGGATGACCAGGAGGATAACCAAGAAGCTTGTAGCATTCTTCCTTAGAATGTCCCTCTTTCTTGCAGTAAGCACAGATAACTCCCTTTTTGAAATTGCTTCTCCTATCAGATGTGGTGTTTGGTGATGGGTTATTGGATTGATTCTGTCTGTGAGGTGGTGTGTAGGTAGTCCTATAGGTGTTCAATGCAATAGGAACTGGAGAGGGATGTTTGAGTGAATCTCTTTGTTTCTCTTCCTGCCTTAACATACTATAAGCTTTGGCCACAACAGGTAAGGGCTGCATTAAGAGGATTTGACCTCTAATGTTGGTATAGCAATCATCAAGACCCATGAGGAATTGAATTAACCTCTTCCTTTGTTCCCTTTCTCCATTCTCTTTCCCATTTTCACAAACACATTTACATGTACAGGCATAAGGTGCTTCTATTGCATCAATTTCATCCCAAAGTCCCTTGAGTTTGTGATAATACACTTCTATGGTACAATTAGATTGCTTAAGTTCAACAATTTCATTAGAAATCTGGTAAATTCTGTGACCATCTAGTTGAGAATAATGTTCATGCAGTTCATTCCATAAGGTTGGTGCTGAATTGACAAATGTTACATGATTACCTATTTCTTCTGAAACAGTATTGAGTATCCATGAAATAAGCATGTCATTTGCTCTTTCCCAGTGAACCCTCAGATTTGATGAAATAAGTGGTTCCTCATAACTGCCATTAACCAATTTCACCTTATTCTTTGCACTAAGAGCAATAAGCATTGATCGCTTCCAAGAACTATAATTTTCTGAACCACTGAGTTTCTTTGAGATAAGCAACATTCCAGGATGATCATTTGGATGAAAATATAATGGATGAAATGGTGAAGTGATATCATCATCTTGTGATGCAGATGTGTTCTGGGAAGTTGAATCAGATGCTGGCATGATGATTAGTTATGAAATAGATCTGAATGATGATGAAATGGTAAATTTCTGTTGAATTGGGTTGATTAATGATGATATAACAGTTTCTTGATGATTCTGATGAATTCTTGATGATTCTGATGAATTCTTGATGATTCTGATGAATTATGATGGTTTTAGAGTGATTTTGGTGCGGAATAGTGGTGGTTTTGTGATTGTTTATGGTGATTTATAGTCGGTAATTTTTGGCGGGAAAAGTAGTTATGGTGGTGAGAAACAGTTATTTGATCGGAAAAGTTAGTTATGGTGGTCAAGAGCAGTTATTCACCACCATTGTGGTGGTGCTGTCTCTGATACCATCTTGAGAAACAGAGAATATGAGGAAAAGTGAATTGTATTAATGAAATTGTTAATTACAAAAGTGAGATACAACATGTATTTATACACTACATTATGTAAGTAGAACTAACTAACTAAACTAAGCTTCTATATGCTACTTTAACTAAGCTGTATTACATATAGATCACATCAGTTGGCATTTGTACAAGCTTTTCTGCATTGTTAACTTCATCTTGTGTGGAGTGAACTTGGTAGCACTGAATCCTTTGTTGGCCACATATGTTGAGTTAACTGAATGCTTGGTTGAGTTATCAGCATGGTTCCCATTAATTTCTATCCAAGATCATATGTTCTTTTATTTCTATCCAAGATAAAGTTTTATTTCTATCCAAGATCATATGATCATATGTTTTTCTTGACTTAGTTTATCTGCATGGATTATTTGTTATGAACATATAGCGTTTGAGATTTGCTTATTAAAACTGTTTATGTATTAGTCCCAGCACAAACTGCTATATTCACTAGCGCAAACTGTCGAATGTACTGGACTGCTAGCACAAACTGTCACGTGCAGATTCTAATTGCAAGTTCAAGCACCCCTGATTTTTGTGACATAATTGTTTTTTTGCTAGCTAAATTTGACAGAAGTGTTAATGCTGTTACTTAACTTGGTGGGGCTGATAGTAGTGTCGTTCTATGTTTAATCCATCTTTGATAATCATTGTGAGTTTGTGACTATGAAAAAAGAAGTGCTTGAGCCAGTAGGTTACATTCATCTAGTAAGATGGTTCTGTTATGTGTTTCAAATTGGTAAAAGTATTGCATTAAATCAATTTGACAATCGCTGAGAGATATAGAATCACTGTCATAAGTTTAGCAATGCCGCATGATTTCAAACCGCCTTACTTTTCATCTGTGAAAACTTGGTCAGGTATTCAGGTTCCATATGGCATCTTTTGTTTCAAATGAGATGGGGATGACCAAATGGCACATTGAAGATAAGCCTAATTAGCTAGAACCAATTAGTACATAATGCAACTATACAACAAACTCGACACCCATAGCTAGAACCAATTACACATACAAATTGCATACTCTTTACATACATGCTTGATTAGAAACCATAATATCTTTACTGTTAGACCATCAATTAAACCAACTTTCACACATAACAGATTTTTGTATCCATAAAAAACAAGTGATCACCTTATATTTGGGATAATACAAAACTTACTCACTCAAGTTTATAATACTTCGGCTTCAAGGATGTTCAATACATGTGATGTACTAGATGATGTCATATTATTAAGCACATATGTTTTGGTCCCAATATTGTAAACATGTTTACTATGTTGGTCCACTCAATTTCTTTTTAATTGACCGAAATTGGGCTTGATAAAAATGTTTACTATGTTGGTCTGCGAGTCTACTCAATTTCTTTTTAGTTTAGCAATAAGTATTGGTGGGCAAAAAATCCGGTTTGTGAACCGATCCCGTAAAACAACGGGAACCGGTTACTACCAAACTGAACCGGCGGTTTAACAACCGGTTTTAAATATTTGGTGTGGACCGGTTTGACACTCATTAAACCGAGCCGGTTACTAAAATCGGTTCAAACCGGATTTTTTTTCTTTTTTTCCTTAATTTAGAAGTTATACCCCCTCTCACATTTTGCAATTTTATTTTATTTTATTAAATTTTTTTATTTTTATAGTTTTTTTTTATATTAAAAAACTATAAGCCTACAGAACGTAAAATATAAAGTTTAATAATTCAAAAGTATTAAGCTGACAGAAAATACGGAACATAAACTGATAAAAATTGTGTTGTACTGTAAATAGAGTGGACCAAGGGGGTGAAGGACAAAATGTCACATCGCATAAGGTATGTATAAGGGGTGTTGATACTCACACAATTTGTTTTTATACGTACATCATAATTGTACATTACTGTCTTGTACAGTGTTGTACAATATGGTATATGTATAAGAAAAAATAGTGTTGTACAATATGGTATATGTATAAGAAAAAATAGTGTATGTATCAACCCCATGTATAAAAAATAGCCTATGTGCAATTAATTAAACTCAATTACTTCCTTCGGCATACTATGTGCTACAAATCTATGGTTTGGTACAACATTTTAATGGAAGTTGAAAATTATGGTACATTTTAACCGGGTGGAACTTTTGGTAGTTGTACACTTGTACACGATTCTTATATTTTCACATTTTGAGCTATTGTTTTAGTATAATAAAAGGGTTGGATGTTGGGACAAATTACACGATCTTAAAACACAAAAACACATTATTCAAAAACGTAAAAAACACTCTAAAAAAAGTCATTCATTGAGGATTCGTCAACCAACCTTACCGAATTACCCAAACCGATCCGGTTTAAAAACCGGTTCGGTTTTGATAATTAACCGGTTTGTACAACACTAGCTACAAGCTGCTGATAAAAATAATTTAGAATCTTATGAAGTAGTTAATCATTCAAGAGATTGCAATATTGTTTGTCAACATGAATCACAAACTATATGAAGTGACGCATCTGAGCGACACTATTTTAGCTAGTAGATGAATCAATTATATTTTGAAATCTACTAAATGTTTTTTTTTTTTTTTTTTTTTTTTTTTTTTTTTTTTTTTTTTTTTTTAAAAAAGATATGCATAAAGTTCATGAACTTTTGCCTTCATTAAATATTTAATATTGATAAGTGGCCTGTATTTATCATCACATTAGACTTTACTTTGTCTTGAGGAAAAGCTTCAACATTCGGTACATCTTTTTATATAGCTCATGATAAACCATTGTTGTTCGACTCTAACAAATCAATTCTACAAATCGTGAACTTGTTTGGAGTTGATTTAATATTGTAAGCACTGGTCTAAAAATGGTTCACTTATATTAGTAGACCATATTTAATTCGTAGAATTCGTGAATCCTGCTTTTGAATGTTTTTTGGATAATAAACTAAAAACTATATTTTTTTTAATTTTCTGTCTCAAAATGTCTAGAAATTTGGAGAAAGCTTTTATTTTTGTGAAAGTATTGAAAATTTTGACAACGCGCTAAAATAGTGTTTCTTTTGTATTTCCTTGGTTAGTATTAGAAAAAAGGTTTCGCTAGACTATGTTTAAGAAATGAAACTACGCAAATTGGTGATACGTTAAGAAGGTTGTAAATGGTTATTTGTAAGGGGTGAGACTTGCTTTTTAATAACGGAAAGAGGATTTTCAGTGATTCAGCCTTAGGTCTCGGTTTTGATGCTTTTCATGATTGTGGTGTTTGATTAGGCACATGTATATTGCATGTTTGAACCTTTCAACCATAACCTTTTAGGGAATTAGGGATACATATAAAAAAGTTCATTAAGAATAAAAAAAATAAAAAAAATCCATGAGAAAGTGCTAGTATAGTACCCGCGCAAAGCAGCGGTGGTACCCAACATGTTAGTTTTTCTCGTACTTTGATCTTTAAGCGGTATGCAATGAAAGTTAGTAGTTGACGATTTACCCGTTTGATAGTTCGAAAAGAGTATATGCGTATTTGAATTTCCGTAAAAATATATCAATACAAATATAGATATCCATACTTATACTCATTTGAACTTTGTATAACTTGAATGTTTATGATAAAAATTACAACTATAAATTTGTATTATTGTAAGTTTGTAACATCCATTTTAATACTAAAATTTAATGTGTCATTAATGTATATTATAATGTAATTATTATAGTGTAGAATTTAATTATATGAATTACTAATAATTATAGTAAGATGTTTAGTCTTAAAAAATTAAGACTTCCTTCTTTAGAAAGTCCTAAATATATTATAAGGTAGTATAGATAAGTATTTTCTTTCAACAAAATGTACCATCAACTTATATAGTTCAAAAGTTTATATTTAAGTGTTTGAGAGATCTCTTATGTATTCTACGTTCGACATATATTTGAACATATGCATTTTAATAAAATTAAAAGAGTTAATTCCATATATCCCTAAGTAAACCCTTAAATGTCATATATACCCAACCAAAATCTAATAGCATATATACCCAACTTAAATATCAAATTTGTCACATATATTCACTTTGTTAATAAATCAATTAAAACTCAATTTACATTATTAAATATCCATCATACTCTTTGTACAAACACATCATCTCTATACATGTGATAACAACGAATAAAAAAACACCAAACCTACGTAACTTTTAATCTTATAAAAGCACTATCGGATCATGCAGAACTTATATATCTCAATGGATATAAAATAATGCTCTTAGATGATTATAATGTAATTTATGTTAAATCAACATAGATAAATGTGTTGTATAGATTTAAGCGATTGAAGAATGTTGTAAAGTTGATAAATTAAATCCGCTGCTAATTTTATTCTTAAAGATATCGGTAAAGGGATCACAACAAATGCAAAAAAGAAGCCACAAATGTAAATTACATAAAATTTTGGGCTTATTGATTGCTTGGGGCTTACAAATAAAATGACAAGCATGACAGCCATCGTATATGCTTTATGTTATATTGTGAAGCCAATATGTTATTAGCGTTGATTTATTATATGTTTTTTCAAACAACAATAATGCTTTCAAAAGATTATAATATAATCTATGTTGATTGCTTGGGTCCGATGGGTTCGAGTGGGGGTCATGGTTTCGTGTTAATGTGTTGTTTGGCCATGGGTGTTGTCATCGCATAGACATAAAAATGCCCATGTATGAAGGGTATGATGGGTATTTGATAGTGTAAACTGAGTTTTAATTGATTTATTAATAAAATGGATAGATATGACAAATTTGATGTTTAAGTTGGGTATATATGACATTATAGGTTTTGGTTGAGTAAATACGACATTTAAGGGTTTTAATTGAAGATAAGTGGAATTAACCCAAATTAAAAGAACAACGTCATCTTCAACCATACTTAGGGGGTGTTTGGGTAAAATTGCCTTTCCCCAAAAGTGAGTTTATCAAATGACGTTTTTCAACTGCTACTCTCACTTACTTTTAGAAAAAAAGCAGTTTTATAGTCTTCTAAACGTGGATACACACTTTTTAACTTTTCCTATCCAAACACTAGATTCTCCTTTTTTGCATTTTGGCATCGTGATAATCAAATAATCCATGTGAAAACGCAATAACAAACACCCCCTTAATAAAAGAAAATTTCAAAAATAAGCCAAAAGTTTAATAAAAGAAAATTTCAAAAATAAGCCATAGTAAATGTTTAATATACTATGGGCCAACTTTTGGCTTATTTCTCCCTCATCCCTCCCACCCTCACTTCCCACTACAACACTCATTTTCACTGTACCGGATTTAGTCTGGCCAAATTTTGTTGGCATATCACGCAAATTTAGCATATAGGCATGTCAGTAACCAAAACCATAGTGAAGTTGCAACTTGAAACTCATTAGGAAGTTTATATCCGGTAAACAAAATCTGAAACTCATATCTTCTTACCTTTCTTGGCCCTGTAAAACCCGGCACAATACTGAGTCAAAGTGAAATCTTTAAATCTTATACTCTCTCCGTCTCAATTTAATTGTCCATATTTCCATTTTTGGATGTCTCAAAAAAATTGTCCACTTTCCTTTTTTAGTAAAAACTAGAGAATCTAAAGGGGGAATATTCTATTTGTGTGGTTGAAAATAATAATTGCCCCACTTTTATTAAACTTTGTGTTTTCTCTCTCCTGACAATTAAATTGAGACGGAGGGAGTAATATTTATCGCAAAAAGCCAAAATTATAAAGAAATAGAAATGAGAAGTCCAAGACCTCAAATATTACACTTCTACCAAACTTTAGATTACTAGCTTTCTATAATTAATTTTTACCTTTGATCTACAAAAGGAGTTATTCACATCTTCCTTGACTTTTTGAGACTATTATATCGACTTGTATAAATATTTTTTTGAGAATATATGTCCAAGATAAACAAAAAACACTCGGTCAACTTTTTATCCTTCATTGAGTTGACTCATTCATGTGGAGGAGTCGAGGGTGGAGAAGTCGAGCAGTCGATCAATGGGTGGTAGTGTTGGTGGGGAAAATGATGGTGAAAGTGACGGTGACGTTGAGTCGATGGCGGGAGTGATGTGGTGGGAAATGAGGGTGAGAGGGATGAGGGTAGGTGGGAGGAATGAGGGAGGTAAAATGTAGATAAATCATATCCCTTATCCAGGGTAAACCTGAGGGTAAGGAGACTGCTTCCAGAAAGACCTCCGGCAAGTGTGTGCAATAAGATAACCCATAATGAAAAATCAATCAATGTGGGAGAAAAAGAATTCGTGTGAATTTTGGAACATATTTGTAATACCCCCACCCCCCCTTTTCAAAATTGACATGTATTTGAGATTTTTGTACTTTTTGAAAGTATGAGGGAAGAGTCTTCTTGAGCAAAATTTTGAAAGATTTTAAAAATCAGATTGAAATTTTTGAATAAGTTTTGCTATAATACCTAATAATCCCATTCAAAGCCCTCTAATGCAAAACACCTAACACATATGAGTAATTCAATAAATATCTTCAGATTTTATGATTGTATTCAATTTAATTTTATCTGATTATGAATGATGAATATTACCATGGCTTCAAGGTGGACTACACTTGAAAGGATGACATCAGTTTACTCCACAAAAACTCTAACTTGTTAACTGCTAATTTTAGTTTATGTGATTGTGGGAGGAATATGTCAATTAAGGCATGGGAACAAACACGGGAAAAAACATATGGAGGATCCGACACGTCAACCAAAACTTGTGTGTCTTGACATTGTATTAAGTAAAAGAAATACACTATGAGAATATTTTGTTAAATGTGATATACGAAAACAAATTTTAATTTTTTGGGCATTCTTTTCATCTTCAAAGTAAGCTTAACATACATATAGTATCGAAAAGTTAGCAATATTTTATTCATATAAGTTTTATCAAAAATTTCTAATGGAGAAAATAAAAAAAAATGTAAATCGTCTTAAAACTATATGAATATTAGGCTCATTTCGAAGATAAAAATACAACATTTACATTGTCGACAAACTTTAGAATTTTTATAGCAGCATGAGATCGTAGTTAACAAAATACTATGACATAGTGTTATTGGTTAAATAATGTGTAAATATTTATTGTTTAGGGAACGAAATTGTAATTTTCTCTCATTTTGCTTTACATACTCGGTTATTTTTTTATATTTTTTATATGCGGCAATGATGCCTACTTTATAAAGTAGGAAAGTTACCTACTTTCCTTTGTAAAGGAAGGAGGAAAACATATATTCGTGATATAATGGAGAGCTTAATTGTAAATATTTTTAATTTTTTACAAAGTAAAGTAGGCAACTTTCCTACTTTATAAAGTAGGCATCATTTCTCCTTTTTATATTAGCTTTTCATTGTTTCTTGTTTTGTTTACTTTGACACGCCAACACAAAAGCAAAGTACATACATATTGTTTATTCTTCTTTCTTGTCCATTGTCACATGCATAAAACATAAAACATGATTCATTTCATTTTATTCATCATCAATACGAAAATACAAAGATATTAATTTCACCAGGTTGGGGTGGAACAAAGCCGACTAGTTTTTGTAACTAGATTAACCCGACTCTATTAAACCTTATCAAGTTTGGGTTCAGGTCGGATCAACCCGACTCTGGTGATACCCAAATCTAGATGATGTCAACTTATTAAGGTGTTTGCACTTTTCTTATTAATTTGACTGATAAACTAATAGAATTACTTTACATAAATGATGAATGATGAATGACTCGTTTACATTTGAGGTATAAGTTTAATTTATTTTATGTATTTCAGCCCCTGAAACAAAATATATGAAGTGTGACACATGTGAAAAACATTTTTAAAAGAGATTTTTTTTTAAATAAACCATAACCAGTACTCATTTACCAAATTAGACGTCGCATAAATTTTGTTACAAAAATGAACTTTTCATTTTGATCACTTAGATTCATTTAACGAATTTTTTTGGACCCTAGGTATGTGTCTTTCGCGACCTTCTAGTTAAAAACACAACAACTTTTTTTAAAGAATGCGAGACATAACGCAAATTTTAAAAACGCGACTTGTGTAAAATGCGACCTAATTTATGATTTGGCAAGAAAGTAAAACGAGACTACAAAATGCGGGACTATATTTACAAAATTAAAACGTGACTACAAGTACAAAAATGTGACCCTAGTTTTGAAAATAAAATGCGACTATGTATATTGTCGAAAGTAAACAAAGCGCGACTATATTTCAAAGATCACTTATACAAAAGTAAATATGTACCTAGCTACCCACTTTAATAAAATTTTGACCGGTTGAATTTTACCCAAGTAGGCAGTTTTTGCATAGCTGTCCTCTTTTCCATAGCAGAAAAATCTTGACCGTATATTTCTAATCCTTTCATATATTTTTATCCTAAGTATATGTATCTTGTATTTTGTTGGTACATTTTTCTTTCTTAAAGCACATGTTTTGGGTTTGTTATTGTCACATGCATAAAACATAAAACATGATTCATTTCATTTCATTCATCATCCATGCGAAAATACAAAGATATTTATTTCATCAGATTCATAAAACAACCAACCAACCAAAACACACTCCAAGTCTAATGTACGGACTAGGCGGATTCAACAAACTCCATACGCTCTACCTGTACATGTTTCCTAAGCTTGCCCACAGACTGCATAGCATTGCTTCGATACACATTAGCCGTGATGGTCAATGTGTCAGCTTCTTCATTGAGAACACACTCATATTCCCCTATAACCAACAATGGAATTGTATAATTAGTCTTAAGCAAAAACCCACTTCATTAGCTAACAAAAGTATAAACTATACCTTCCATAGTCTCCAGGACTTGTTCGAGAAGCTTCGCGACCTTACTAAGGCCATTGCGCATCCTCAGGAAGAGTTTCTGCGATAAGAAACAAACAAAAAGATATTAGGAAACATGCATGGTTTAAAGCGAATATTATGTAAATGAAATGAAGTAGTGACTAGTTGTTACTGTTTATGGTGCTTTTATAGGTGGCTCTAGCTGTGTTGTGATTGATTGATTTGAGTTCACGCGGATCATCAATGTGAGCCGTTGATTGCTTTTTTCTTTCCTGTATGTGTTGATGTAAATGAAGTGAAGTGACTAGTTGTTACTGTCTATGGTGCTTTTATAGGTGGCTCTAGTTGTGTTGTGATTGGTTCATTTTAGTTCGGTTTTTGGTCTTATATGAAAACGCAAACCGAAAAAACCGAGCCGCCACATGCTATTCATAAAACTAATAAAAAAATGTATACAAATTAGTTTTGACACAAGTAACCACCAAAGTCCAAAAATTAAGAGATTAGATATTCGTGTTAGGTGTTTATTTAGCTAACACTATAAATTCGTAAAGTTAGTTTTCTTTATTTCATATATGTTCACGTATCTCATCTTTATATACATGTTATATAATCTTATTATAATATGACAAAATATTCTACTTACATTCTACGATTTCTTGATTTAGGTTTTGGATGTTCAGAAAATATTCGTATTCGGATATTCGAAAAATTGATCAAAATTTAATAAAATATTGGGTTTTGTGAAATGTCATTTTTGGAACTCATATAAAGTTTTCTGAAAATTATAGATATTTGGATATTCGGATATATAAAAATGTTATCCGAAATTTCGGATATCCGAATTTAAAGAACTTAGCTAAATTAATAGGTCTAACATAAAACATCAACTCAAATTTTGAATATCCGAAAACCAAAAAAACCAAAAACCGAACCGCAAAACACCAAAAACCAAAAACCGAACCGCAAAACACCAAAAACCAAAAAGAACTTTTCGTGCAGATTTGCTTGAAGACATGGTGTACGTTTTTCTTCTTGTTTGTGTTGTATGTGTTTTTGATGTAAATCAAGTGATTGCTTTTTATGTTGCTATTTATAGTGGGTCGAGCTGCATTGTGATTGGTTGATATGAGTTCACGTGGATCCGCAATGTGAGCCGTTGATTCACTTTTGATGGTCAGGATTCAATATACATGTGTTTGTTTATGTGTTTGTTTGACAAGCATTGGCCCATTGCTGTTTATGGTTTGTGTGTTGGTGTGAATTACTACCTGTTTGGGAAAAACACATAAACGGGAGATGAGGGTTTCTTCACGGGAGATGAGGATGAATTATTGAGGAGCTGGTGGATGAGGGCACATGGGTGGGTCACTGGTATGAGGTGCATTTTTTTTTTTTTTTTTTTTTTAATGATACATAACATGTGCTTGTTAATTTGGACTACTTACTATTTAGGCTCACCATAACAAACCAGAATCCGGTTTTTGGTTAATAAATTTTAGGGGTTAGTTTGTGCTTAGGATTAATGTGTTAATGGAGTTACAGAAAATGAAAGCGTAATTTACGTACTATTTTTTTTAGGGATCGGATTAGTTTGTGTTTAGGATTATTGGTTATGAGAGAGAATATAAGCAGTTTCACTAAGCATGCTTTTATTTTAACTTGGCAAAATGAGAGAGAATACTCTTAAACCATGTTTTTTGTCTCATTGGCTTAAGGTGTGGTTGGATTACCTTATTAGCTAACGCTGAAGTTGTTTGCATTGTGGCAGCGAGTATTGGCGTTGCAAATGATTAGATTTGCAGCCAAAACCCAATCCACCGTAGTCCGTTCGCTTTTCGGTTTTATATATTACGGTTTTCAGTTTGGTTCGCGCCAAAACCGAGAAAAACACACCATATACGGGCGGGACATCCTTTGGTCTCAAAATATACCTAATTAGTACAAAATAACTCGATACATATATGAACTTTCCTTATAGTGAGGCTGGTAGTAGTAGTAGTATAGGTTGCGTTTTTGTTGAGATATATAACTCCACCATTTGTTGGTGATAGGGTGTGTACGTGTTAGAGATTTTATATCTTACATGTTTTCCTTAGCACACGAGATTAATTGATACCTTAAGTTTTTAACACCTTGTAATGGAACTTGTTGGTCTGTAAGTTCGGGGTGGCTAGTGCTGAAGCAAACACAAATGATTGTAGCCCTTGCGTGCATTGTCACCGGGGCCTCTTGGTGTCTGCGTACTTGTCAAGTAAACAAATGAAGTTACTCAAAAAATTTGAAATCCAATGCAATTGAAAATATGATCATTTGGTGTGTTTGCACGATACTAGTTTCTAAATCTGTACTCGATTATATAGACTATTAAATCAGATACAATAACAGCTACCTGCCGAGTCAAAATCAATAAAACAAAGTATTCATATCCATTTTAATATAATAATTAAAGGTTTGAAAGATAAGTGCATGCCTTTGATTGATTGATTATAGCATAACATTGCTAAATCGAGAAATTGTAAGTGCCGCTTTGAGGCACGTAGACTTTGTGTTTAAGAAAAAAAGGGAGAATTTAGCTGAAAAATGTGAGATTTTTACATTCACTTGCGAACTGTACTAACCATTATTTTGTCTTTTTGCAGCACTTGATGTTGTTTATATAGTTTGGGATTATTCGTGAGTACAATGGCAAGTTGATTTGTCTTTACGTTTCTGATGTGCAGAAAGGTAAAAGAACAGGCTGGCCAAAGATATGGACATATCGAGATAAGGTAACAAACAAGCCTAACGGAGATGCTACAGTAAAATACAAAGATCAATATGTTGCACAAGCTGCTGTAGAATGGTTTAACAATAAGGATTTTTATGGGACGATAATTGAAGTTTTAATGGCAGAGTAAACAAAAACCCGCATACTGTGATAGCACCACTTGTTGAACCAAGTGTAGTCGCTGATATTGTACCGGTTGAAAGTGGTCTGGACATGACTGAAAGTTGTGGAATGGGTAGAGGCCGTTGTGATGCTTCTGGAAACGCTCCACCAAAAGCATGGAAGCAAGATGGTGACCAGATGTGTCCGAATAAAAGGTCAGTGATATGACACTGGTGAGCAGCTTATTCATTCAGGCTATAATTCAAAGATTGTTGGTTATTTGTCATAGGTGATGTTTTGGTGACAGTTGCACGAATGTGAGCTTTGCATTCCGTGGTATATATATGTAACCAATGTGGAAGTGCGAGACCTGCTGGTGAATCAGGTGGCGGCGTTGGTGGTGGTGGGGTAGGGACTGTGGTGGCCAGGGTGCTGCTGGTGGTCCTACGGGACTCTTTAGTCCTAATGACTGGTCTTGTCCAATGTAAGTATAAAACAGTGTTTTTTAGTTTTTCAGGATTCATGATTTATTTTAAGCATCACATATTACCTCTGCTCTGGGATATATAGGCTGAAATGTTATTGATTTTGCGAAATGGTATGCCAATGTTTATAATTTTCCACAGGTTTGGTAACATCAATATGGCATAGCGCTTAAAATGCAACATTTGCAACATAATGAAGAAGAACTAGAGAAAACAAAGAGACGTAGGCGAGAAGCTGAAGAAGTAAGATGCAATGGATTCCAACTTGACAATAAATTCTTAAACACGTCTCAATAGCCTTACCATAGTATTTGCAGGATGATGGTGAGATGTATGATGAATTTGGAAACCTTAAGAAAAAGTTTTGTGTCAAAACACAACACGTTGAAGTTGGTCAGGACTCACCTGGAACCGGTCGTGCTGGATGGGTGGTTGACGAGCTAGGTATCATAACTTCATAAGTTTGTTTTATTTGATAAGTTTTTAGTAAATAACAAGAATCATTTATGTGGTCTGCCAAAAATTTATAAATTTTCATTCGCTGATACTAGTTACGAATTTGGTCTCTAGAAACACTATTTGCCTTCATATTTAGTAGGCCAAAGCAAAATTAGTTGCATGCTTGATGGACCAAAATCAGAATCAGTTACATGCTTGATACTCGAAGGACCAATTGAAGAAAACAGCGTTATAGGGCATATTTGGAAGTTGGGTCGATTTCATATTTTGATATTCCTCCCTCCAACGTCCCATCTTCTTTTTCAAATGGAAGTTGGAGTTAGTTCAACCTTAGTTCAGATCACAATAAATCATTGGCCGTTCCTTGCTTATATTGATGACTATTTAGAAGCTTTGTTTCTCGAGTTGAGGTTATTTTGCCTGTAAGCCTTCCCTCTTATATCCTATGGTCTTTGGTTGATACTCTTTTTCGAACGATTACCTGTTGTAAATACCAATTTTAATCCACCTGTCATATGGATTAATCCTGATTAGAGGCGGCAAAAGGGTGAGTTGGGTAATGTCCATACAGATTTCCGTCAAATTGGTAAATTAATCTTTCACCTATTTTATCCAAATTTGTTTAATATATAATTGATTTGTTAAACTACCTTTCTACAATGTTATCCGTTTATATCCAAATTCTGAGAAATTACTCATTTGACCCGTTAGAGATAGAGTGTAACCCAAATCTACCCATTTTCAAGAAACTGGGTCGAAGTTGACACCTCTGGCCCTTTAATTGTCCTATTGATAAGATCATCAACTTTAGATTAGTGATTATTTTTTACTCTGTTGTTTGTTTTTAAAGCACTAAAAGAATCTTTACTAAACTGAATTATTGGTTTGCTTCTTTAGGGGTGAGTCTTGAAGAAACCACTGTGTGTAAGTTCTTATTTGGGATCATGGATGCTTTTTAAAGTCTGAATGACCTGGCGTACGCATGCATTTTTTTTCAAGTCTGGGGTCACGCTCTTGGCTCATCATGCACCTTATCCGTGAAACAAGTTTTGGTTGTCCATAAAGTTTCCTAAGCTAAAACGGCTGAATTTAGCAAAGGAGCCCCTTCATCATTTTGGATCGAGAAATGCATGCTATAGAAGCTCTTGTTGGTAGGATACAACGGTTGTTAAGCAGTTTCAAGAGGTTTTTTATTAGACATTACGCTTCACTTCACGGGGCTAGATATTTTTGGGATCTTGGCGAGAGTTGTAATTTTTGGAAAATTTTGAAGTAAAGCATTTGCATATTTGTTGCCACTAAGTTAATATTAAGCATGACTGAGTGTCATGCGTTTTATTATGTTTCTATGCGTACGTTATACATTAAACTATAGAAATGTGTTTCTAGTCGAACAATTATGACTCGCGAACTAAATACTTTACAGTAAAAGTACGACTCGTTCCAGTTTTTCCCTATTTATAAGAGATGAGTCGATGAAACTTTGATTAGAATAGGTCATATCAGTATTTCTAGCGTGTTTCGGAAGTTGCCTTTGTAGGCGACAAGAAAAACAATTGCACAAACTTTTGGCAAAGCCGGTTGCAAGGTAGTACAACTCTAGCTGATATGTGACTTGTAAATTAGTAAACACATCTTACAATATCCTTCTTATAGTTTAATCTTGCAGGTTTTGATTACTTATTTAGTCAATTAACTAATTAAGGAGGCTCAACAAGTTTGTAAAGAGGTGAATTTAGACATGTTTCTCAATTATCATACCACAGCCATATAAACCAAACCAAACCAAACCAAACATATGTTCTCAAATAATGATAAGTATACACAAATCAGTTAATCAACTAAACTATCAATCTTAATTCCCTGCTAGAAACCAACCACAGCCTAAGAAACCCGAAGCATCTAACGTATCTCGAAACGCTCCACCTTGACATGTTTTTTTGCTTTCTTGATATTTTTCAAGAGTCTGTCTCGAGCAAAGAAACCCGAAGCATCTAACGTATCTCCAGTCAGGAGAAGCCTTCTTACTATCAGACGTAATATATATTTGCAAAGGTTATTCTCAACTAAATATATGATATTAATGTTTAATGAAAGGTGTTGGGGATGGATTTACCTTCAGTAGCACTAACATCGACTGCCAGTGCCAATTTTGGCCCTGAACCTTCAAACTTCAAAGATATAGTCTGCAAAAAAAGAAACAAAACATATTACATATTACATTACACTAGTACTCCATTAAATATGGTTCTACATATATACCATGTTTTCTAACGGAATGATTTTTTCTTCGTTTGACAAGCATTGGCCCATGCTTGTGTTGATGTAAATAAAGGTCGGATCTATATATCTAGAGTAGTGATGGCGATTTTTCGTGGTGGTGGCGCGGATGGTTTAGCTTTGAGAGAGTGACAAGGATCGAAGTGTAGAGTTATGGGGTATATAACTTGTAGCCCTATCTAACCGACTACCATGGTCAATTTTATTCTTTGTCTTTATTTTTGCAAATTTATACTTCTATTCCCTCTACTATGTCTAAATTACATAACTCAACTCTAATGTTCAAGTCATGTTTAAATGTTTATGATGGACTTGACTTTGTCGTTTGCTTTAATGAGCTTGAGCCATTATTATTGATACGCTATCAAAATGCACGACGTTAAAACCCTATAGTATTTTACCAGAATGACTTAATTTTCTTGGACATATTGAATAAACATTAGTAAGAATCATTTTAGCTTCACAAAGATATATATAACCCACCGATTTATTCAGTATTTTTTTTTTCTCAAAAAATCACCCGTTATTTGAAATATTAAGCATGAATTGAATGCAGTGTATTTTTGTGTATTTGTTATGCAATCTTACGCGTTCATTGCAATTGTAATATGACTAGTTGGGATATAGTTTGACCCATCGAAACATAATATTTTGGATGCAATCTGACCCATATCATTAGAAACTGAAATATGACATGCTCTAATGCAATTTTACCTGTTGGAATGCAACTTGTGTTGGAGTCAGATTTGGAATTGAAATTGATCTCTTCATTGTCAATGGAATGCGTCAATGGAATGCAATCACACCCAATGACCCACTGTAATGTATAAATTATTGTGCAGTGATAAAGTATGTCGTGTACGGATGCTAGTAATAATAAGAGTATGATATTGCAAACGTCGTTTAGATCAAACATATCTATCTATATACCTATTTAATATGTGAAACTTCTTATTTACCGTGGAGTCGCCAAAAAATGCCAAGCATGATCCTAATAGTTAGCTATTGATGACCCTCAACATCCAGCAATTTCTAAAGTCATGATAGATGGTTGTACTGTTTTTGTTTTGACTTCCAAATCCACTCTTCCATCTTCAAATCGTAACCACTCCAAACTCTCTCTTTTTAGTCTATAGCTTCCGATTTCATCCTTCCAACAATGTAGGGACGAACTTCTGGTTAGAGCTTCTTATATGACGTTCTGGCTGTACGAAAATAAAGACGCCGATGGTGTTGGTATAAATAGGTAAGTACTTGCTCACCTAGCTCATATTTACTTTTTCTGATAGCTCTTATTCATCGAGCTATCTTAATTCATGCAATCTTGGTTCTAATCAATGAGATTGTTTAGGCTCTTGTAGTGTTTTCTTTCTCTTGTAATTTTGTAATCAACTAATTTTAAAGTATACGAATGTTGGAAAATTTAGTGCACTTGTGGGATTAGTTCACACCTGGTTTTGGGTAAGGAGGTACGGAGTGTACACCCATGAGGTCCCTAAACACCCTGACTCAATAGTGGTTAGTACTGCTAGTGTTGGTTCCTATTGTTAATGTATTGGTTCCTGCTGTTAGTGTATTGGTTCCTACTGGTTACTACTGCTAGTGTAGTGACTGATGGTTCCTACCGGTAGTATATTGGTTTCTGCTGCTAGTGTATTGGTTCCTACTGGTAGTGTTGCAGTGATTAATTTGTAACAGCTTTGACTCATTCAAGTGGCTGTTATGACTACTTTATGACCACATTTAATTGGTCATGTAACCACTATTCCTATGATAATGGAGGCTTATTATGGGTGATTAATTGGCCGTTAATCACTCATAAAGTCCATTGACTAGGAGTGAGTGTTCTCTACTATATATAGAGATCGACATCAACAGCATGACTATAGAGCAAAACCAGGAGAAACAAACAGAAAGCTAAAACACTTATATGCGCAAGGGTTATTGATTTGTGCCTAATTCTATAACAAACATTTGGTCTTATCCCAAGTAGATATTCGTGTAACCAAGGCATAGGGTCGAATAGTTTACTTTGGAAAGTGATAATACAATTCCAAGTGATATCCGATAACCAACTAGTGGTATTGCTGCTGCTTTTGATTATCTTACCCTGTTGCTGGGCGAATTACAACCAACAATCAAAGTAAACTATTTGTGATAATCAATGGCTGCTGCTGCTATGAAACACATGGCTTCAAACTTTGCCAAGCTCGACAAGTTTGAAGGGGTGGACTTCAGGAGATGGCAGAAGAAGATGCACTTCTTGCTTTCCAGCATGAGCGTGGTGTATGTGCTAACCACTCCTATTTCTGATGATGGGATGATGCTACTGTGGATCATATCAGGATGAGGAGCAAATGAGAGAATGATGACTACATTTGCAGAGGTTTAATTCTCAATGGTATGTCTGATTCACTCTTTGACATTTATCAGAACTTTGAATCTTCCAAAGAACTATGGAATTCCTTGGATGCCAAATATATGGCTGAGGATGCATCAAGTAAGAAGTTTCTTGTAAGTAATTTCACAAATTACAAAATGACTGATTCAAGACCAGTTATGGAACGATACAATGAACTTCTTGGTATACTTGGAAGGTTTACACAACACAATATGCACATGGATGAGGCTATTTCAGTCTCTTGTGTCATTGATAAACTCCCTCCTTCTTGGAAAGATTTCAAGCATACCTTGAAACACAAAAAAGAGAAGTTAACTCTTGTTGAGTTGGGCAGTCATCTACGCATTGAGGAATCTCTCAGGGTGCAGGATAATGACAAGCCAAAGAGTAGCAATGCTACTGGTGCATCTGTTATCAATATGGTGGAGCATAACAAATCCACCAGGTACAATGACAACAAGGGTAAAGCTAAACATCATGAGAACACAAAGGCATACCCTAACAAGAAGGCAACACCTACTTGTTGGAAATGTGGCAAATCTGGTCACATTAAAAGGGATTGCAAGGGTGTTAAGATTAGTGGTAAAATCAATGGATCAGGCGCTAGTGGTTCAGGGAATGGTTCAGTTCCTTTGAAAGGTCAGAATATGTTTAATGAATCTCTTCAGGTTTATTATGTTACATATGTATCTGAATCTAACTATGTGCGGGATGATGATGTTGCGTGGTGGATTGACTCTAGAGCAACTGTTCATGTG
The DNA here is from genome assembly GCA_019973895.1 of Chrysanthemum seticuspe. NCBI lineage: Eukaryota > Viridiplantae > Streptophyta > Magnoliopsida > Asterales > Asteraceae > Chrysanthemum > Chrysanthemum seticuspe. The sequence continues at coordinate 209,111,084 of BPTQ01000003.1, read as the reverse complement.
TGCAAAGATAGAAGTTGGTTTAAGACTTATGAGTCACTGATTGATGGTTCTATTCTTCACATGGGAAATGAGTCAACAGCCCTGATGCATGGACGTGGTTGTGTAGATCTTAAATTTAGTTCTGGAAAGATTGTAACCTTGTTTAATGTTATTCATGTTCCTGATATAAGGAAAAACTTGGTTTCAAGTAGTTTTTTGAATAATCATGGTTATAAACAAGTTATTGAATCTGATAAATTTGTTTGTCTAAACATGGTGTGTTTATTGGTTTTGGCTATTTGTGTAATCAAATATTCAGGCTTAATATTGTTAATGAATGTGATAATTCAGCCTTTATGACCACCACTGACCTGACTGACTCTACCCTTTAGCATGCTAGACTTGGTCATGTACACTATAAAAGGATGCAAGATATGTCTAAGGATGGGTTAATACCAGCATTTGACATGGACACTGAAAAGTGTAAAACTTGCATGTTGACCAAGTTAACTAAGAAACCTTTTCAGGGTGTTATACGTGAAACTAAGCTCTTGGAGCTAATACACAGTGACCTGTGTGATTTGCATGCCACTCCCTCTTTGGGGAATAAGAAATACTTTGTGACATTTATTGATGATGCTTCTAGGTTTTGTTATGTCTATCTGTTACATACTAAGGATGAAGCATTAGATAAATTCAAAGTATTTAAAACTGAAGTTGAATTAAAACTTGGGTCTCTAATCAAAAAGTTAAGGACTGATAGGGGAGGTGAGTGCATGGATACTATGTATTTTCAGTCTGTTGGTATAATCCATGAAATGACTGCTCCCAATACTCCTCAGCAAAATGGTATTTCCGAAAGGAAAACAGGGTGCTGAAGGAGATGGTTAATTCCATGTTGTCCTATTCAGGACTGAGTCAAGGGTTCTGGGGTAAAGCTATGTTAACAGCTTTCTATTTATTAAATAGGGTTCCCAACAAAAGGAACAAGGTTACCCCTTATGAATTCTGGACTAAAAGGAAACCCAACCTGAACTATCTCAGGGTTTGGGGTTGTAGGGCTGTTGTAAGACTCCCTGATCCAAAACTGAAAACTTTGGGTGAAAGAGGCATTGAATGCATCTTTGTTGGATTTGCTGAGCATTCCAAGGCTTTTAAGTTCTATGTTATTGAACCTAATGAATATGTTTCAATTAACTCCTTAATTGAATCAAGGGATGCAATATTTGATGAGAATAGATTCTCATCAGTCCCTAGACCAAGTCAGAGGATTCCAAATGAAACTAAAGACATTAGTGTATCAGAGGTCCCTGATGAATTACCATCAAAGGTTCCTAATGAGATTGTAGTTCAACAACCTGAACCTATGCTCAGAAAGAGCAAAAGGGTCAGGAATCCAAAGTCATTTGGACCTGAGTTTCAATTATACTTAATTGAAGGAACTGGGGATGAGGACTTTGACCAATACTCCTATTGATTCATTGTTGGGATGATCCCAAGACATTTGAAGAAGCAATGAAGTCCCAGGATATTTCTTTCTGGAAAGAAGCAATCAATGATGAGATGGATTCCATCATAGGCAACAACACTTGGGTGTTGGTTGATCTACCACCTGGTTGCAAATGGATTTTCAAAAAGAAAATGAAGGTAGATGGAACTATTGAAAAGTTCAAGGCTAGACTAGTCATTCAAAGCTTTAAACAAAAGTCAGGAATGGACTATTTTGATACTTATGCCCCTGTGGCACGTATCAGTACCATAAGACTGCTGATTGCTTTGGCATCAATTCACAATCTGATTATTCATCAGATGGATGTGAAGACAACTTTCTTGAATGGTGAATTGGATGAGGAGGTTTATATGAACCAACCTCAAGGCTTCATCTTGCCTGGCAATGAAAACAAGGGGTGTAAACTGATTAAGTCTCTTTATGGACTAAAGCAGGCACCTAAGCAATGGCATCAGAAATTTGATGAAGTGGTTTTGTCTAATGGTTATTTACTTAACCAGTCTGAAAAATGTGTATATAGCAAATTTGATGAAACTGGTAAAGGAGTCATCATTTGCCTATATGTTGATGACATGCTGATCTTTGGCATTGACCAAAATCAGGTTAACATGACAAAGGAATTTTTGTCATCAAGGTTCTCCATGAAGGACATGGGGGAGGCTGATGTTATCCTTGGTATAAGGATTAAACATGAAAGTAAAAGAATTTCTATCTCTCAGTCTCATTATATTGAGAAGGTGTTGAGCAAATTCAATTACTTTGATTGTACTCCAGTAAGTACACCTATGAATACTTGTGAGAAGTTGATGCCTAATAAAGGCAATGTTGTATCTCAACTTGAGTATTCTAGGGTAATTGGCTGCCTAATGTATGTCATGACTTGTACAGGACCTGATATTGCTTTTGTAGTGGGTAAACTGAGCAAGTATACAAGCAATCCTAGTGCTCATCACTGGCAAGATGTTCAGAGGGTTCTGAAGTATCTGAAGAGAACTATGGATTATAGTCTCTCATATACTGGTTATCCTTTAGTATTAGAAGGATATACTGATGCAAGTTGGATCAGTAACACTGAAGACAATTCGTATACCAATGGCTAGGTATTCCTACTTGGTAGAGGTGCAATTTCTTGGGCATCCAAGAAGCAAAATTGCATCACCAGTTCAACAATGGAATCTGAATTTGTGGCCTTAGAAACTGCTGGTAAAGAAGGTGAATGGTTGAAAAACTTGCTTCTTGAGATTCCATTGTGGCCTAAACCTATAACACCTATTTCTATCCGTTGTGATGGTGCAGCTACATTGGCAAAGGCTTATTTCCAGATGTACAATGGGAAGTCTAGACACTTAGGTGTCTGACATAGCATGATTCGTGAGCTTATCATGAATGGGGTGGTATCTATAGAGTTTGTTAGATCTCAACAAAATTTAGCTGATCACTTGACGAAGGGATTGGCTAGAGACTTGGTTTTAAAGTCTGCTAAAGGAATGGGTTTAAGTCCAACTTAGTCACTGAATGCTAAGACACCCAACTCCCTCCTGAGGAAACTTGGGAGCTGAGTTCAATGTGGAAAGCTGAACATTCAGTGGACTGGAGCACATGTTTATTTTACATCCCAAGGTTGTGCTCATAACCTGCTGAAAAGGAGGATGAAGTCTTTACTTCTTAATGGTTAGTTTATTTGAAAAAGTGCTTAGCAGGAGCATGAATAAAGAGGAACCACCTATGTAAATGTTGAAGTTTTGCCTCTTCAGGGAGCTTTGGACTTTTGGCTCTTGTAACATTTATGAATTTGGATATGGACACATTACTTGTAAAGTGTCAAGAGCGTTTAAGTGTTTGAAAACTTGTGTGTATTTTATCTTTAGGTATTCAAATGGGTTGAAGGGTTCAATTCTTAGAACTCCCTGATTCTCGAATATTTGAACGTGTAATGTACTAAGATGAAAATTCAATCCTCCTGATATTTTCGTTTATGCACATGTTTTGTTTGATGTTTGTTTTTCATGCAAAGGAAGTGAACTAAAATTGGGGAGGATTGTTGGAAAATTTAGTGCACTTGTGGGATTAGTTCACACCTGGTTTTGGGTAAGGAGGTACGGAGTGTACACCCATGAGGTCCCTGTACACCCTGACTTAATAGTGGTTAGTACTGCTAGTGTTGGTTCATACTGGTAGTGTATTGGTTTCTGCTGCTAGTGTATTGGTTCATACTGGTTACTATTGCTAGTGTAGTGACTGATGGTTCCTACTGGTAGTGTATTGGTTCCTGCTGCTAGTGTATTGGTTCCTACTGGTAGTGTTGTAGTGATTAATTTGTAACAGCTTTGACTCATTCAAGTGGCTGTTATGACTGCTTTATGACCATGTTTAATTGGCCATGTAACCACTATTCCTATGATAATGGAGGCTTATTATGGGTGATTAATTGGCCGTTAATCACTCATAAAGTCCATTGACTAGGAGTGGAGTTCTCTATTATATATAGAGATCGACATCAACAACATGAATATAGAGCAAAACCAGGAGAAACAAACAGAAAGCTAAAACACTTATATGCGCAAGGGTTATTGATTTATGACTAATTCAGTAATAAATATTTGATCTTATCCCAAGTAGATATTCGTCTAACCCAGGCATAGGGTCGAATAGTTTACTTTGGAAAGTGATAACACGATTCCAAGTGATATCCGGTAACCACCTAGTGATGTTGCTGTTGTTTTTGATTATCTTCCCTGCTGCTGGGCGAGTTACCACTGTAAGATATAACTTTTCACATGCACATCAAACCATAACACAAAGTAGCATATACATGGAATTCTAGAGAGAGAAAGTTAGAGGTTTAGGGAACTTAGTGAGAGAAAGTGAAAGATATTATTATAAGCTCCAACTCTCTACCTTGGAAGGTAGAGAGTATTTATAGTCTTACATAACTCGCCACACTGTGGGCTGTGGATCAGGCATACAGTGGGTAAAGACCCGTCCGTCCTCCACGGTGTTACTAAACTAAATTACTACTTAACTTAAAAGAACTACGACTACGAGCTTTCTAACGATTACATATACTTGAGGTGACCGACTCTTTAATACCGGGAATTTCTAATTCCTAACAATCTCCCCCTAAGGGAGGTCACCTCAATCATGTACCAAAATTACATAGAATACAAATAGATAATACATTAACAATTGATCTTGCATTCTTGATGTAGTCCTTTGCTCCTAAGCTCGTAGTCATTGATTCTTCACATTGCATGTTTGGTTACTTCAAGTGGAGGTCTTTTACTGATCCACGTGATAATAATTTTGAGCCATCATTTGAGATCATCAGCTATCAAAAATCTCTAAGACATCCTTAGTGGTGTTGGTATTATGTGATGTTGTGACTTTAGGACCGACATGCTCACATTCTGGATCATGAAATCTTCACATCAGAGTAGCGGAAGCTTTTGTTGAATCATGATATTGGCAGCAGCGTAGCAGAAGCTTGGTGTGAAAATATCAGAGTCATTGATGCACTAATCATGATTTCTTTGAGTTGAATGTGTTAAGTGAGCATGCGGCTATGGATTGACCGCTTCATTCTGATCAGCTGCAAACGTCGGGTGTACCTGCATACAACAGTTAGCAATAAATCGCACGAAAGTATCTTTGATCACTTTCGTTGAATTGAGGTACACGGCCCACGGTTCCCCGTTGATCAGTACATGTACTGCCTGTGATCAGGTATAATTCCGAAGAATTTCCTTGACAGGGTTTCGCAGCTGTTCTAGCTGTTCTCAAACCGGAACGTCTCAAAGAAGACAACACGGAGTGAGTGAACCAGCGAATTTTAAGTCCACTGATTGATGAAAAGAGATTTGAAAAACAATCGTGTATTGCTCAATAAAAATTGTTTTTGCAATACAACGAAGGTTTTATTGAAAATCAATTATCAATCATAAAAACACCTTTTGGTTTGAAAAATGAGTACACAGTCGATGTGCTAAAGAAAAGAGTTTTTAAGCACAAAGACCGGTTTTTCAAAGGTATCCGTCAATCCCTAACCTGAACCAGGATTGATTCAAGAAATTGAATCGCCCCATTGTTTCTGTTCAGTTGTCACATGGTTGATCCATATAAAAGATCTCACATGCCACCTACCAGGAGCTTGTTTGATGTTGGCTCCAGAAGGCTTTCCATCTTCATTGTGAATGTGTAAACACATCACTCAGATGTTCTGGCAATACCACAAGGATAATGCGTAGGACTCAAGATATAATCTCTCTTTCCACATTGTGTGAAACAGAGAGTCTTCATTGAAAGTGTCCTAATGAGATTTATTGATGATCTCGTGGCTCTAGACTCAATTTGTGCATATTTGGATCCTATGACGGAGACTAGGGAGAGGGTCTCCTTCTTCAATATCAACCATCTCTAAGAGAAAGTCGATAGATAATGTTGGTTCCCCGTGAGAATGAAACAAGCCCTTTTAAGAGAAACTTGAGTGGTTTGGAAAGTTGAAGTGCAGTGCGTCACTGGGTCCATGACGTCTTGTCTTCAATACCGATGTTACCATCAGTAGCATATGAATTGAACCCGGTTTCTGCCCTAAGGTTGAATAAATGGAGGGCTATTTGTTTTCACCCTTTTCTCATTCAATTCTTTTTAATTCTTCAACCCCTTCAGTGCTTACCGAGACTTCATAGCTATTACCTTGTTGGGTTTATTCCAGTACTAGCTCAGTCTTAGTCCGCACTCTTCCCTTATCTCATTTTTCTCCTTTTATCATCATACCTAAGGACTTCTACACTAACTAGTGGATTGTCCCTGGGTAGATCCCTCTGGTTCTGGCGGATCATGGGAACCAATACCTAACCTTATCATCCTTATATCACCGTACATAAAATAAAGTTGGTCGGTCAATTTGGTATTGTTCATCTGCCATTGGATCCAATTGAAAACCATTTGAAACTCAATTCAGATACTTGTGATATATAATCAAAGCATTTTGTACCTGAATTGTTTTTGATATTTTTAGAACGAGAACTCCCCCTCAACATGTGCATCAAGTATTTGAAAATGTTTTGCACACGGAGGCAAGAGAAAGAATTAACTTTTTGATTACCATTTTCTAAAAGATATCAACATCACTTCCCTCAACAAATCAAGAAGATATAGCATTTCCGAGAAGGATGAGGTTTCCATAATTTCGCTCCCCCTCAATATGTGCCTCGAGATTAGAAAAGAGTTTTGCACATACTAGAGGGAACCTGCACATTGGGAAACGTTGATCACATTTCAGATCATAGGTTTAAGATAGATGCTCCCCCTCAACATGTGCATGGAAAATTTGAAATCGTTTGTCACATGTGGGCAGGATAGCATGTACATCCTTATAAAACCATTTACCTATTTATCAGTTTAAATCCAGTTTAAATCACACATTCTCCCCCGATCACAATTATCAAATCATTTGAGATTTGTGATCTCTTATTGATTTAAATTGATTTTGAAAGCTTTTAAGGAGAATTGTGACTTGATTATGAAAGCGTTTGAACTGATTTGATCGGATTTTAAGACTTTAAACTCCATTGATAAAACATGCATGTATATCTTTTGAAAACAATTTTAATGCCAAATAACTTTTTAATTTAATTGAAATCATTCTCCCCCTCAATCAATGACCTAGGTTGTTGATTGAGAGATAGAGATTTTGACAAATAAGTCCTGATGATTTTCAAAAATAGAGATCGAGTTATTTTTCAAAGCATTTAGTTTTCAGCAGATAAATGTTTATAGAATCAGAGCATGGAAATTTGAAAACATGATAAAACATGGCTCTGTTCTTTCTTTAAACCCGGGTTATTGCCTGAAGATGACAATAAACCATTTCTCTTTCTCCCAAAAAAAAATATATATATATATATATATATATATATATATATATATATATATATATATATATATATATATATATATATATATATATATATTTTTTTTTTTTAAATTCGAACAATATCTAAAGTCCCGTGTCATTCTTTGAATGACAGCACAAAGACCGTAGATATTATCGAACCGAAAAAAACATGACAAAATGACAATATTTATTGAAGATTTTTCGAATTTTTCAAATTTTTATGGATTTTGAAAGTTTTATATTTTTCTATTTGATTTTTGAAGGTTTTATAATTTTGTATTTTGTTTTTCAAATAAATATTTACAAGAGATAGATGAAGATAGACCTTTACTCCTCGTCTTCCTCCTGAAGACGTTTGAGAGTTTCTGTTTGAAGGCTTTTCAAGCCAAGAAGTGGAAGAATAAACTCAAAACGTTCTCTTGGAAGAGCTTTGGTGAAGATGTCAGCTAATTGATATTCAGACCTCACAAAATATAGTTCTACCACACCTTTTTCTACTTGTTCCCTGATGAAATGATGTCGAATGTCAATATGCTTTGCTCTTGAGTGTTGAACGTTGTTGCATGAGAGAGCAATAGCACTTTTATTATCACAGTACAGAGGGATTTTGTTGAATTCAAAGCCATAGTCAGATAATTGAGATCTCATCCATAAGATTTGAGCACAACAAGATGACATGGCTATGAATTCAGCCTCTGTAGAGGAAATAGAAGTACTCATTTGCTTCTTTGAAGACCAGCTCACAAGCTTATCACCCAAAAACTGAGCAGCTCCCGACGTACTTCGACGTGTATCTTGACAACCTGCATGATCAACATCTGCATAGGCCGTTAGTGACATACCGGTGTCCTTCGGGTACCAAAGACCCATATTGATGGTTCCTTGGAGATACCGAAAGACCCGTTTAACTGCTTCAAGGTGCTTTTTAGTAGGCTTAGCCTGGTATCTAGCACACATGCAAACAGCGAACAAAATGTCTGGTCTACTAGCAGTGAGATACATCAGGGATCCAATCATACTTCGATATTTCGTTTGGTCAATCATGATCCCTGAGAGGTCCTCATCTAGTTTGGTTCGGTCAATCCTGGGGGTGTCAACAGGGTCACTTGAATCAAATCCAAATTTCATTAAAATCTCATTTGCATATTTAGATTGATTTATGAAAATGCCTCCGGGACTTTGTGAAATTTGTAATCCCAAGAAAAATGACATTTGTCCCATCATTGACATTTGAAATTTTGAACCCATTTCATTAGAAAAACGATCACATTCCATTGGGTCGGTCGAGGCAAAGATGATATCATCAACATAAATTTGAACATGAATTATATGTTTGCCTGACTTCCTGGTGAACAATGTTGGATCAACTGCTCCTTTGCTAAATCCGGTAGATAGAAGAAACTTTGATAGCGTATCATACCATGCCCTTGGAGCTTGCTTTAAACCGTACAGAGCCTTCTTCAGACGATAAACGTGGGTAGGATGCTCTGGATTTACAAAGCCTTCAGGTTGGCTGACATAGACGACTTCTTTAAGATCTCCGTTCAGGAATGCCGTCTTCACGTCCATCTGATAGACTACCATGTTCTTACTAGCAGCGTTAGCCAAAAAGATTCTGATTGCCTCGATTCGAGCAACAGGAGCAAAAGATTCTTCAAATTCTATACCCTCCTCTTGACGGTATCCTTTAGCAACTAATCGAGCCTTGTTCTTCAACACCTCACCATGCTCATCAAGTTTCACTTTGAAAATCCATTTTAGAGCAATAATCATTGCACAATCTGGAGCAGGTACTAACTCCCATACATCGAGTCGATCAAACTCATGAATTTCTTCTTGCATGGCATTGAACCAGCTGTCTTCATTCATGGCGGTTAACATCTTTTGGTTCGATCTTAGAGAGTACGGAGTTGAAGAAGCACCACAAGGCATCGGTTGCAAGTTGTACGTGTGGATACAGGACGAGAGGGATTTCCAATGATGTTGTCCAATGGATGATCGTGAGTCCATTTTCTGAGTTGTTCATGTGGCAGTGGTTGAGGGACTGAAGTAGCAGAGTTGATGTCTCCTGAAGAAGATGGTTCTGATGAAGATTCAGGAGCAAATACACAAATGGAGCATCTTCAGGAGTAGCAAAGGGATTAACTTCATCATTGATACCAGACATAGTTCCATGATGTACCCTCGAAGTTTGATGATTTGTTGATGAGACAGAGTGATCAGCAGCAGGCGCTTCTTGACTTAATGATATTGAGATTGAAGGATTGACGTCATTCACAGGAATATGAGCAGCCTCTGAAGTAGGAATTGTCAGTTCATTAGCACTTGGCTCATAATGTTCATCAAACATGGGATCAAACAATTTCATTAAATCAACATCAGATGGAGGTACATATGGAGTTTCTGGAGAAGAATTTGGTATAAGGGATGAACTAATGGGACTGTCTTGAAGTGCGGGTCCTGAACTGGAGTGTCCAGGAGCCATAGGACCACTGCGATAGAAACTCTCTCTGACTATCTTTATCAACCCATATGTAGACAATTTGAAGTGACCACTGATAAAGAAAACCTGATATACCAAACTTGAAACTGTAGAAGAATTCCATGCATTTGCATCTTAAGCTCGCCTTTGTGAATTTTAACTTCAATCTCAAATAAGTGATAATTGATTAACTCCGAAGTAATCAGCTTGTGTCAAATTCCCAACACGTGAATAAACGTACAATCGGATGTACGTCGATCCACTGAATGAACCGGAACAAATGATTTCTCGACATTAATGCATTCTTCCTAAAGGTATACATGTAGAGACTGATCTGGAAGATTCACCACAAATGTCTTCGAGCGAATGAGGTAGTCATTTTCCTTAATGTTCATGTGGTTGATTTATAGCGTGCACAATGAGAGGAACAATAATCCGTAAAGATTTGGCAAAGGAATACCAAAGAGCGGATCATTATCCATGAACAACAATCCGTGAAGATTTGGCACAGGAATACCAAAGAGCGGATCATTATTCAATAGTGCAACTTACAATATCATGATAGTCATTATAAATGCCTTGTGAAATAACTGGAGATAAGGTTTCTTGAGAATTCCAAGAAGTACTTCTTAGATGGTGAACCAGTTGAATCAATAGAAACCGGAGCATGAGCTTCAGAAGCTGGATGATCAACATTCGTCGAAGGTTAAAAGTACTCATCAAACATATCTTTGAAAAACAATGAATCCCAAACATTGATTCCCAATTATCCTTAGTAAGTGAAGCATTAGGCGTTGGAGGAGAGTCATCAAAAATCAAAACAATGAATCCCAGTTATCCTTAGTATAATCACTCTTCATCAAAAAGAATATACACTCATCATCATCAAAAATTAAGTCGTATAACCATTATTCAAACATCCATCATCATGTAGTATATTCACTCTTCTCCCCCTCAAAAATTGCATCTGAAGTTGCCATTTTTGATTTAACAAGTGAATAAGAGTAGACACCAATGAACATAGATCCACTTGATGATTGAATGAGCATGGAAAGACATGAAGCTTATTGATGAAGAATGTAGATGAGTATGGCCATTCATGAGAGAATTTCTCTTAAGCTGAAGATAAAGCGCACAGAAGAGCGTACACTTTTCTTTTCTTTGAAGAACGGGGCCTGAAGTGTTATCTGCAGACACCATTACGATGAAGTACGAGGCCTGAACTGATTTGAACAGACGTCATTGTTAAGAGCCCTGTCATATGTTTAGAGCCGCCCGAATCCAAATACCAAGGGACGATTTGTACGACCTGCTTTGGAAAACAGACGAAGACAGAGAATTGGAAACATTGGATCCCCACGTGCTGATGGGTTCCTTTTGGTTAGCACAAACAGTCTTTGAATCAGCAGAAACCCTAGATGCAATGGCATTATCCCTAGGAGCTGAACTAGTAGAAGCATCAGACTTAGTCAAATGACATTTTGTGCTTAATGGGATTATTCTACCAGTTGGCTTCCAAACCTTAACAGGCACTATTCTAGGCATAGTGGATCTAGCTAAGGGGTAAGGTTTGCCATTCGTTAATATTCGACCTGTGGGCTTCCACTGCAATCCTACATTTGTAAACACATTCCCTGTAGGTTTCCAAGATTGCTTAATCTGTTTCGCTCTCCAAACTTTCTTAACTGGGTTATGAATCTTAGATCTCAGAAATAACACATCACATTTATCATGATTACCAGAAAATAAACATTTTTTACATGTTTTGCAGACAGCATGAGGCCTCGAATTAATTTCAGTAAGCTTAGAGCTAATACTAGAACTAACACGATTCTTTTTGTTCAAATCAAACTTCTTGTCCCTATGGTGTTCTTTCACTTCCTTATCATGAACACTTTTAGTTTGCGTAATCCTATCCTTCTTTGCATTGCTTCTAGGTTTTGACCCGCTAACTTTAGTGTCAATCTTAACATCTGTAGAAGTAACGATGGGAACATTACATGGCTTCACTACTTTCTGCATTTTTGGTCTAGAAGTGCTGGGATCTGAAGTTCTAGGAGGCACATCAAAGGTTGCTTGCTTGAATTTTGACATGGAACAAGGCATATCAAGGGTCACATGCTTGGCTTTAGGCATAGAACAAGGCACAACTATTCTATCTCGCCTATTGCTAGATTTCGGACTTGTGACAATTACATACTCTAAGAGTTCTTGAGATCGTTTGGCATCCATGCAGGCATAGGCTATAGTACTATCAAAAGGTTTTTCTAATCTTTCATCTTCAACAATCTCACGGAGACCCTTCAAACTTTCCTTAAGGTATGAGAGATATGCTTTATGTGCAAGTTCATTATTCCTAATGGGCGGGGGAATATATAACATATCGATAGCGTATTTATCACAAGCAGAAACCTTAGGAACATAGTATTTGCAATTTGGGATTGGCAACTTTCCTTTCACCTCATGCTTCAGATTCTCAATATCGTTAAGTAAAGAAGTTATCTTTTCAATTTGTTTATCATGATTAACTTTAAACGAATCACATAACTCTTTGTTTTGATCATTAACCTTTGAAATTTCAGCTTTAAAACAATCATTTTCCTTTTGCAAGTTATCAATTATGTTTTGAAGTTGGAAATTCTGAGAATCTAAAGGTGGAGGCATATGGGAAACAGTCACATCCTTCTTTTCACCTTTCAGTTGTGAAATTTGGGCTTTCAATCTTTTGATCGTGTTATAATGAGCTCGAATTTGTTCATCACGTTTGCTAATTTCAAAAACTGCATCAAACTCAGGAGCATCAGAGGATGTCTTGATATTTGAGGTTTTAACATTTTCTTTGAGATGTTGATGTTTTAATTGCAAAGCAAGATGTTCAACTTCTAATTTAGAATAATGTTTGACCAAGTTATCATGATCATCATGTTCTATTTTCTCATGCAATTTTGAATTTGTTGTTTCAAGCTCAATGACACGATCATGGGAGACTTTCAGAGCAACAGATAATTCATGAAATTGAGAAGCATTAATGGAACAATTTGTAGCAGTGAAAAACACATCTTGAGCAATACATTCAGAAATCAGATTCTCATTCAGTGTATGCAAGTTCTTCCTCTCAATCTCATTATATTTTAATTCTCTCTCATAATCACTAACCTCAACAATCATTGCATCAAATACCTTTTCCATTTCTTTAATATCAGAATGCGTCCCTTTTTTAAGACTCTCAAATTGATCTTTTAGTTGTTTAAAGAAAGGCATGACCTTAGTTAAATAGCATTCTTTAGTTTTCTCAAAACCCCTTTCCCCTTCAGTTATACCGGTGGGTGTGATCCTTTTCTTACAAGTTTTCTCAAAATCAACAAATAGTTGAAAGATAACATATTCACTGATTAAGGTCTTGCTTTTAGTGGCAAGAGATCTAGGAACTAAGTGCATTGGTGTATTAGGAGGATACACAGTTGATTTAGGCAGTTTCCTACAAGGGGGATTCTTTTCAACAAGATTTTCAGCTTTTTGCATTTCCATATCCTTTTTCCAGAACACTTGTTCAGGGGTTAATAGAGTCTGAGGCTTAAACTTGTTCAAGGAGATCCAATTTTCTTTAGTGTAATTATGGGGTTTGATCGTTATGTTATTCTTTTTACACTCAGGATCTTCTAAATTCTTATTCATTTTCTCCCTAGTGACTTCATCAGATTTCTTATCTTCCTCAGTGCACTCAACGCAACTAGGTTTCTGCCTAGGCTTAAGGATTTCATTACCATCATAAAGCACCTTATGAGCATTTCTAGCCTTTTTAATTACCTCTGGATTTGGTTCCTCAACGAGGGGAATGCTATGCTTATCGCTTAAGACTCGATGCTTAGTGATCATGTGAGCAGTTTGAATGGTATTCCCTTGTACGTACAACTTATTTTCAAGCTTGTTTTTCAAAGTTTTTAGATTAGAAAAATCATTCAAAAGTTTTGATTCCTTAGCTTTGAATTCTTGCTTAAGCATTTTAACATTTTCTTGAAGTTCGTGTTTTTGCTTAGCAGTTTTGGAAAGCTTTTCTTGTAAGGAGTTTAACTCTTGTTTTAATACTTCTTCTCTAAAATTACTTTTTCTAATAATTGTACGCATTTGGATATCCATCTCCTGCTCACGAGTGGTAAGTTCAAACTTAGCACGTTGTTCGTATATGGCAACTTGATCCTTATAGGTATTGAGTTCAGTGGTCAAGGAATCATCAGGCACAAATGCAGTGTACTCATGCAATCCATAATCATCATTTTGAGAAGAAGATGCATACCTAGGTACTGCAGAAACTTTCATGCAAGTTTCCTCTGCATTAACGTGCACAGGTTGTGGCCAGTGCATCTCTATCTTGGGTACATCCGAAGCTTCCATGTAGCGTTCCTTTGCATTAGCTTGCACGGGTTGTGACTGGTGCACCTCTCTCTCTTGTGGACATGAGCATGAAGATTCTATTTTAGCATTGTCCGACTCATCATTATTTGTTTTCTCTAACATTCTGCATTCAGCACCACCCGATTCTTCACCAGATACATTACCCAACTTATCACAACAATTTTTCAACTGCACCTGACACTCATTCACGTCTTCATTCTTTTGTGCAGATTCTTCAATGAACTTTTTCATATTATCCATGAGTTGGATAAATGTCTCAATGAATTCCTGAATTTCCATTCCAGTATGTTTTTTGAAGGAAATTCCAGTCAAGTGTTGATTGTAATCTGCTGAATATTCCCCACTGATGAATGGTTGAAATTGTTTGTAGATTACTTGAAGAGCTGCACTGGAACCATCCTTTTGAACCTCTTCATTAGTAAGTTGCAGCTTTAAATGTTCTAAGTTCAACAGCAAGCTTCTTGTCAATGTAGGTAAGTCCTGGCGGAAAAGAGCACTACATGTTCGATCCCCAGCTATGGATAACAGTTGTATAAGGTGCAGATGAAGTAGCTGATATGACTCAATGTTGCATTCCATTTGCGTGGCATTCTCATTGTACTCAGAACATGAAGATCTCACATCCTCATTGTTTAATTCAAACATCTTTAATCGTTCAGTGTAGCATCCATTATCATTATTATCCACAACATCATACAATTTAAGCACTTCTGAAATCACTGGGTCAGTAGAGTAAGACATGATGTGGTAGAATGCACGGGATTTTACAAGTCTATGATTTAAACCGAGAAATAGAATCTTTCGCGGGATTTTACTAAAATCAAGACTAAACCGTTAAGCAATGACCAATGGGATGTGTTAAGACGACTGATGGATCGACACAATGATAGACAATTGTGTGTTAGGTCTTATGATTGTTTGTGGGATAAGCAGAGATGTTGTTTGGTTGTGATTCGGATTGGTTTATGCCCGTTTTTCCTGAGAAATTTAGGTCTAAAAACTTAAAAACCTCAATAACTTTTGTTCGGAGCGGATTTAGACCTCGAAGATTGACCCGAATAAACTTTAGTTTATCCGGCGTGCCATTCTCCTCGTTCTCACGGTCGTTTTGATGGGTAGAACGCTGAAAACGGAGTTACGGTTCAAAAGTTATGGCCGTTTGAAGTTTTGACGGGAAAAAATCAACCAAGTCGCTACGAATTCTTGAACCAAGTCGCTAACAACTAATTCGCTACACCACTAAGTCGCTAGAGTCCCAAGTCGCTAGACTAATGCAAGTCGCTAAGTAGTAACTCGCTAAGCCACAAGTCGCTAGCAAAATTTTGGCAGTAATTCGCTACTCAAGTCGCTAAAGATACAAGTCGCTAAAGAGCAACTCGCTACGGACCAAGTCGCTACCACCAAGTCGCTACTCGTAGTGGAGAGTCCACTACTTGTACTTTAACTCGCTAGATCTAACTCGCTAGCTCCAACACTGTAAGTCGCTACAAAAATGTGAAGCAAGTCGCTACCAAGAAAATACTCCGTGAGCTAACTCGCTAGCTTGAAAAACCATATAAACATCACTTTTCAATCCAAAAACAACCCAACCAAGATGATTCAAGCTTACCAAATGAAAACCTAAACACTTGTGATGATTCTAAACATAAAAGTACCAACAAAATTCAAACTTTAACACAAGAAATCACCCAAATGATGCAAAAACCACTAAACTTTTTCAAACTCAAAAACCACCTAAAAACCACTATAAATCCAAAGATGTGCACGATATGATCTAACCATGGCTCTTGATACCAATTGTAAGATATAGCTTTTCACATGCACATCAAACCATAACACAAAGTAGCATATACATGGAATTCTAGAGAGAGAAAGTTAGAGGTTTAGGGAACTTAGTGAGAGAAAGTGAAAGATATTATTATAAGCTCCAACTCTCTACCTTGGAAGGTAGAGAGTATTTATAGTCTTACATAACTCGCCACACTTTGGGCTGTGGATCAGGCATACAGTGGGTAAAGACCCGTCCGTCCTCCACGGTGTTACTAAACTAAATTACTACTTAACTTAAAAGAACTACGACTACGAGCTTTCTAACGATTACATATACTTGAGGTGACCGACTCTTTAATACCGGGAATTTCTAATTCCTAACAACCACCAACAGATACATGTTAATCTTTTATGTCGTCCAATTACATTTTCATAATTTGTTGGTACAATAGGATTGGGTCAAGAATTTCATGAAATGGGTGGAGTAGATGTGTTTCCTATTATATACTTATACAAAGCACTAACACTCTAAATACATGATACGATTCTAAATTTTACAAAACCTTCATTTTATACTTATACAAGCACTAACACACTAAATACAAGATACAATTCTAAATTATACAAAACCTCCTTAATATAAATAGATTTATCTTCACCACTTACCATCGTTGATGTAAAAATTAAACACATTGATTATTCAAAATAACCGGGTAATTCCTCAAAGGGGACAAAAAGTTAGATATTGATCACTTTGAGGTACAAAAATAAAGCCTCTTCCTAGTTTGGTCATGTGCGAATGTGCGACTCCACCAAAATATCGACACGTGTCCAACAATATTTTAGACAACAAGTACTCTTTTAATTATTAGTTTCCCACTAACCGGACCATAGATACAATATTCGATGCAGCAGATGTGCAAACGACGGTGTGAGATTTCCGGCGATTGTGCGATTGAAAAAGTGAATCTGAAAAAAGGTACCATTGGGAACTATCAAAATCTTTTATCTGTTAATCAAATCCTTTTTGTTTTTTTTTGTTTTTTTAATTTAGTTTTAATTTTAATTGATCAATTCAAATTTGTGCATTGGTAAATTAAATTTACACACACAAAATCACACACACATTATCCAAACCGTAATTATTTCATTTTTATTATACAAATGGTATGTTTATCCCTTAATTTATGTTTAATCTCAGATTTTGTTTTAATTAAATATATTTTTTGATAACCCCTGTTTTGGGGATAGGTTAATTTCTTTCATAGTATCTTTTTTGTGGGTTTTTGGATTAGGTTAATTTTTTGGTTCTTGATGATAACCCCTTAATGATAACCCCTGTTTGATAACCCCTTAATGAGTTAATGATAATCCCTTTAATTTGGTCACGCCTGTTAGATTTGGTTACTTTTATGGGTTAATTTTGTGGGTTTTTGGATTAGCTAATAACGCACATTATCAACATTGATTGTTTAGTTTAAGTTACGAATGTTAGCCGTTTTGTAACCCCTGTTTTTGTGTGTTTTTGGTTAGACATTATGCGCAAGCATCTTACAACGGTCTATAATGTCCCGACATTTGGTTAAGTTATAAATGTTAGCCATTTGGGAATATGAATGTTGTTGAAAGATTCCGTTTGGTTACTAGGGTGGTTTTTAACAATGAATGAATGGATGAGTGTGTATGTGAGCAATTATGTGTATAATTAGGATGAAGAATGAATTGATGAGTGTGTTATACAAGCAATTTTTAAGATATTGTTTAGAGAATTGTATGTACTTCTAGTTGCAGAAAAGTAGTGAGTTTTATTACGACAATCACACAAATTGTCATAAGCTGTGTTTTAGTATGAGTCAACTGGGGGCAAAAGACGTTTTCTTAAGCTCACCACTAGCTGTCATAAGCTCCTATATATAAGCTGGAATTATGGGCAAAAGGAAAATGGTTAGGTTAACTATAAGATTTCATAAGCTCAGGCATAGTATCACCCATAGTACTTATTTGCTTGGTGTACCTTATTTGCTTATTTTGCTTTGTTATTCTCATTACTGTCAGCCTCCATATGACTTCATGTTATCACTTCATGTTCATAAGATTTACAAATTGCTTTGTATGTAAAAGAATCTGATGCGAAGCTTCACGTTCGAAGCAAACTGCGTTACTTTCAATGATTAAAGACAGACTAAATGAAAACCGTCGTAGACTGTTTCGATCAACATGCTTTGGTGCATGGTTGGATTTGAATTCTTTTGAGAACGATGAGAGTCTTATACATTATATGCTTCAAAAGCAAATTAAGTCTGATGATGACCACTTTGATTTGCCACTACTTTATAATGTTAATGGACATGATCTTCACTTTGGACGGCTTCAATTTCACCTCATTACTGCTTTTAAATTTGGAATGCCTAGTTTCCGTAAGTTTAGAATTGGTGATATCATATTTCGTGACCGGGTATTTCCGCATAAGGTAGGTGAGAACTTAAAAAGCATAGATCTTCTATGTTTGATTGAGGATGAAGTGCTTTTTACCAAAGTATTTGATGAAGACGCAATCCGAGTTTGCCTTTTGTTATCTCTTGAGGTCATATTTATGGGGCGTGACTTGTTATCTGTGGTCGATGATACATATCTTAGGATGGTTGAGAATTTTGAAGACTGGAATAAATTTCCTTGGGGGGGAACTCATTTGGAGACAGTTGTACGATGCCATTCGAAATATCAAGTCAACTCAGAAGATGGAATATTCGTTGTCTGGATTTGTTTTATGTTTCAAGGTTAGAATTGTTTCATGAAATTGTTTTTAACTATAATTATTTGTTTTAAGTATTGCTAAAAACATGTTTTTAACTAAAATCTGATATTATGTATATATATATGTTTTTTTTCCAGATATGGATCTTAGAGTCTTCTACACAGAGCTGGCTTTGGTGGAGTAAGGAAACAGGTGTTATCCCAAGGGCACTTTCATGGTCTAAGAATGTTTCATTTAAAAAATTGGAGAATTTCGGGCAGCTTTTTCCTGAGGCAAGTGTTTACACTATCTTTCTAAATGTACTAGTTGACTATCATTATGGTTAATGCTTATCTTACTTCATGTTAGGACAAAGAAACAAACAATGATCTATATCCGACGAGAGATGAGGCTGATTCAGAGTGGTACACAGGAGGCATTAGGTTTTTTAACTGGTATGCACCTAGACCCCCACCTGTTGTCCATGGAGACCTTTTTGAGGATTATCTGCGTAGACGAGCAGAGGCTAGGTCAAAAATGCATAGTATATCAGAACCAGAGCAGAAGCCTCGTGTTACTCTTCAGGATCGTGTTAAGACATTGCAGGATATTTGCAATGGTTTGTTGATTTTACCTGCAGAGGTCAATAGTTTGAGAGCACGGGTTTGGAAACTTGAAACCATTATTCATGTATTTTTATAACGATAACCATTAGGTTTTTGTACTAGCTTAATTGGTAATCCAAAAACACCACGTACATATTTAAGAGTTTACTAACTGATTCATGTTCTTGATCTTCTGTATATACTGCAGTGTTTTATAAGAAAAAAAATATGATGAACATACTCAGCAGTACAAATCACTGGTTAGTATTATTTTTTCTTAACATGTATGTAACAAAAGGCGGGGATAGTTATCTGAATTTCTTTTTAATATATTTTACAGCATAGTGATGATAAGGTTACTGATCTTGGTGATGAGTATTGCTCAAACATAAATGATAACTTCCTAAATTTGTTTGATTCGTCAATCAAATCATCACGGGACAAAAGTATTGATGATTTCCAAGAGGTTTTTACAACTTTTATTTTTAATACATATTACCTTTTCTTTCTTTTTTTGGTTTTTTTTTTTAATTTGAGTACTGACCACGCACTTTACTAAATGCAGAATGAGTGTGTCGAAGATGAGAAATATGTCGAAGAGGTTTGTACAGCCTGAGGTACATTACATTTAAATGGTCTTGTAATGTAAATACTAATTTTGTTGTTATTTCCATGCACACAGAATGATTGTGCGTTTTTGGCTACCCAAGATCATGTAGCAGCTGAAAAGCAAAAGGCTGAGGTTCGATGGTTGCAAAGAGTCAAGGAAGAGAGACTACGGGTCTTGATGGAAGAAGAAAAAACTGTGAACAGTAGAAACCATACGTTGAAAGCCCCTCACATGAAGCTTGCTTTGCAAAATTGTGTATCAAAGAAGAGGCATCATCAACTAGTACCTAGGCCAGAATTTACGGAAGTAGATGCTCCTGTGAAAGTCCCTCCTCTGGAGCAACTCAAAAAGAAAAATGATATCCGCAGTCCTTATATGATTAAGCTGTGTAGTGATCTCAAACCTTGGCAAGAGGTATGTCATATAATAGCTGAATAGCATATGTAGATGTTGTACTCGATGTTTATTTACTTAAATTTTGTATACCATGTGATCGGCTCCGAACTGTCAAGTTTATTACATAAGTCAACCACTTGTGAATGGTCAACCGTAATAAAATTCAAACAGTCTAAAACCAATGCAATTAAGTCCAGAAGAGTATAGTGTTTCCTCAGGTCGTTAAGTCCCACGGAGGATTAATGGTGTGTGAACACATTCAGACGTAGAATGATCACTAAGGATAATGATCTGTAAAGATTTTGGTGGATAATTACACTACTGATTGATTTGAATTGTATCTGGATACAGAACTACAAAGCACAACAATCAGATTAAACAAACGTAAATGCGTACGTTTACTAAATTTTACGTAAACGTATAAAATAAAACGTGAATTTAAAAGAATAAAACACCTATGGATATGAAAATGATATTTTTACAATCCTAATAATAAAAGAAAATTATTAGAAAATTAATATTATTTTTATAACTATTTATTTAATTCTTATTAATTAAAAACTATTTTTAACTATTTAATAATACCCTAAAATATAATAAAATATGAAATAAAGCTAGAAAAGTGAAATTATGACTTAAAAAAATCTAAAATATTATAAAACTTATTTTAAAGATTAAAATATATTTATTACACTTTTTATCTATTTATTATTAATTAATTACTATTTATTAATTATTTAAAATACACTTAAATACAAGAAAATATAAAATTAACCTAGAAAAATGAAATTTTAACTTATAAAAATCTAAAATATTATAAAACTAATTTTAAAACTGAAAAGATATTTTTTATGTTATTTATTTATTTATTATTAATTATTTAATACTTTTTAACTATTTTAAATTCTAATAAATACTAAACAAACTAAGAAAATTATGAAATTTTTTCTATAAATATCCTATGATGACAGAAAGCTAAGAAAATTATAAAAACAGAAAGTGCTTAATAATAAGCTGAAAAGAAAATTTAAAAAGCTAAATTCTATTAAATAAATGCTATCACTATTTTTAAAATGATGTTTTTATGATTTTTCTTTTATAAACCTATTATACTACTGATTATAAGCAACTTTAATGAAGACAAAAATTTTGAAACTTAAAAATAAGCAGTGAATGAGCTTATGAGCACACAGTTTAAGCTAATGGCTTATTTTGATTTTTTAAGCTCAAACAAACTTCACAGTTGGAACCAAAGTTAAAATAAGATGTAAATAAGCTAAAGCTACTTATATTAAGCTAAAAGGCATAGAGAATCATACTGATAATCTTTTAATAAGCAAATAAGCACTTCTACTAAACCAAGAAAACAAACAAGCATGCACAGTTTTTGTAGGCTAGATTAAGCTAGGGGCAAAAGCTCCAAAGCTCAAAATAAGCACTGAGGCAACAAGCTTGTTAGGTGAGCTTCTCAGAAAACCAAAATATACAAGGTTTGACCCACTATTAAGCTCTGTGTGAGCTTGTGAAAAAGCTTGCTAGCACTGAGTGTTCAGTGTACACAGAAATGGGACAACTTAAAAGCTACTTGCAGCCTTATCAAATAAGCTATAAAGTTGGAAATAAGCAATGGAGTAAAGAGATGGGTAGATAAGCTACACAAAAAGCTAAAGCACACAAGCTGTGACTCACTAATGAGCTTTTGGCAAGCTTATGAAGTAAGCTAGCTCAACTGTGCACAGGGCATTTTTTTTAAAAAGGGTCTAAAGTAAGCTAAGAAATAAGCAGTTTAAAAAGCAAACTGGAAATTATAAAAAATACTATGATTAAGATTAGCAACTAAATTTTAATATCCCAAAAGCATGAAACATAAAACTCAAAATTAAGTCCTATATAAAATTATCTATTTTATTCAAAAACTGCAAATAAGAAAATTTTGACTTTTTATACAAAACTAAATAGTTGACTAAAGTGAACTTTGGATCAAATCTACTTACTGATTATGTTATATTAAGCTAAGTTAAGACTATAATAAGCTATATGGACTATATTTTCACCTATTTGATTGATTATTCAAGCCACAATCTTAACAGTTAAACTGAAATGTGATTCAAAGATCAATTTTGACTTTTACACTAATGAAGACTGGTTTTTATTGTATATTTGAGTTATATTGACCTAATATTGCATACAACAGACAAGAACAATAGCATTAACAAACTCTAATACAGTTAACAAAGCAAATCCAAACAACCCTTTAAGTGACTGTTTTGAAGCTTTAGGTACTAAAACAGGTTTTTAAACCAAAAATTCTATTGATTAACTTATAATAACTATATTGAGACAGAATTAAACCAAAATTAATACACTTTAAACACTTATACTAAGAAATGCAATTTTTAAAGAAATTGCTTACAAATTGAGTCCAAACACAAAACAGAGAACCAAAGCACAAGACCACAACCTATAGCTTCCCAAGAAGCACTAAACCAAGGGCAATCCAAAATCAACCCTGCTCCAGCTTCTTGATCATTTCTTTATTGATTTTTGATTTATAACTATTTGTTTTTTGTATTTTTGGTATTTTTTTCTTTTGATACTAAACAAAGTTTTAAGGTTTCTAAAAGCTTTCAGAAGCTTTCTATGAGCTTACATGAGCTTAATGAGTCCTTAACATCCACTACAAACAACTTTAAGATAAAATGAGAATTTTGACATGAAAATTGCACAAATTTAAAATGAGACTGAAAATTGAAATTGCTTATTGATAAAGGTTCACATACACTGAAAATACTTAAACAAAGTACTTGAAAGCTAAATTTTACACTGGAAAGCTTAAAGTAATTAAAACGACTAAGAAATTTAAAGATTACACTAGATAACTCTCTACATTGCTCCAATCCTCCTTTATATTGATCTTTTAGACTCTTTGTCGACCTCTGAGACTTTCCCACTTCATTCCAACCATTGGATCCTTCAAAATCATCATAACTGTCCATTTGTCATTTTTGGCGCCAAAATATCATAAGCAGGTTTTTTCAATTAAGAGCTTTTGGATGTTTGTGGATGTGTAGGGGAGTGGTTAGACAGGTGGGAAGATGAGGTGGAAAGGTGGAAATGAAAACCAGGCAAGGTGGATAGTAGTTTCTGGTTTGGCGGGATTGTGTGAGGAAGATGAATAGTGACAGTGGGTTTGACTTTTGTTGACCTCGTTTTTAATAATAGGGAAAGGGTTCAATTTGGGGGGTTCAAGTGGTATATTGGCAGGGTCAAAAAGCTCAAGGTTCATGGTCCAAGGGTCATGGTTTGGTTTTGTAGCTAATAAACACAAGGACCATTTATGTAATTTCTCCAAACTTGAGGGACTGAATTAGCAACTTTTCTAAACTTATCAAAAGGACCAATTATGCCATATATGAATAGTACAAGGGTAATATTTGATAATTTTCCATTTTTAAATATCCGAGGACTATTTTTGACATTTTTCAAAGTTGAGGGACCAAAGTTGTAATTTTGTAATTTTTAAACTTTGAAGGGTTTGTTTTGACAACTTTTGAATCCCATGGACCTTAAATGATATTTTGCTTTATTTTGATTTACCAGGGACTATTTTTGACAACTTTTGAAACTTGAGGGACTAAAACTGCCAATTATGCAAACTTGATACGTTTTTCACCTGATTTTGGTATTTTTGCATTTGAAACACATAAAACACTTATTTGTGATATTTTTATCATTTTAATGCATTTCTGAGTGTTTTCAAATGTTTTTACAGTCTAAAAGGTACAAAAATAATGAGTATTTGCATACTCATCACCATGTAGGATCTAAAAAGGCCATCTAAAAGGATTGATAAAGTTTTTGTCCATCGTGAGTTGGATGATTTTATACAAAATTCTTGGTGTCCTCGTTGCAAGTTTCCTTGGTGCAATGATATTGTTGTTGATCGTCTTTTCTGGGACTGTTTTGTTGGGCTTGACGCTAATCGTGAAGGCTGGTTCCGTGACGAGGTAATTAAAATAAGCTTTTTTTAGTATATGGTTTTCTTTTATGCGATTTCGTTTAGGAGTAAAAGGAAGTTTTCTTTTATTGCATTTAATGTAGGGTTGTCTAAGTAATCTGAGTTTAAGCTTAATGTAGGCAGTCTTTATTGCATTCCAGTTGTTAAAAAATATTGTTGATGATTATGATTCTCTCTATGTTGTCTTGCCTCCATTATGCACGTGTATGAACGCTTTGCCTCTTTTGTTTGTGGTTAACTGTTTGTAGTGGTGCACATAGTGTTGTCAGTCTTCCAATTAGCCGTTCATTTGTGCACGCCTCTGTGGATATAAACTTTTGTATGTTCCTTTTTTATGTATGGGTTTGTAGTGGGTTTTATACTGTTGGTAGTGGCCTATGTATTGTTCATTTTATTTTGTATAAATGTTAGTTATGTCTTGCCTTCAGTCCTGTGTAGTTTTGGTCTGGTTGCACAGTTGCTTTGGTACCTATGTCGCGACCTGGTTGTCTAGGTGAGCTTGGTTTTGCGTGCGATAGTGATTCTCTTCAGGATCAGATGTGTCTTTTTTTTTAGAGGGAAGTCATTGCTGCTCGTGACTGGGAAAGTCTGGTTCGCGTGCGCTGTTTTGATATTGCTGCACGTATTAGGTATTTGGATGACTTAATCCAAGAGGTTCTTCAGGAGCGGCGTGATCCGGTATCGGCTAATTCCGTTACTTTTCTCAGAGAGGTGCGGGCACATCAGCGTTCTAAGTAGGTCACGTTACAGGGAATGTTACGCGAGGCACATACCGCTCTACGTGCTGCAGCGGGGTATAGAATTAGTATTCGTGCGTTGTAATTGTTGATTGTTTGTTATTGAAATGTGATGTATCCGGAAACACCATCTAAAGTTAGAGTCTAGCTGTAGTTAGTGTTTGTGTGATTGGTTACAGTTTAACTCTTTCGCATAGGTTTTTGAGTTAGTGGGTGTAGTTCAGTTTTGTTTTGGTTGTTGTGGTGTTTGATTTTTGTGTGGTGTGTGCTGGTTTGTATTTGAATTATGTTTGTAAAAGTTCTGTTTAATATAAAGTGCGGTGCAATGTCTCAAAAGTTGTCAATCAGCCTTACATATGTTTTTCTTACATGTCTACAGCATATTGAGCTTTGGGTGATGTATTTGTGGCACTTCAGACCATCTTTTGCAGATTGGTCCATCGTTAGCAGTTATTTCTTGACACTTCTACTTCAAGATTCAGTTCCACTATTTTATGCTAATAACGAAGTTTACCAGTTGGCGTGGGCTGATGTTGATCGGGTATTTATTTCCAACACATCTTATATCACTTTACGTTTTTCATTTGGAATTGATGTTATTTTTATTTATATTGCTTGCAGGTGTTCATTCCGATAAATGAACCTAAGAAGCATTGGTCGCTTGCCCAGTGATCGTGCAAAAGATTGCACTACCAGGCTTCGATGAGGATCAAAGTAATGAGGGGTGTGTGTTCCAGCCAAGACTCGCCTGTAACCTGAGAATAAGAAATACTAAGACACTACGTTAAGTGATTGCGCAGGGGTAGGACCCTGCGAACCACCTCCGGCGTGAGAGTAAGTATGAGTTATGGTTGTATAAGTGTGTGAAAGTAAAGAGATGAGTGTGAAATGAGCATACCATAATCCATTGCCCGTCCAACCTATTTATAGTGAATGAAATAGGGTTGAGAGCACTTCTGCATGAATGTCGGAGATCATGGGGGCATTCCATGATTGTGGATAACCGCTAGGGCTTAGTGACCCACGTTCTCAGACTTGACGGGGAAGCCAAGAGAGAGAGGGAGATCGTGGGTTTGACCAAGTCAGGAGGTTCCCTTATCCATTGTCCTTCGTCAGCCATACCCCGAAGGGCTTAGGGCTTTGGATGGCGAGTTCCCCTTAGGTAACCTTCGTGCCAACGAATGGTTTGACGCCTATGGATATTTTGGAATCCTAACTTGGGCCTTCGTATAGAAGGGCTTCGACACGTCTCGGAGGAGTGTCCTTCGAGCTACTCGGAGGGTACATCATCAAGCCCCCAGTCGAAAGTGATGTATATGAGCGAGGAGACATTGCTTTCGACTTCATGCTGCGAAAAAATATCATCCTGCTGCGAAGTGAGTTAGTTAAAGGATAATAATGTACCTGACTTAGCGCATTTAATGCTAATCACTTATTACTACTGCCCGCTACAGGAATCACATTTCCCCAACTTACCCGGAGACCAAAAGTCGCCTTTATTCAAAATTTAAAAAATTTTACCCGGATAAGACTTATCCCTGGGACACGTGTACGGTGTTTGAGAGAGAAAAGGGAGTATAAAAAGGGGGTAGATGCAACCCTAGTATTGAAAGTTCATCGCCTTCACTTCCGAAACTTCATCTCACCTCCACACGCAGTAAAACTTCATCGCCTTCACTTCCGAAACTAAAGGTAATCCTTCCTTCGTATTGAAAGTTTGCTGTTTTTTTTCTATATATAAAAAATGGATTCCAAGTTTATTATAAAGCAGCAAAAGTGTACATTGTCTGCAAAAGATCTTCATGATCACTTAGCCGATTATCCCATCCCAATAGAACAAAAAGTGATGCTACCCAAACCTTCTCAGGGTATCTTTGATGCTCCTACAGGTTTCGTAGGGTTGTATACACATGCATTTAGTCACTCAAACCTTAGGATTCCGTTACATCCACTGATTTTAGAGTTTATGCAATACTACAAAGTTCACATCTCTAAGTTTAATCCCTTTGGGTTTGCCAAATTGACTACCTTCATAGTAATGTGCAAAGCCTACGGATATGAACCAACCTTGACAATTTTAAGAGGATTCTTGAACTTGTACCCCGGGGGCAATTGGTTGACACTAGCAAAAAGACATGAGCCAGATGTACCTAATCTGTTTGAAAAAGTTTACACAAACATATCGAGTTGGAAGGGTAGCTTTTTCTACGTGCAAGACACTATTGTTCCCGCTACATATTCAGAGCTGTTGAACAAAGAGAATAGGTATAATGCTAAACGGTATAATGACCCCCTGCCCTACGAGGTTCGGAGTGATCCTTGTTACCTGCGTTTGGCAATGTATCCTGTGGATGTGCAAGTATTCCCTGAAGCCATCTTATACATGGCTGGGATTGCTCAGAGTTGGGAGGGGTCTCCCAAGAAGCCTATGATCATATACCAAGGAAAAAGTATGTTTATCCACTTTTATTTAAATAGGACCAATGTAGCACTGATATTTATTTCTTTTTGCTTTGATTTTGCAGAGATGTCGTTCAGAAACTTCATGTTCCAAGAATTTGATGAAGATTTAAGTTTCATGCCTGCTGAGAAAGCTGAGGAGTCTTATGGCGTTGGCTCCCCTTCAACATCTGTGAATAACAATGACGTAAGCATCCCGAAGCCAGATCCTATTTCATCAGCACCCCCACAATCTGCTGTGGCGGTCACATCTCAACTGGTGGAGAACATTGCTGACTAGGACGATCCTGCGGATGAGGATGTCCCCGTCGTTGGCTCAACAGGAATAGCTGATAGGCTAAAGAGTAGGAAAGGGACGGCGGCCAAGGCTGTGAAATCCAACAAAAGGAAGAATCTCCTGCCTACCTCTGGGAGTAGAGTTGTGAAGCATAAAAGTACCGAGGGCAGAAAGCTTATCAAGTCTGCCTTCGAATTGCCCGATGAATCCGTTGAGGTTCATGGTAAGTATTTCTGTCTTATGAGACATTGTGAAGGTAAAAATATAACTTTTATGCTAACCTGTGTATATTTTGTTGCTCGTAGGTCTTCCAGAGACGAAGGAGCTTCCAAATGCCTTAGCCTTTCATCGGATTGTTGACCATGTGACCCCTCCACAGTGGAAGAGTATGTTAGAGAACATGTCCATTGAGAAGTTCTGTGACATGCATGATAATGGGGTTGCGAGGCAGGCGGTGATGGATAATCACTTGAATGCCCAGACCAGGGGGTTGCTCAGAACCGTGGCCAAGCTGGAAGCAAAGTGTGACGAGATTGAGGGGAACGTTGAGAAGAACCCCGTCGTCCAAGACCTTCGAGAAAAGATAGCTCAGTTGACCGTGGAACGTGGCAATCTCAAACTGGAAGAAGCCAAGGTTATTACTCTCACTGGTCAGAATGCTGCTCTCGAGGCTAAATGTGTTGGGTTGGAAAGTGAGAAGGTTAGGCTTGGAGAGGTAGATGTAAAGTTGAGGGAGGAGATCGATGGCCTGCAAATGAGGTATAAGATGCTGCAGAAAGATCGTGCAGAAGTTGTTTCGAAGGTGGTGCCTTACATAGCCATGGAACTCTATCATAGTGACGAGCTGGGAGCTCAGATGTGGAAGGTCATCAAGTCAGCCCTATTTCATGGACGGTGTTTGGCTCTGGAGGAGGTCGCCAAAACAGGTAAGCCTGTGGACCTCTCCAAGATTTAATGCTACCGTCCCACTTCGCAGGCTGAATATGATGAGGCAGGAAATGCATTTGCAACTGCAGAGTACTCCTTCCTTGCTGAGGCAACCAAAGATCCAATGGCACCCCTTGAATATCTCCTATCTAAGAAACCTCGGAAACTGAAGTCTACCACTCCAACCAAGAAGACCATGTCTACTAAACCAGTCTCAGTGCAACCCTCCTCCACTCCCTCTCCGAAGAAACAAGAATGAAGGCTGCTCTGTTAGCAGTAATTTGGTTCCAAAGGGTGGCATGTACCCTTAAGACAATTTATTTTATGTGACAATGTGTGTCTTGTTTCCCAAACAATTTAACTGCTTATGATGTATGGCCATGGGCCAAAAACAATTTGACAGGATTCTAGGCTCCTTATGCAGGTATAAGGGCAGTAGCCCGTATTTTGAATGCAATAGTGTAGAGGACATACCTCTACATACTTAGCTTAAGTTTGTTATGTAAACTTCTTTTACGCCATTTTTGCGACGCTTAAATTTTACAACCTAAGGTTCAACAACCTCATTGTGTGTAAATTACAACACCAAGAATATAATGGCCAACTTGACCATTGACAGAGGGTCGTGACCCACTCTATCTCAGATTCTTTACATAGCATGGCTTTGTTAAAAAAAAATTTTTTTTACAAGCGCCAAAATCTACTAGGAGAGTTAATGTGAATGTTTAAGTTGGCTTTGAATAATAAAGCATATGTTACACCTCAAGCCATTCGACATTGAAACTCATTAACGACTTGGTTGAACAAATCTTTGTGTTTAAAAAACGAAGCAAGAGATTTGTGGGAAATGTCTTATTTATCATTGAATTGGTAGGGAGGATTACATCATTCTTGAAATGAAAACTAAGACAACTACCAATAATGTGTGCTTTCCCTTGAGAAGCTTTTGATTACAAGAAAAAAGTTAAAGTACTTCTTAAACATAGAACTTTCGAAGGTTCGTACCATTCCATGTTCTGTCGATGGGTTCTCCGAGAAGAGTGGCCAGTTTGTATGCTCCATTGCCGTAGGCCTCAGCTACCATGTAGGGTCCTTCCCAAGTTGGTCCCAGTTTTCCCTGATACTCTGCTTTGCTTGCACTGTTGAGGCGCAGTACATATTCTCCGGGCTTGAAAGTGTAAGGTCTGACCCTTTTGTTATAGTAGCCTTCGATCTTATGTTTGTGTATTGCTTCTCGGATGGAGGCTATTTCTCTCCTTTCTTCTAGTAGATCAAGGTTTTCCCTGATCCTACCGTCATTTTGGGAGGCATCATACGTTGCCACACGCTCCGTGTGTACAATTAGTTCCGAAGGGATGACCGTTTCTGTTCCGTATGTTAGGCTGAAGGGGGTTTCTCCGTTGCTTGACTTAGGATGTGTCCGGTGAGCCCATAAGACTTGAGGGAGCTCGTCCACCCATCCATGATGAGTTCGACCTAGCCTTTTCTCGATCCCTTTGACGATTTCTCTGTTTGTAACCTCCACTTGTCCATTACCTTGTGGGTGATAGACGGATGTCCAGGATTGTTTTATGTTGAGCCCTTGACAGAAGTCATAACAGACTCCTTCGACAAACTGTTTCCCGTTGTCAGATATGATGATGTGGGGTACTCCGAATCTGCACACAATGTGTTCCCATACAAACTTCTCGATCTGTCTTCCTGTCACCGAGGCTAGGGGTTTTGCTTCCACCCACTTGGTGAAGTAGTCGATCGCTACTAGCAAGAACTTGACTCCTCCGGGAGCTATAGGCATAGGCCCTACAATATCGATGCCCCACTGGGAGAAGGGCCACGCGGATGTCACACTTGTCATATCTTGCTTCGGAATTTTTGGAACGTTTGAGTGTATCTGACAAGCTTCACACTTGAGGATGATTTCGGTTGCATCCCTGTGCATCGAGGGCCAATAGTAGCCCAACTTCATTATCTTCGAGACAACTGAGCGAGGTCCTGCATGGAGACCGCAAGATCCTTCATGGACTTCGGCTATGATGCTCGAAGCTTGCTTGGGGCCTACGCATTGTAACCAAGGTGATAAAAACGACCTCCTATATAGGGTTTCCCCTATTAGCCGGTACTGCGGGGACTTAACCCGAATCTTTCTTGCAAGCTTGGGATCTTCAGGGAGAAGACCACTTATCAAATATTCCCTTATGGGAGTCATCCATGTCTCTCCTTCTTCGTGAATCACATCGGCGACCTCTTTGAGAACGATGGATCTTTCAGGAGGGACTTCCACGAGAACCTCCTTAGTGAGATGAGCGAAAGCCATGGAAGCTAGCTTGCTTAATACGTCTGCCTTTTTGTTCTGGTTCCGGCGAACATGTTGGATGGTGTAAGAGTTGAAGTTTTCGAGCATCTCTTTTGTCTTTTCCAAGTACTGTTTGATGACGGGTTGCCTTGCTTCGTAGGAACCTGTCACTTGGTTTGCCACCAATTGGGAATCTACGAAGACCGTGAGAGCTTTGACCTCCATATCTTTGGCTAGTCGGAGTCCTGCTAGTAGCGCTTCGTATTCCGCTTCGTTGTTTGTGGCTTCGAACTCAAACCGAAGAGCATATGTATGCTCCTTCCCTTCAGGACTGGCTAACATTAGACCTGCTCTGGAGCCATCGGAACTGGATGCTCCATCTGTGTAAAGCTTCCATTCAACCTGCACTTGAGAAAGATTAGCTTTGGGCTTTTCCTTTTCTTCATCGGGTCCGGAAGGTGTTTCTGCCAAGAAGTCTGCAAGGATTTTCCCTTTGATAGAACTACGTCCTTTAAACTCGATTACATGTTCTCCGAGTTCAATAGCCCATTTAGCCACCCTTCCAGACTTTTCAGGTTTAAGATCTGCTTCAGTGGCTTATCGGTTAAGACTGTAATTGGGTGGGCCTGGAAATAGCGTCGGAGCCTCCTGGCTGCGTAAATTAAGGCGAGCACTAACTTCTCCAAGGTTGGGTAGTTGACCTCCGCTCCTTGTAGGACCCTGCTAACAAAGTAAATTGGGATCTGTCGCTTTTCTCTCTCTGCCATAAGGACTGCGCTAATACTTTCTGCTGAGGATGCCAAATACATAAACAACACTTCGCCTTTGATTGGGGCTGTAAGTGTTGGAAGTATTTCAATGAACTCCTTCATCTTCTGAAAGGCTACTTCATCGTCTTGGCTCCATTGGAAAGTTTTCTTGTCCGTGCATCCTTTGAGTGTCTTGAAGAAGGGTAGGGACCTGTCAGCTCCTTTCGACAAAAATCGACTTAAGGCTGCCAACTTCCCATTCAGGCTCTGCACATCTTTTAGACACTTAGGGGCTTGGAGATCGGAGATGGCTTTGACCTTAGAGGGGTTAGCTCGTATCCCCTGCTTAGTGATCAAATGTCCTAAGAATTGTCCTTCCTCGACACCGAAGGAGCATTTCTTAGGGTTCAGCTTCATGTTGATTGCCCGGAGCTGATCGAATGTTTCATGTACATCAAGGAGTAGGTCCTCCTCAGTATTGCTCTTGATAACCATGTCATCAACGTAGGCTTCGAGATTCCTGCCTATCTGTTTGTTGAAGGCTTTATCTACGAGACGTTGGTAAGTAGCCCCTGCGTTCTTCAAACTGAAGGGCATCTTTCTGTAACAGTAGACACCTTTACTTGTGTAGAAGGCTGTCTTTTCCTCGTCCTCCTTGGCCATCTGGATCTGATGGTACCCCTTGTAGGCATCTAAGAAGCATTTTAACCGGAAGCCTGCCAAGGATTATACCTTCCAGTCGATTTTGGGTAGGGGGTAGCAATCCTTAGGGCATGCTTTGTTGATGTCAGTGGAATCCACGCACATGCGCCACCCTCCGTCACTCTTTTTTACCTGCACCGGGTTGGCCACCCAAGTTTGGTATTTAACCTCCCTCAGGATGCCTGCTTGTGTATGTTCATCAACTTCTTTGCAAGCTGCAGCGTTTCTCTCGGGGGCAAGGCTTCTCTTTTTCTGCTTTATGGGCTCAATGTGCTTGTACTCATTGAGTTTATGCTCCGTTTTGAAGGATTGTCCGTCTATCATCAATGTTCTTGGAACACCTGTCATGTCAGAATATTTCCAAGCAAAGACATCAAGGTTAGTACGTAACAGTTCTGTGAGCTTCGCCTTGAAATTCGCCGGGAGTTGCTTTCCTACTACCACTGTCTGTTCAGGATAGCTAGGGTTTACGACAACTCGCTCCTCTGCATCTGTACAACTAAGAATTGCCATCGGAGGCTCCTCCGATTCCTCTCTGATCTTTTTGACACCATATACACCCTTATCCGCTTTATAACTAGAATGAATAGTTCCTACTCCATAGGGGGTTTGGAACTTAACAACCGCATGTATAGTAGAAACAACAATTCCCATTTTTTGCATAGCTGTTCTCCCTATTAATAAATTATAAGAAGAATCTGACCTTACGATGACGAAAATGAGTGTCTCCGTGCGGGATAAGGGGCCTTCGCCTATGGTGACTTCCAACGGTACTTCTCCCAGAGGCCATGAGTGTTCACCAGAGAACCCTACTAGCGGTGCCTTCGAGTCGACCCTTCGTGAGCGTATAGACGACTTGAGCTTTAGGAAACAATGCACGTAGATGATTTCGCAGGAGCTTCCGCAATCCATATACGCTCGGTTCACTTCCCTGTTGGATATGTGTACCTTGATGATCACGGGATCGGTCGAAGGTGTCTGCCCTAAAATGTGGGGAAAGGTTATTTCCCCTACACTTCCTAGCTCTTCCTCTGCTTCCTTCCTTTTCAAGGTAGTGTCGCGTTTGTGTATCATTAGTATTGGAGCTTCTGCGGGCGTAGTTTCTTTCTTGTTCCCCTTCCATTCTCCTAGCTGAGTGTCAGAGAATTTGTCCTTTCCCTTCTTTATGTCTTTGACCAGGTGTGCTAACTGTCCGGATCGTACTGCCTCTTCGATCTGCTTCTTTAATTCCCTGCAGTTGTTCGTGTCATGTCCATGATCTTCATGGAAATGGCAGTACTTGGACATGTCTCTGGCTTTGTCTCGTGTTATCATCCGAGGCGGAGGATCGAAGGATTTTGCGGCCTTCTCTGTCGCCAGGATTTCTCGGGGAGATTTAACCAAGTTTGCCAGAAATCCATGGTTCGAGCCTTTGTTGTAGGGGGTGAAGCGATCTCTGTTCTTCTTCTTGTTTTTGGATCCTTCCCAGGAGGACCCTCTAGAGAATTTGTCAGATGCTTCCCTTGGCTCTATCGGAGCCCCGTTTGCTGCTACCTCCTTAGACTCAATCCAGGTATAGGCCTTCTCAATCAAGGCCTTGTAGGTGTTGGGAAGATCGGTGGATAGGAATTCCACCAAGCTTCGAGTTCGGAGGCCATGTACAAAACCGGAGATCCTCTGATCTTCGTGTAGACCCATAATCTGCAAAGTTTCATCAGTGTATCTGGTAACGAAAGCCCTCGTGCTTTCGTTGTCCCTTTGTTTGATGGTATGCACGGTTAAGTGAGTTTTGGTGTGCTTCTTCTGCTGGCTAAAGTGTAACCGGAACTTAGCCTTAAGATCATCTAGACTCACAATGCTTCCCAGCTTCTGTCCGTTCCACCATATTCTTGCGGAGTCTCTGAGCGTGTAAGTGAACATATGGCATGCTACCGACATGACCCACTTTTGCATTTTGATAGCGCCTTCAAATAAGTGGAGAAAGTTATCGGGATCACCTTTTCCGTCGTAGGTGCCTATATGAGTAGGCATCTTCACGCCGTCAGGTAAAGGGTAGTCCTCGATCCATTTCACGAAGGGTGTGCAAGCTCCAGAGACTTCGGCACCATAAGGGTTGTATGGAGGTGGATAAACAGGTGTAGGGTTATACGGGTTAGGAAATGGCTGTGAATAGGTAGGGTATGCAGTGGAAGTTTGGTACAAAGGGTATATTCCCATCGATTGTGTAGGAATCTGTCCGTAGGGAATCTGCTGGTAATTCTGGTTTGGGATTGAACCATTTGGAGGGTAAGTGTTGTAGGTTTGAGTAGGTAAGTAGGGATTCATTCCTGGAGGGGGTAATTGGTTCATGTTGGAGTAGGGAGATGGATCTCCGATACTTGAAACATAAGAGGGTGGTACTGGAGCCCCCGCCCCTTCTCTTCCCAAATGTGCTGCCAGAAGAGGAGGCAGGTTTACCCCTCCATTTCCTACTGGGTTGCTTCCTCCGTTGGAGTTCTCGCTCCTTCTTTCACCATGCATTCTGTCCCTTCTACCCGGATTTCCTCCGAGTCCTTCTTCAAAACCCACGGTCCTTCCATTTGACCTTCTAACGGAAGGGGAACCATTTCGTAGGGCCGAGCGCCCCCTGCCCATAGGTTGAGGCATGTCCTCTACTTCAATCTCCTCGTCATACTCTTCGCTGGAGTACTCCAACTCCCTCCGCATTTCTGTGTTACGAACTTGTCTCTTGTGAGCCCTTAGCAAAGAGTCTAAGGCCTCGAAGTTTGCCTCTACGAAGGCGGGACTGATGTCCGGAATAGGGTTAGCGGATGTTGAGGCGTGATGCACGGGAGTAGTTTCCAAACGAGATCGTGTGGTGAAGGTTGAGGTTGTTATGGGGGCGAGGTTATCGGTGTTAGTTGTGGTGAGTGGGACCAGAGTAGAGAAACCTGGTGGAGGTGAATCTTCTCTTCCTGGTTCCATGCCGGAAAAGTAGCGTAATTGGTTAAGGTATTAGGACTGGGTGATTACGGGACTAATAGTTGTGGTCCCACGGATGGCGCCACTGATCGTGCAAAAGATTGCACTACCAGGCTTCGATGAGGATCAAAGTAATGAGGGGTGTGTGTTCCAGCCAAGACTCGCCTGTAACCTGAGAATAAGAAATACTAAGACACTACGTTAAGTGATTGCGCAGGGGTAGGACCCTGCGAACCACCTCCGGCGTGAGAGTAAGTATGAGTTACGGTTGTATAAGTGTGTGAAAGTAAAGAGATGAGTGTGAAATGAGCATACCATAATCCATTGCCCGTCCAACCTATTTATAGTGAATTAAATAGGATTGAGAGCACTTCTGCATGAATGTCGGAGATCATGGGGGCATTCCATGATTGTGGATAACCGCTAGGGCTTAGTGACCCACATTCTCAGACTTGACGGGGAAGCCAAGAGAGAGAGGGAGATCGTGGGTTTGACCAAGTCAGGAGGTTCCCTTATCCATTGTCCTTCGTCAGCCATACCCCGAAGGGCTTAGGGCTTTGGATGGCGAGTTCCCCTTAGGTAACCTTCATGCCAACGAATGGTTTGACGCCTATGGATATTTTGGAATCCTAACTTGGGCCTTCGTATAGAAGGGCTTCGACACGTCTCGGAGGAGTGTCCTTCGAGCTACTCGGAGGGTACATCATCACCCAGTTTCACATACAATCCGGAAATATTATATTTTATGACAGTGCTTATCGTTGTGAAGATGAAGGTCGTGATTGGTATCTCAATATGAGGAATTGTTTGGAGGTCAATCTTCCCTTGATTCTACGGGAAACAGGTGTGTTTGACAAAAAAAAATCGACCCGAAAACCTACCAGATCAAGTTTCATCTTGCACAGAATGTTCCAAAAGAAGGAGGTTTATTTGGTGATTGCGGAGTCTTTGTCTGCATGTTTCTTTACAGGTTAGTAAACCACCCTGATTCTATTTGCTATTACTAGTTTTGCCAGTCACAGCCTTAGTTGCCTTACCACAAGTGTTTTGATTAAGATAGCCATGACACAGACCACTAAGCTTAACATAAACATAAAATTTCATGAAACATACGATTACAGAACAACAACTTAAGTTACAAACTAGGACACAAACACTCGTATTAGGCATCCTCAGCCCACAACACTTTTATTGGAAAACACACTAGCCAACACTGACATACACCATTGCATCATCGACCCTACCATGGCAACAAACCCTTAATCTTATCTGTGAAAAGGTCAATCTCCCGACCCCTTAGTTCGAACTCGCTAGCCAGAGTCCTCAGCTCCATCAGTTTGATGTAATCCTTCCTTTGAAGTTCATTTGAAAACTCTGCCATTTTCTTAGGTAGAAACTGTGCAGCTGCAATCTGCAACTCCTCAACAAAATAACCCCTCTCACGATTCATCAGATCCACCTTCATGCAAACCCTATTAATATCCGCCGCCAGCTGCCAATACTCGACTGATGCCCTCCGACAATACAACATGAACATATCTTCCCATTGATAAGATTTTGTCGCCTCACGTAACTCATTCAACCTAAATTGTCCTGCCATAAATTTTGTTACTTTGATCCAAGTATTAACCAAAACTTGAAGCATGAATAGTTGTATACCCATCCTTAAATAGCATGACAAAAGATACAAAATCCAAAAAATAATCACATGCAATTTAATGTAAGGCTGGGAATTAACCAAGGTAGAAAACAAAATTAGGAGCATATTTCAGGTTGACCAACTTTATGAGGTCTGGTTCAGTCCTGTGTCATTGTTTTTATCTTTTTCTTACAGCTTCATTTGATTAGGTTTGTTTAGTTTTTAAACCATTTTTGACTAAATGTCATTCATTTTACTACCCTTATTAAAACCACCTTATATATGCATCATAAACAGGTCATCTAGTTAATCTAACCAAACTAGAACATTATCTCATTTGGTTGTGTTTTCCCATACTGTCTTCACCACATATCTGCTTGTGCTTATTTTTATTGAATTATAGTTGGATTGTATTTGTCCACATATTCATAGTCCTTATCTAAAAGAAGTGGAAATTAAAATTGATCTTTATATTAAATGCCTAAGTGGAAATTAAAATTGATCTTTATACACAATCTTATTGAAATGAAATTGTGTATAGGAACTGTTATAGTGAGTCTTTTAAAATCATAAGCATAAGCATACGCATAAAAGCATTAATTGATCAACATGGTTACAAGAGTTTTATTAAATTTGGTTTAAGTGATACTTAAACCAACATACATACATCATATGTAACCAAAACCTCCCCTTCCCTTCCCTTGGCTTCGCTCCCCTTTCTTAAACAGAGCGTTTTTTTCCCTTCCCTTTCATCAAAAGATTAGCTTTGGCATCTTCAACCACATATGGTTTGATACCATTTTCTTCACAACATTTTTTGCTTGGAAGGCCAAGAACTTTCTTCCTTTCAGCAAAAGCTTTCATTGCAATTTGTTTGGGGGTTAGGTTACAACTGGTTGCTTCATTTTTTGAGCTTGAGCCAAAATTTGGATACTCAATTTCCAAAGGTGGCTCAATTGAATTTAGTGGCCAAACCTCCTCAGCAGATGAGTCACTGGAATGTTTTGAACTCATTTTGATCAGTTTTTTTGTTTTTTGTTAAATATATGTGTGATGAAAATGGCATTGAGATTATGGACACATATATAGTGGAAGATAAATTGTTTGAGTCACTATTTTAGTCAAAAATCAGCTTTGGTAGTGATTATGTCATCATGACTGCATTTTTCTAGTGATTATGTCAGCTTTAGCACAAATAATTGAGCTGTTTTAATATTGGTAATATAAAAATTCGAAACTGGTGGTACAAATATTACTTGGATATGGATGTAAATGTCAAAACATGGATGGGTTGTGTAACGAGTCAAATGGGTAAAACAATTTTCAGTTCAAAGGTCGAAAAACCAACTTACGAAACAATGTATAGAACTGGCTTAGGAAACTGTAAAGGTGAAAACGTTGATGGGTTGTGTAACAGTTGGCTTATGGAAACAGATTCGGTCACTCAATGTATAGAAATGTCAATTTATGTATTGCACATTTTATAGAAAGTTAATTTTGCTGTATTGTTCTGTATACAGATTGGCTTATGGAATTCCTTTGCATGTTGATAATCCAACACAAGCAGCACTTGCATATCGAGATTCATTGATCTGTTATTATTTCCAGAACAGGATATGCTGTGGTTGAATTATTTGTGAATTGTTTTTTAGGCCACAATTTGTATTTTTTGAACATAATTCCCTGAGTTTTTTCCTGGGAGAACATCGTTGTGGCTTGTAGCAGGCTGACTTGTGTGTATGGTTGTCATGTTTCTTGAAAAACTTAGTCCATTAAGAACTTATGCATTACTTGGTCTACAATACTTGTCCAAAATGTGTGCCATTGGCACTTTGACCTTATCAGTTATACATAAAGAGAGGTCTCATACTTTAAACAACATTCTTGCAAGTACAACAACTTCATTCTAAACAAACAAACTCGTAGCCTTGTGACATTTATTGTCTCTTGTTTTCTGGACTTCACTTCAATTATGGGTCAGCCAAGTTAACATGCTCGTAGCCTTGTGACATTGATAGTTGTAATCCTTGTGAGCTTCCGGGTGTGTTTTGTGATCCTCCGTGATTGCTTTGGGAGCCGCCTCCTGTAGATTTCTTTGCCTGTAATTTATAAAACAATACATTGTTCAATAAACCAATGACAAATAATAATAATCAGGTTAGAACGTATTAGTTACCTTTTTTTAGGCAATGGCGCATTACAAACTCCTCGGGTGTGACCACGTGCACCGCACCGTCCGCATCATTTTCTTCTGGTACCTCACCTTGAGATCGAATCCGATCTCTGTTCTTCGGTCTTCCCGCTTGGCGCTTATCCATATTTGGTGGCTTTACAACCTGCAAACCCGTTGGAAGCTCCCAACTCGGAATTTCTCCAACGGGATATACCAACCCTTGGTATGTAGCTTTTAGATTGGTTGTTATAAACCAACCTTTAGCCAAATGATTACAACTTGTCAATCCTTGAGCTCTACAAACAGCTATTGCATGACCACATGGCAAACCAGAAAGTTGCCATTTCCGACATGTGCATGTATCATAATCTAGCCTTACAATATGTTTTCTTCTACGATCATCTACCTCGTATATCCTTTTATGCTCAATGGGATTCACTGTCCAATTAGCACTCTTAAACATTTTGTCCTTCACTTTTGCACTAGCCCAGTCGCTAAGGTCACCCGGAGTTGCATCTAACGTTTGACATAATAATAATTAATTAACAATAACTATAATAATTAGACATCTATAAAATAAAAAAGATATAGTTTAATAATATATAAAATCATTTAAGTACATACCTTGATACTTTTGTCGTTTCTCACAAAACCATCTTTGTAGAAGCCCTCTATAGTATTCCATTAGCATTGAAATCGGAACTCTTCGAACATCTTTTGTTAAACTGTTGACTGATGCTGCACTGTTCGAAGTCATATAATTGTAACGCTGTCCTGTGCAATGTGCCCTTGACCAATTAGTAATGCCAGCGTCCACCAGTTTGTTGTAAGCTTCCTGATTTCTTCGTTCAATTTGTGAGAATGCTTCTGCAAACTCGTCGGTTGTGTAAGATTTTCAAGTCTTCCAATATAAGGCCTTAATCTTTCTCCCTTGTCCGAAATTGCAATTTAACATCAAATGCCTACAACAAAAACCATGAAATGCATCGGGGAAAACCGTTTGACAAGATTGTTGTATTCCTAAATGTCTATCAGATATTATAGCCAAATCGGCAACTTCACCGATGCATTCCTTCAAGTGGGTCAAAAACCATGTCCACGATCTTCCAGTCTCACCCTGAGATACACCGGTCGCGAGAGGAACAATTTGATTATTTCCATCCATTCCAACGGCGAGCATATTTGTACCTAGGTATGTACCTTTAAGATGAGCTGCATCAATTACTATTAGTGGTCGCAAATGTTCCAAGAAACTCCGAATCTAGAAGCATTAACAAACTATTAGTTTCACAAATAATAATATAAGGAATATAAGCTTTTTATTAAAATAAAATAGACAGTAATAAATTATTACCGCAACACCAAAGCCTATAAAAACCATCTCAAAACGGTCTTCATCATCTGTCTCAATGTGTGTTACCCAACTGGGGTTTTTCAACTTTAAATTATAACAATAATACGGTAATTGTGAAAAGGAATTTTTTGGGTCACCGGACAACGTCTCCAATGCTATATTTCTTCCTCCCCATGCCTTTTTGTAAGAAATGTCGATGTTGTACTTAAGTTTGATGTCGTTTACTATGTCCTTTGGCTTATATATCCGATTGTGATCTCCCATCTTTGGTATCAACAAATGACCCAACAATTTTGCGGTTGCATTTCGGTGATTAGGATAGAATTGTGTTCTCGGACAAGTGTGAGTGTCATTTACTTTTCCTAATTTCCATCTTATACTGTCATCTA
The DNA here is from genome assembly GCA_019973895.1 of Chrysanthemum seticuspe. Lineage (NCBI taxonomy): Eukaryota > Viridiplantae > Streptophyta > Magnoliopsida > Asterales > Asteraceae > Chrysanthemum > Chrysanthemum seticuspe. Next base: position 209,070,031 of record BPTQ01000003.1, on the reverse strand, counting down.
TCTTAGATGAAATTATCTTCCAATTGCAATTGTTATGTATACAAATTACATCATACCTATATGAATCAGATTTTTGTGTTTTAAACTGAAAACCTTCTAAAAGAGCTTTTTCACCGATTGCATACATGCATAATTCTTTATTATCAAATTCAACACAATCTTTTAGAAAACGTGAGCAATTTTGTGTGACTCCTACTTTTGGTGTTTTAATATTTGGTGTTGGATGATCGGGGGAGTAGGCATATAGGTGAATGTGTTATTTTTCCATGCATGATTTGGGGGAGTAGACAAAACAGGTTCGTTATTTTCGAAAGTTTCATTTTTTTGTTGATTATATGTGTTGTCAATTTCATCACCAAATTCGTCGTATCCGTCAGGAAGTGCATTAAGATCAAATTCAAAAGTATTAGATGAAGAAGGATTTACCTTTAAGCCTTTTTTACTCTTCTTAATATACAAATTATGCAACACGGTAGACTTCCCTTTCAAAACTTGATGTACAAAAAAGGCCATATCATCATCGTCGACTATTTGGACACAATTATTTCCAACATGGTAAGAAATCCTAATATCATACTCTTCACCGATGTTGAACTTTTTCTTGGCTAGAGCAACAAGTTGTGTGTACGTAATATTGTTTTGAAGTGATACACCAAAGGTTAAATCTTGGCAAACCAAAAATACACTTAGTTTACCATTCATTTTTTTTAAGTCTACACGAATTTTTTTCTAAAGGAATGTGATTGTATATGTCCAAATTTTATGCATATTAGAATGGGGTATAATAAATTTATTTAGTTCGCACGTTTGTTCAAATCGCACATTCGTACATTTTTTACCTTAAATGCCCATGTACTTTCACCTGCACCACATTAATTTACATGGTCAGGGGCAATAAATTTCAAAACCTACCCAAATATAATTATTTTACATGGTCGGGGGCAATAAATTTCAAAACCTACCCACTTTATTTGTGTATTTTAATTTCAGTTAAAAAATATACAAGAGGTTTAATTGAAATGGTATCGGGTACAAGTGTTTTAATTGAAGTGGTTTATATATATGTATATGTCTAAATTTTATGCATATTAGAATGGGTATAATAAATATTAGAATGTCCAAATTTTATAATAAATTTCAAAACCTACCGAAAATATACTTAAATCTTGGCAAACCAAAAATACACTTAATTTACCATTCATTTTTTTTTAGTCTACACAAATTTTTTTCTAAGGGAATTTGATTGTATATGTCCAAATTTTATGCATATTAGAATGGGGTATAATAAATTTATTTAGTTCGCACGTTTGTTCAAATCGCACATTCGCACATTTTTTACCTTAAATGCCCATGTACTTTCACCTGCACCACATTAATTTACATGGTCAGGGGCAATAAATTACAAAACCTACCCACTTTATTTGTGTATTTTAATTTCAGTTAAAAAATATACAAGAGGTTTAATTGAAATGGTACCGGGTACAAGTGTTTTAATTGAAGTGGTTTATATATTTGTATATGTCTAAATTTTATGCATATTAGAATGGGTATAATAAATATTAGAATGTCTAAATTTTATAATAAATTTCAAAACCTACCGAAAATATACTTAAATCTTGGCAAACCAAAAATACACTTAATTTACCATTCATTTTTTTTTTAGTCTACACGAATTTTTTTCTAAGGGAATTTGATTGTATATGTCCAAATTTTATGCATGTTAGAATGGGGTATAATAAATTTATTTAGTTCGCACGTTTGTTCAAATCGCACATTCGCACATTTTTTACCTTAAATGCCCATGTACTTTCACCTGCACCACATTAATTTACATGGTCAGGGGCAATAAATTTCAAAACCTACCCACTTTATTTGTGTATTTTAATTTCAGTTAAAAAATATACAAGAGGTTTAATTGAAATGGTACCGGGTACAAGTGTTTTAATTGAAGTGGTTTATCGTTAGGTCCAAATATTTGTATATGTCTAAATTTTATGCATATTAGAATGGGTATAATAAATATTAGAATGTCCAAATTTTATAATAAATTTCAAAACCTACCGAAAATATACTTAAATCTTGACAAACCAAAAATACACTTAATTTACCATTCATTTTTTTTTTAGTCTACACGAATTTTTTTCTAAGGGAATTTGATTGTATATGTCCAAATTTTATGCATATTAGAATGGGGTATAATAAATTTATTTAGTTCGCACGTTTGTTCAAACAAAGAGTTCAAATCCTGAAAATGAGATGCAAAACTGTTTAATCCAGTTAATGATGAAATTTAAGAAATATAAATTGAACTAGGTACTAAAACTTGCATACCACAACTCCTGAGTTATCCGTGAAATCACCATCCATCTGCTCATCGATCAAACCATTCAAATCTTGAAAATGATATAAAAAACAGTTTTATCCAGTTAATCATGAAACTTAATAAATAGAAATTGCATACCACATTAATTCCCGAGTTATCTGTGCCACCAACATCCATCTGCTGATCGATCAAACCATTCAAATCCTAAAAACCATTTTCATGGTCAGTGTTATACAATTAATAATCAAACTTAAGACATAATTCATAACATTTCCATACCAAATTTTGTTCCGCATCAACATGTGTTACACCAACATCAACCTGCGGATCTAAACCATTGACATCCTGAACTTAGATACAAAATTATACATATCAGCATACACTATTAACTAGTTATAATGATATTAAATAATATTATCCGGAAGAGAAATGTGCATACCATATTATCCGGAAGAGAAGAAAAATCAATCAAATCTTCCAAATCCTTTGTTGAATCCTGAAACAATAAATAAATTTAATTATATATATGATGGTCTAAACTTATGCAAATGGTACAAAAATGATTCAATAGTTACCTGTCCAGTGGTCGTAACAAATATGTCTTTAAATACCAAATCTTCCTTCTGCTTTGCTTCCTGCTCAACATCAACTTTATTGTTATCTTCGGAAAACTCTTCCATAGGCTGCTTTGCTTCCTGCTCCACATCGACTTTGTTGTTATCTTCGGAAACCTCTTCCATAGGCTGCTTTGTTTCCTGCTCAACACACACCTTTGAATGTTGAACATTTTCCGCCACATTGTTTGGCTCAGGGAGATCACCAAATAGTTCAATGACAATATTGGCTTCCTGCTCAACTGCCTCTTTGACTGGAAGGTTAACATGTGAATCATCAACAACATTAGCTGGACGGTCAATTCCTTCATTAGCTGGAAGGTTAACATCAACTCCTTCATCAACAACACCAACTCCTTCATTAGCCGGATGCGTATTTTGCTCTAATGCAGCTATACGAGTATTAAACGAAGCTTCCATAGAAATCATCCTCTCGTAAAGTTGTCTTTTGGTCACGTGTTTGAGGCAATCATCACTATCGCTTTCTTCAACAGCATGCTCCTCCACAACCTGAGTACGAACCTCAGTGAGGACGTGAACCTCCGTGCGAACCTCTTCACGAAAATATTTTCGAGAAACCCTTGACTTAATCTTATTCCGTTTAACGAGATTATAGGGTCTTGCACAGGAGGCGTGTGGACTGTTGAAATACTCTAATCTGCTCATCCACCAAGTTGAACCTTGTTCCGCAGCAGTTGGAACCATTTTTTGTGGTGGTGGTTTGGTAACAAAAAGCTTGACATAATCACTTTTGTGAAAAGTTGTGACATTACCCCAAGCAACACCCCGAGGAACAGCAGTATCATCTTTGTCCCACCACAGCTTTGAGTTGGGAAAGCTTTCAAGAACAAAAATCTGTAATATAAACAAACATTATGTTAGATGGCAACACATTTTAAAATATGACTTTTGACTTAGGAAATTTGATAATAACTTAAAAAAACCATGGAATGATAACAACTACAGTGGGTAAAAACAAGTAATTTTGCCTACATAAATTCAGGTGGCTGTTGCTACTACCCAATGTACTTTTGGGTCATAGCCTGGTACTTTGACTTATGACTTTCACTTTCACTTAAACAAACAAAACTAGTCCAACAACTCAACCAAAATCAACAAACTAGAAACAAGGTTTTATAATGAAATAATCCTAAACCTTGAAAAAAACCAGATTTTAAATGCAATTTGTTTAAGAACAAAAGATAATTGCAAACTTTAAACAATACAAAATAACAAATGCTTTCCACACAAACCATACAAGAGTGATGAATCAAAGTCACACACAAACCACTTACTTTCATTAAAAAATAGTTGTTCTTCTTGTAAATGATAATTGATATAATTCTTCTTCAAGACATGAATTGACATAATTTTATTTATGTGAGATTTTGGAATAAACCAACTAGTAACGTGAGATCTAGTTGGTAGGGAAAAGAAAAATATAAAATATGTTAATAAAGGACAGTTTGGTCATTTCAATTAATTGAATCATTCCCTTCCAAAACAGCCCAAATATGGGCGCGTGATTTGTGGACCAAAATCCTATAAAATCCCCCATCACTTTTCATAGCTTCTTTTCCTCTTCTTTCCTCAAAATTTCTTAAGAACACAAACACGCTACAACTAACCACTATTCTAAACTCAGATAAAAACAGCAAAAACACAAGCCTGGCAAAGAGAACTCAATGTATGCTGAGTTCTTTGAAACAGGGCACTTTTTGTAAAAACAGCAAAAACAGCAAAAGCTACAACTAGCCACTGATGAAAGGAATTTTAAATGTTTCAAAAACAGAGCATTCTAAATCACTAAATCAAATGGGTTGTAAAGTGGGTCAAAACGATTGTATTTGACTAACAGTTTACATATGAAAAAAAGTATACTAACAAACGCATTCACTTATATATAAACATTATTGACTTATATATAATTTGAAACCAAAGTATACTAACCTTCAGAGCAAAAGCAAATCCAAACAAGTTATAGACTGCTTGGAAGGCCGCTCCCTTTCTTGCATAGCCTTCCATGTACTTATTTCTGTTCTTAGAAACAAGATTATAGATCCGCTCATGAAACTCAAACCACATATGCTGCCCCCAAGGAAAAGAGTTCCATGCATCAAAATTGTCAGCTAAAACAACAATTTCTGAGGTCATCACATGCCTTAGCTCTTGACCCATGAAAACATAGTCCGCTGCTAAGAGAAGGCAAACACGGACAGCATCCTCAACGGTTATGTGCATGAAATCCTGACTCTCCAACATCCTCAATAGGTCATCACCCTTCAAATGACCATAACCGGGGAACACACGCTTCAAAAAACTAGATTCAGCATCATGCAAATGGTCTAAAGAGATTTTACCGAATCGAAATCCAGTGATAAGGCAAAACTCCTTCATACCCAGCTCTAAACTGTGTCCCCCCACATCAATAAAAAAGGGTGTATCAAAGCTTCGATTCTCAACATTCCTTTGGTGTTGGAGCAGGAAATTAAGAACATGATTATCATGCTCAATTGTTCTAATATTTAACCACGGTCCGAACACCGTACTCCTAAACAGGTTAAATGAATTATCCTCCCTACAAGACAACCTATCACGTATCTTTGTCAGAAGGGATAACCTAGTTCTTATCGTGACCCGAGCATTTACCACCTAATTCAAAATCAAAATAGTAACAAAAATTAAACTTATGCAGTAAAACCCCCCAAATAAATTAAAAGTAAGGCGACCCTAAATTGAAAATGAAAATAAAACTTACATGAAATGGTCGTGTTGGATTAGATGACGATGGATTAGAAGACATTGTTTGTGTTTCAAAATTTTGCTGATGATCAGGGGTTGAAGATGATCAGTGTGTGTGTTTAAGAGTTTTGATGTGTGTGTTTAAGAAGATGATGTGTGTGTTTAAGAAGTTTAATGTGTGTGTGTTTTATGTGTAAAAGTGTTTTATGTGTAAAACGTGCCTAAATTAATAAGTAATATTATAATTCGGTTTGTTCATTCCCGAAAAAATAAAAGTCAGATTTTGTACAGATTTGATTCCTTACATGTGTGCATTCCCCATAAAGTTATGTTAAATTCGCACATTCGCACATTCACCGTTCGCACATTTGTATAAAAAAGTCAAACGAGGCATTGGTTGTCACTATACTTGCTAATAATTAAAAGAGTACTTGTTGTCTAACATATTGTTGGACACGTGTCAATATTTTGGTGGAGTCGCACATTCGCACATTCGCACATGACTAAATTGGGAAGAGGCTTTATTTTTGTACCTCAAAGTGATCAATATCTAACTTTTTGTCCCCTTTCGGGAATTACCCCTTTAGATATTTTTTGCAACAAGTTGCGTCAAACTTAATGATGATTGTTTGATAGATGGTGTGTATATTTATGTTGTTTTGACTTTCGATTTTTAATGTTGATATATATTTGTACATCTTAATGTTCTGACATCTACATATAAAATGTGTCATTAGAGCGGTCCCAACCATTAACGCCGGACCCGGCGTTATCCGGCGTTAATCGTTACACATCCGGCGTTAAAGTCGCGTTATTTGGGCGGCGTTGGGCATACAACGGGCATTAACATGTAAAAAAAAAAAAAAAAAAAAAAAAAAAAAAAAAACCTCCTCCCCCCTAACGGCTAGTTACCGTTGGGGTTTAAAAAAATTACATTTTAGCCCCTAACGGCTAATTTTATTAAAAATAATAATAATAAAAAATAAATAAATAAATAAATAAAAATCAAAAGCATTTTCTTATCACTATAAATACCCAACTAAAACAACATTTTTTTTCACACTTTCACTACTCAATCATCTCAATCTTATACTTTCAATTACTGGAAAAAAAATATCGGGAGGCAACAACGATGATACATTCTTCAATCTTCTTGGTGGTGGGTGGAATACCTCAAACTCGGGTTCATCATCAAACCCGAACGCGGGTTCATCTTCAAACCCCAACGTCTCTTTTCCCAACCCACTAGGCTTGTCGAGCCAAGAAATGTACCTACAACATCAACAATATATGTATTGGCAACAAAGTCAACAAAGTACCTTAAACACCAACTTTCAAAATCTACAATTGTCACAACACTCACAACATTCACAAACTGAAACACATGATGTTCCTGAAACACCCACGTCTCTTCCAAAAAAATCCAAAGGTCGTGTTAAACGAAAGACCAAAAAGTTCAAAGACCCCGAGCCCGAACCAATCGATGATGATGAAGAAGAATTCGCTACTGGGCGTTGGCAACCAGTAGAGGAAGAATTACTTGCCAGGTGTTATATAGCTGTTACGAAGGATCCGAAAGTCGGGCGTGCACAACCCAAAGATATGTTTTGGTATCGGGTCACAAATGAGTTCAATAGACTCAATTTTCAACGACGCAACAAGGATATGATGTCAAGCAAGTGGAAAACGTTGAACCACTGTTGCACAAAGTTCAACGGTTTTTACAAACGTGTGCAACGGGAACAGAGAAGCGGGGAAAGTGAGATGGATGTCATGAAACGGGCGAAGCAATGGTATCGAGAGGAGCACAAAGCAGCACCGTTTGCTCTCGATGGAGCTTGGGAGGTTTTGTGTCAGCATAAGAAATGGGACACGCCGGATCCGGTTGATTTAACCGGCGATGTCCCAAGCCAAACAAACGAGGCTTTGTTTGGTCATGATGAACAACCACGCCCCATGGGAAAAAAAGTGCTTCCAAGAAAGCAAGATCTGAGAGCACGACAAGTACTGGGGGAGCGAGCACCGGAGGAACGAGCTCGTCAAGTCATTTCACCGAAACTATGGCAAACGAGTATCGTATCAAACGTGAAACCGCCCAAGCGGCGTATCGGGCCCAACAAGTCAAAGATGAAATAATAACAAAGTTGGAAGAGATGAAGTTTTTGATGGTTGATACTGAAGGCAAAGATCCAAATGTCGTGGCTTGGATCAATGACGAAAAAGACCGAATCATCAAAAAAATATAACTTGCAACCTCGTCAGTAGATTGTATTCTCGTCATTTCCTTTATGTTGTAACGTTTAATTTTCAGTGTCTTTTTTTATTTCGTTGTAACTTTTTTATTAATTTCGTATTGTAATATATTTTCAAATTAATGATATGTTTTTTAAAATGAAGTGTTTGTTTTAGTTTAGGGGTTGAAATTGAAAAAATCAAATGTTAAAATTTAACTTGGGATGTTATGATTGTGGACTTTTTTTTTGTGAGTTAAGGTGAAATGTTGAAACTGATGTGCCGTTGACGTGGCAAATGTTAAAGTTTAACCCAAGTTATTAATGGAAGTGCTCTTAGATGTTGAAAGTAGTTTGTACTAATACTTGATAATACTCGAAGAAAAATGTCTACATAGGAAAATTTTGTTTGACTTAAATTCGTAACTGAATAAGTTTGGTTTAGTCGATTATGGGATTCCATCAGATGCCATGGGCCACACTTTTTTCTTCAAATAGGAGATTGTGATGATCAAATGAATATTTGTAAATAAAAGCCCAATGCAGTTAGGGGTGTTATCGTGTTGGGTTTTCGGGTCGGGTCAGGCCGGGTCGGGTTGAATCGGGTTTTAGTTAGAAAAAGCTAGCACGCAACCCGACCTGATAAGGAGTCAGGTTATCGGGTCCGGATTGGTATCGTATCGGGTGATCCGGGTTAATCGGGTTGGCTTAATTAATTTGACAAAAAAATATTTGAGCTTAAACACGTGTCGTTGACATTTAATTTTTGATAGCTCAAAAATATTAACAATATGTTACAACAGGAAGTACAATATGTTGTATACGAGAACTAGTTATAAGGTTTGTGCACACGGTTTTGACATAAATTTTGAATAAAAAATAAACGTATATCAATATTTATATTTAACTTGGTAATTAAAAAAATCGAATGTCAGTTGTCTAATATAACTTATTCGTTACATGCCAAGTTAACAGAAAGAATGAACCAACAACCATATTTCTCACATCTTGACCAAACACTTCAGTTTTATTTTAACCTACAAAACAAATTAAAGTAGTTCCAATTAAATGTACATTATTAAGAACTTAAGCTTACCAGATGTGGATTAGTTTATTTTTGCAAACCGTTATTATTCGAATCAACTTGATTGTCCGGATGGAATGTCGTATCAGTTTATTTAGAACTGTTTGGTGCTTTTCATGACTCGGTTATTAGAGGGTGAGGTATCGTGACGAGAAGCATTCGCCAATCCCACGTGGAAGGCTCGCCGGTCTTCGCTGCCCATCGCCACCACACCAACCAAGCTCGTCGTTTGCATCTTCGCCACCCCAACGACACGGAAGAAGACAAAACGAAAATTGAAATATTACCGTTTAATTAACAACGGTTACCTTTTTTTTTCTTTTTTTTTTTTCAAATTCAAATATTACCCCACCCACTCTATAAATAATACACATATTTTACACAAAAATTCACACTTCTCTTTCAAAAATATATTATCTTCACCATCTCAATCCACAACCAAAAATGTCTCAAGATCCAAACGAGATGTCGTTTATGAATCTTCTCAACTCGTCTTCGTCAAACCCGTCCACCCCATCGTCCCAAAGCTCAAACTCTTCTTCGCAAGTCGGATTTCAAGCTTTTCAATATCCAAGACCATCAAAACCGCAATTCTATCAATCACAACCGCAATTCTATCCATCACAACCAACACAACCGCAAGGCTATCAATCACAACAGCAATTCTATCCATCACAACCATCACCAACGCAATTCTACCCTTCACAACAACATTACTTTGAATCACAATTCAAAGTTTCTCAACCACCACCAACCGAAACACGTGAACAACGTCGTCAAGGAAAAAAACCGGCTAAAGCGCCAAAGAAAAAAACCAAGACCGTGGTGAATTTGGACGCGGACAACGAGGAGGAGGAAGAAGAGTCTCGAACCACAATTCGTTGGTCAAGCGAGGAAGAAATTTTTTTAGCCGAGTGTTGGGTCGAGGTTTCCCAAAACGCCGCTATCGGTAATGACCGACTAAGCGATGCGTTTTGGACTCAGATTTGAGAGTACTTCAACGCTAGTAGTTCAGGGCCTACTCGTACCAAAAATATGGTCACGGGTAAAGGGACCCACATAAAAGTATATTTGTCTGTACTGTTATGTGGATCACTGTGTACTTTTTCGTAAGCCCATGTGTACTTATGGTGTGGTTAACTTGTGCCCCTAAGGCACAAGTTAGAAACACCTCGCTTGTATTAGTCATAAAGACCATATTTAATTCGTAGAATTCGCGAACCCTGCTTTTGAAGTATATGTTTTTGGATAATGAACTGAAAACTTAAAGCATGTATATAGTTGGAGAAATTTTTTTTTCCTGTCTCAAAATTTCTAAAAATTTGGAGAAAGCTTTTATTTTTGTGAAAGCATTAAAAATTTTGACAACGCGCTAAAATAATATTGTCTTTTAATTTCCTTGGTTAGTATTAGGAAAAAGGTGTAAGACCCCGAAAAATTCCCATAATATCATCTAATGTAATATTCTATTTTAAGTATTTATCCGACAAGTTTTGCGTCAAAATTTTTCTTTTTATATATCAATTCATTTGATCTTTACCATCTAAATTAGTTATGCCGATAATTAAATAAACTCATGATCGAATCCTTAATAATAATTTTATAATACTCTTATAAAAATATTCATGAAAGCACGTTCTAAGCATCCATATCTAAAATCACCAAACCCGAAAAATAACGTTAATTCAAACCGACTCTAGATATATTATCGGGCTCGTCAAACCATTTTATTTAAATATCTAATGGACCACATGGATGAATCTTTAGCGGACTATTGCTACTCATGGGCATGGACTCACTTAAAATTGCTACACCAAATGTCCTAGCCTACTATTTCTCCTTAGTCCACTATTTCTTTTAGCCACTTCTCTTTGAGTTTCTTTGTCCCTCGTGGACTGCTCGAATTCAAACAAGAAAACACAACATGGTTGTGTTTGAAATAAAATTTAAGTATCACAAAGGAAATGATAACTTGTATAATTTTATTTTCTTTCTCTCTTTGGTGTCCCTGCTACTCCACACGACACACTACACATTTTCTTGCGTGTAAGACTAATAAAACACAAACACACAAGACCCTCTACACCTCTAAACACTAACCTACACAATAAACAATTCCTAAACACACTTTGCCCCACCTTTGACTACTTAGCCCTTTGTGTAATATGTTCCTTTACTCACAAACTCGACATGACAAGTCTCCCATGCCCCCAACAATCAGCCGAATACCATGCATGCTTTGTAGTTTTGGTCTATCATGCAAGAAACACTAAGAAGTATTTTAATCACCTAAGCCTAGAGTATTTTGCTTATATAAACCAACTCCCTAACATTTTGACTCCTCACATTCGCTCACTGAACAAAGCAATAGACATTCACATTTTATTTTGACACTCAGTCAAAACAAACAAGAAGAACCTAGGGAGAAAAGGTTGTTCGTAAGATAAGGGATCGGGTTTCAAAGCATCGGGTTTGCACTTTGAAAACTAATCGGGTTCTAGCTTGGAGTTCTAGATCGATCGTTGGTTCTTTGTCTCGTTCATACACTGTGAGCCTCGACACACTCCTTCTCATTTACTACCTTGTTTCTTTTCAACTCATGCATACTATATTATGTTTTGTGACTCTTGTGCATGCGTAATACGTTTTAGTTTCGAAAGCTTCACGTGTGTTATCTTACACTTACACAGTTACATACTTATAAGTTTGCAAGTTTGGTTTGGGGTAGTTTAAAAGCTTGTGTGGCCACTTAAAAGAACTTAACTCTCCTAAACTTGTGCTTTTGGTACTTCGTTCGACCCATTCAAAAATAAAATGAACTATAGGAGGAAATTTTTGAAACTGAAAACAAAAACGTAAATGGAATGAAAGAGGCTAAGATTTGGCTCGTAGGACATATGTATATGCTCGACCTATTCTATATTATGTGACTCGTGTAACATTTTTTTTTTAAGTTGAGTAACTTACTTACGAAGCTTATGAGCTTACTTTCGAATCAGATTTACTTTTAAACCCAAGTCGAGCATACAAAAGGGCCCAACAGCCCAAACCACGACCTTCTAGTTCTTATAAATAAGCAAACAATGTGGATATGCTTCTTTCTCGAAACAAAAACGGACTTCAAAACATTACCGGTTTAAAACTTTTTGATACGTTTGAAGACGAGTCAAGAAACCCAAATGAGTCGAGACCCATTTAAGCTACTTGGACTCCTCTAGCAATGATAAGCCATTTACAAGCTTAATAGCTTACATGTTGAGAAGACTCAGTGTTAAAGAAAGAAGAGAAGCACCAAAACGTTGCATGCAAACCCCACAGACGACTAAGCATTCACTGAGTAAAATCTTTAACACAAAATGCAACACAGTACCATAACGTTAAATATAATATCCTGCGTTTCTAATACAACAATCACCCTAGCTCAGTTGGTTGTGTCACTCAACCTCTACACAAATCACCCATAAGGCCATAACCTTGGTAGTGGCAGTTTGCCACATTTTTTTTTTTTTTTTTTTTGTTATTTTTGCAAATATCACCTTTTGACAGTTTCAGCCCCTTTAATTCAATAGACTTGCTATCTTTCTTAAGGACTTATATGAATTGTAACTTATATAAACCTTTACACTTTCAGCCCTTAACTTTTAACAACTTATCATTTTCCTTAAAACTTTTATAAGCTTATAACTTGTATAACTTTTACAATATTAAATCCCTCAAGTTTAACTTTGACACTTTTCATCCTAAAACTTTTATAAGTTTGACAAGACTTATATTATTTACCACTTTTCATTAAATAAACATGTTTAAAACATATTTTACAACCACATCCGCGTAAATAATATATTATTTACCCACAACTTCAATAAATTATATATTTTATATATATTTATACACTCAAAAACCAAACAAACTTAATAAATACCTATCGACTTGTATTTATTCCCACTTCGATCGTATTTAAGCCAACATTCGAGCCAACTCTTTTACGATATATTCGTATACACAGATCCTTCATTTTATTCCAAGACCAAAATACTTACAAACACTTTGAAATGATTTAAACGTAGACTCTGGATGTGCTTGGACATTGGCATGGCATGATCATAGATGACTCTGATATACATTGGGGACCACTTTACTTTTTATGGGCTTATATTCCGCATTATATTTTGAAAGATGTACACATAAATCTTTGTGAAATGAGATTTCTCAAGTTAAACCGTTGCTCTATACTTTGTGTTATGATATCAATCGAGTAATACCCCAGCAACATTTACTTCCGTTGCAAAATATTTTTTGGGGTGTTACAAAAGGTTTCGCTATTCATAGTCTTAACGGCTATGTTTAAGAAATGAAACTATGCAAATTTGGTGATACATTCATATGGTTGTAAATAGTTATTTGCAGGGGGTGAGACTTGCTTTAACAACAAAGAGAGTCTTTTCAGTCAGCCTTAGGTCTCGGTTTTGGTGCTTTTCATGATTGTGGTGTTTGATTAGGCACAAGTATAAATAGTTATTGTATGTTTGAACCTTTCAACGATAACCATTAGAGATACATATAAAAAAGTTCATTGAGAATAAATAAAAGAAAAAAAAATAGCTTCCTAAGTTATAAAGTAAACAGGAAAAATGCTAAAAATGCATTTCGTTTTTCCTTATTCGATACAAAAAATTCCAGAAGAAAGTATTAAGTATTTTCCTTCAACAAAATGTACCATCAACTTATGTAGTTCAAAAGTTCATATTTAAGTGTTCCAGAGATCTCTTATGTATTGTACATTTGACATATATTTGAGCATATGCATTTCAATAAAATAAAAAGAATAATGTTGCTGAAAGAAAGAATGTGAGGATGGTCTAAGGAAGCTAACTTAGAGATTAACTAAGGTACAATGTCTGGTTAACAAGGTGGTCCCTGATTTGAGGTTTTAACATTGATGAAGATGAGTATCCGTATAGACTAAGAATCACTACTAAGGTGGAAATTGATATATTATAGTAGCAATTTTTAGTGAGTTAAAGGGTAATTAGTCTATGCGTATGGATAATGAATTAAAAACTTAAAGCGTGTATAGTTGGAGAAAACATTTCTTAATTATCTGTTTCAAAATTAATAGAAATCTTGAGAAAGCTTTTATCTTTGTAAAGATATTGAAAATTTTGAAAATGCAGTTAAATAATGTTGTCTTTTGTATTTTCTTGGTTAGTAAAAGGAAAAAGGTTTCGCTAAACATAGTTTTAAGGGCTATGGGTAAGAACTGAAACTATGAAAATTCGGTGGTACGTTTAGATAGATATTTGTAAAAGGTGGGGGGGGGGGGGGGGGGGGGGGGGGGTTTATTTTCAAGGTATATATAGTTATTGCATTGCATGTTTAAACCTTTTAACCATAACCCTTAACAATACATGTACAAATTCTTTATGAAAATAATAATAATAAAAATAATAATAATAATAATAATAATAATAATAATAATAATAATAATAATAATAATAATATTGAGTAACCCTAGCGAGGTCGCTGCCCCCAAACTTATGAAGAAATTGGCAGATATATATTTCGATCGGGTTACCCAAAATGTTGGATCTACGTTCCACCTATCTCCTCGACAGGTGGCGCTATGGAGCTCGCTAAAGGAGGATCATACTTCAGACTGGCTTAGGGTGGCTCCTATATCTGGATTGGGACAAACTATGAACGCCAGGACTTATCGTTGTGTGTTGTGTTACCGACTGGGTGTTCCCCTTTTCACTGTCCAGGTACCGTGCTCGGCATGTTCTAAGGTTTTTACTGGAGATATTTATGGGGATCATGCAGTTTCATGTGCGGGTATTGTTGGCATTAAACATCGCCATAACGTTGTACGTGATGTTCTTGTTGATATATGCTCTCGGTCCGGGATTTCTGTTCGTAAAGAGATGGATATTGGGCTTCATGGAGATATGGACAGACCCTTGCGACCGGCTGATATATTGATTTATTCTTGGGATGGCGGGCGTGATGTTTGTGTTGATCTTACAGGTTCGTCTCCCTTGACGCAATCGGGGTTACTTGATTTTGTGCCAGGGCGTGCGGTTAGTGAGGCTGCACGACGTAAACGGGTCAAGTATGAGGCTAAATGCGCGGACATCGGATATGGTTTCCTCCCCTTTTCTTTTTCTTCGTTTGGAGAACTTGAGAAAGAGGCGGTTACCTTACTAAAGCGTATTAGACTTTTCTCCTTGACGCAAGACATTGGTGCTCGTGCTGCGGATCATATTTTTAGTCGTATTAGTTTCGCTATTGCTAGAGGAGTGGGGGCCCAGTTGGTTTCTCGGCTTCCCACTAATTTCTTGTAAATCCTTTGTGTGTTTCAATAAAGTGATGTTTTATAAATAAATAAAAAGTTACAAAGTAAACATGAAGAATGCTAAAACTGTATTTCCATTTTCCTTATCCTATACAAAAAAATCCAGGAGAAATATAAGCATTTTCCTCCATCTAAATGTATCATCAACTTATATAGTTCAAAAGACCAACTTATATACTTCTTTTAGTTATTTTTAGTTCTAGGGCCGCTTGTTTGGCCATTGTATGTTGTTTGTGTCTGATTTGTGTTTGTTTTGTGACTTTGTATTTTTTTGGTCGGATTCCTATCTCTTTAGGAGTCTTGTTTGGAGATGAGGAACGCCGTTTGTTTGTATTGTTTTGTTAAGTTTTTAGTGTACTATTGCATTTTAAAAAAATAAATAAATAACACGAACACATGCATTTCTATAAAATTAAAAGAACAATGTCATCTTTAACCATACTCTTTATAAATTCTTCATGTTTGAAGTACCATTGACATAGTTTACTTATATTCATCCTTACAAAAAAGTCTAATCTTCAACCACATTCTCCAAACTTAATTTATTATTTTTCATATAGTATGATTGGAGATTATTGCTGATGCTTAATTCTTTAAAATATTCTTTGAATACCATGGTGGAGATAGGTATAAAGATGTGATGAACAGTGTTCAATAATGAGAATGTTTTTACTCAAATATATTAAAAACCGATATAGCTTTCAAATTATTTTAGTACTCTTTTGTTTTTGTTGATGATTGCTTTTGGTTCCTTGGTTGGCAATTATTTTTTAGAATGTTTCTTCGTTGTTGAAACAATCATTTACTCATTTCAAGCGAGACACTATAATAATGCAATTCCAAATTATGAAACTTAAAATCATATACTGTATCACATTTACAAAAAGATGAATCAATACTAATTTAACTTATTATTTATTTTGCATAGTAAAATTAAAATGTTCAATTCACTTTGATTTAGTTGTCGACCAATTATTATTGTTGTCCACCTTACATGGCTCTTTTTGGCGAAAGACTTATGAGGATTTATGAAGGCTTGAGCTTTTAAAATAATTCGGCTTATAAAATAAGTCTCGTTTGTCATACATATTTATGAATGCTTATGAGTTATAAAATATCACAAGCCTTTATAAGCGCAAGCCGATAGAAAGAGACTTATGACTAGTTAAATTACCTAAATACCTTTAAAAATATAATGAAATTATCACGTAAAAGCTGAAAATATATGTGAATTTAATTTGATGTATTTTTACGTGATTTTACATTAATGAGCTTCAGCTCCAACTAATTCGTCAAACAGCTTTACAAAAATACAAACTTCAACGCCCCAACTCAAGCCTATTGCGCCAAAATATGTAACACTTGTAACTTATAGTTTTCCTACAAAGTTGTTTTAGGACCATGGAGCGATATATCGTATGCCACAATCGAGAAAACAACTTATGTTAAGTAATTTATTTATCATTTGATATATCTCATATTTGCTTTTGTAATTGTCATTATTTTTATTATATTTGCCACATAAAATTATACCTTTTAAGTCATCTTCTATTCATAAAATTCACTTTGTAACATACATACTGTTTAGACCTTTTGTAATGTGACAATAACTTAAAAACCAAGTTAAATCACATTTTATGGAGACATATGAAGTGTTTAAACAGTTTATAGTAATAATATGTAAAGCAGATTATAAACAAAGACACAATGTAATTTTAAACGTTTTCTTTTTTAACGGCATTATTATTAAAAAAAAAAAAAAAAAAAAAAAAAAAAAGCTAACAATTACAAATGGGATTTTAACCAATCAGTCCAATTATTAATCTTACGCCCTCTATTTTTAAGCCAAGAGAAAGAAAATAAACGAATATTATCAAAAAATCAGTCCAATATATTTTTCAACGTTTTCAATTTTTATTTGAATGAATCAAAGAATTTGACAAGGATAACTCGCAGGATAAACATGTTTAAAACATACTTTACAACCACATCCGCGTAAATAATATATTATTTACCCACAACTTCAATAAATTATATATTATATACATATTTATACACTCAAAAACCAAACAAACTTAATAAATACCTATCTACTTGTATTTATTCCCACTTCGATCGTATTTAAGCCAACATTCGAGCCAACTTTTTTACGATATATTCATATACACTATTTATTCCCACTTCGATCGTATTTAACTGTTTTACAAACTCATTGGGGGAGACTACATGCTACCACTACTTTTATGATCACAATTGCTTGAAAACTTTATGCTATACCTGATTGTTATTATCATTTACGTTCAAAATCATCGGTTTGATGATACTTACGTTCAAAATCATCTGTAGGATGATACTTGTGTTCAAAATCATTTGGATAATGATACTTACGTTCAAAATCATCTGTATGATGATACTTACGTTCAAAATCATCTTTATGATGATAATCATGTTCAAAATCATTCTTATAATGATATATCAATCACTATGATGATGGATGCATCATCGGATCTACTGTTTTATGAAACTGGAAATCTTGTGATCAACTGTTTTATTACTAAACCTATGAATTCACTCAAATATTGTGTTGACCATTTTTAGCATGTATTTTCAGGATAAAAAGGCGATATCCAACTCTGGAGGCGCTTGGGCATTGGCATGGCATGATCATAGATGACTCTGATATACATTAGGGACCACTTTACTTTTTATGGGCTTATATTCCGCATTATATTTTGAAAGATATAAACATAAATCTTTGTGAAATGATATTTCTCAAGTTAAACTGTTGTTCTATACTTTGTGTTGTGATATCAATCGAGTAATACCACAGTAACATCTACTTTCATTGCAAAATATTTTTGGGGGTGTTACAAAAGGTTTCGCTATTCACAGTCTTAACGGCTATGTTTAAGAAATGAAACTATGCAAATTTGGTGATACATTCATATGGTTGTAAATAGTTATTTGCAGGGGGTGAGACTTGCTTTTACAACAAAGAGAGGCTTTTCAGTCAGCCTTAGGTCTCGATTTTGGTGCTTTTCATGATTGTGGTGTTTGATTAGGCACATGTATAAATAGCTATTGTATGTTTGAACTTTGAACCTTGCAACGATAACCTTTAGAGATACATATAAAAAAGTTCATTAAGAATAAATAAATAAAAAAAAAATCAGTTTCCTAAGTTATAAAGTAAACAGGAAAAATGCTAAAAATGCATTTCGTTTTTCCTTATTCGATACAAAAAATTCCAGAAGAAATTATTAAGTATTTTCCTTCAACAAAATGTACCATCAACTTATGTAGTTTAAAAGTTCATATTTAAGTGTTCCAGAGATCTCTTATGTATTCTACGTTTGACATATATTTGAGCATATGCATTTCAATAAAATAAAAAGAATAATGTTGCTGAAAGAAAGAATGTAAGGATGGTCTAAGGAAGCTAACTTAGATA
The DNA here is from genome assembly GCA_019973895.1 of Chrysanthemum seticuspe. Classification (NCBI taxonomy): domain Eukaryota; kingdom Viridiplantae; phylum Streptophyta; class Magnoliopsida; order Asterales; family Asteraceae; genus Chrysanthemum; species Chrysanthemum seticuspe. The sequence continues at coordinate 209,051,234 of BPTQ01000003.1, read as the reverse complement.
TTAACTAAGGTACAATGTCTGGTTAACAAGGTGGTCCCTGATTTAAGGTTTTAACATTGATGAAGATGTTGAGTATCGTATAGACTAAGAATCACTACTAAGGTGGAAATTGATATATTATAGTAGCAATTTTTAGTGAGTTAAAGGGTAATTAGTCTATGCGTATGGTTTTGTACTTAATTAAATAGAGTTAGTATTAGACTTAAACTAAGATTGTGCAAGAAAAGCAAAATAATCATAGAAATCGAATTTCATAAGGATTGTACCTCCTCATCTCTATAGATAGAGGTGAGGGGATGCTAGATGGTACATTCTTCCTTACTCTTACGTTAATTAATATAATGTAACGTACGCTAATTAATATAATGTAACGTTTGGGGTAACTTTGAGTCAATGTTCCACCTAGATTATATATTCTCTTCTCTAGTCCACACTCATTTTTTGTTGATACTACTATGTTATTAACTTATTATGATACACATATTTGTTTGTTACTTTGGACTACTAATTTAGGGCTGATCATAGAAACCCAAAACCGAATCCACCCTAGTCCGTTTGGTTTACGGTTTTATATATTTACGGTTTTCAGTTTTGGTTCGCGCCACAACAAAGAAAAACACGACGAAATTGTCTAAACCGAAACTGACTTCGGTCGGTTTTCGGTACATGTCTTCCACAAAATCTATGGGGACCTCCTTATTTTATTATAAGCAAGTGTACGTTTTACATTAGAAAATATGTTTCTAGTCAAAGGAACGAGTTTGTTTGGCCAACCAGAAGGATCAGTTTGCATAGATCATATCATCTAAATAATTTACAGTAAAAGTACATCTCATTCCGTTTTTTCACTATTCGAAAGAGATGAGTCAATCGACTATGATCAGAATAGGTCATTTGCATTGACAAATAATGTATTCACCTAAATTTAAACCCAAGAATTCAGTTGATCTTTTTTTAACGGCAAATAGTCACGTCAACACAACCTCCCAAATAATGGGTCACCGTTGATACCACTTGGCTTAAGATTGTACACACTGTAACTAACTGAATGCAATGTCTACAAAAAGTCGTCTTCTATAATTGAGATGTCTAGTTAACAAAATTCTCGTTAGCATCTTAAACATAACTAACAGCTGCACGCCCAGACCTCAACAAATGATACGATGACTATAGCTATAGCAAATGATACGATGACTATAGCATGATACTTTGGCTTGTATCAGTTCAGTGTATTGATCGAACAAAACAATGAAGCAAGGGTTGCTTATATAGAACAATAACTTATTCATCAAGATTAGTTAACACCTCCTCATCTTTCACCAAAACAACACTCTCCTCCCCTCCTAGAACCTTCCCATAACTGGCCACATTGGAAGGAGGTTGGGAGTTTCGTTTTCCGACATCTAAGTCCCTCTCGTTTATATTTAACGTATATTTAAATTAGTTTAAGTCTCTAACGATTAAAACTAACAACCATTAAATTATTTCGTGAAACATATTACTCCAGAAAAGTGATAATTTAGCTGAGAAATGTGAGATTTTTACATTCACTTGCGAACTGAACAAACCAATTCCTCAATAAGATAGTCAAAACCTAAACATACCTTTCTGTCTTTTTGTAGCGCTTGATGTTGGTTATATAGTTTGGGATTCTTCGTGAGATATAGAGTACAATGGCAAATTACTGAACAACGGGCACCCACGGCCCATCCAAAAGGATCTGTGTATGTTTGTAATTTACCTCCTGGAACAGTTGAAGATATGCTAGCTGAATATTTTGGCACCATCGCTTTGTTAAAGGGAAGGGTTCTAAAAAGGTATTTCAATTCTTTATCTGCATTGTTGCGTAATACTCCGTACCTCTTTTTTTGTTAATATATGCAAGTTGATTAGTCTTTATTGTTTTTTTTATGTATAGAAAGATAAAAGAACAGGTCAGCCAAAGATATGGATATATCGAGACAAGGTAACAAATGAACCTAAACGAGATGCTACAGTAAAATACGAAGATCCATATGCTGCACAAGCCGCTGTAGAATGGTTTTAACAATAAGGATTTTCACAGGACAATAACTGAAGTTCTAATGGCAGAGTCAAAAAACTCGCATAATGCGATAGCACCACTTGTTCAACCAAGTTTAGTTGCTGATGTAGGATGAAAGTGGTCTAGACATGAGTGAAAGTGGTGGAAAATGCTCAGATCATCTGTGGCCACATTCAGAGTATTACTGTAGGCATTGAGGACATGTTTCTCAAAGCTCTTGTACCAGACGACATTCATGATGATGGTGTGCCTCGATATTACATGGACGTGTTTAATGCTTTATGGGAAGCTTGTAATAGTTCATCAAGTACTAGAAGAGAGACATTTCCTTTAAAAGGAGGTAAAGGTGTTGCAGCTGTCAATAGAACACACGATCTGTAAAGCTTCTTGAAGTTCCTGCAGCTTCATTCGTTCAAGCTATTGAAAAGGATATATCAGCTTTTGTTGTTAATGTCATTGGTGACCCGCTAATTAATATTGTTAAAGATGGAGGGATTATAAATGACATTATTTGGAATGATGATGCTGTGGGTTCTGGTCTCGATGTTGTTGCTGTGGATCCGAATATTAGTGAGGGCCCTCTTTATCTGAAGTATGATGAGGACGAAGATGAGAGAGGGAGTAGTCTTCATCTCAGTAAAAGGAACTTGGGCCGATTTCATATTTTGATATTCCTCACACCAACGTCCCATCTTCTTTTTCAAATGGAAGTTGGGGTTAGTTCAACCTTAGTTCGGATCAGAACAGATCATTGGCCGTGCCTTGCTTATATTGATGACTATTTGGAAGGTTTGTTTCCTGCATAGAGTTACTTTTGCCTGTTAGCCTTCCCTCTTATATCTTATGGTCTTTGGGTGATTCTTTTTTTTTTTTTTTTTTGAATGTTTACCTATTATAAATACCAATTAAAATCCGCATGTATTATGGATTAACCCTGATTAAAGGTTGCAAAAGGGTGGGCTGGATAATGTGCAGGCAGATTCGAGTCAAACAGGTAAATCTTTCACCTGAACATTTTTTTATCCAAAACTGTTTTATAAAAATTGGTTTGTTAAACTTGATTACCTAAACCCCATTTTTACAATATTATCCCCTGATAACTAAACTTTGAGAAATTACTCATTTGCCCCATTAGAGATAGAGTGTAACCCAAATCCACCCATTCTCAAGTAACTGGGTCGAAGTTGACACATCTGGCCCGTTACTTATCTTACTGATAAGATCACTAACTAGTTTCAACTTTAAGTTAGTCATTATTTTTTACTCTATTTATATTGTTTCTAAAGCGCTACGGAAATCTTTACCACATTGAATTTGTTGTGGTTTGCTTCTTTAGAGGTGAGTCTTGAAGAAACCACTGTGTGGAAGTTCTCAGTGTGGTCATCCCAGACATTTTTCTTCCAAGTCAGGGGTCACGCTTTTGGGCCATCATGCACCTTATCCGTGAAAATTTTCCTAAGCTAAAACATCTGGATTTGGCAAAGGAGCCCCTTGATCTTTTTGGATCGAGAAATGGATGCACCATATGCTGCACAAGCCGCTGTAGAATGGTTTTAACAATAAGGATTTTCACAGGACAATAACTGAAGTTCTAATGGCAGAGTCAAAAACTCGCATAATGCGATAGCACCACTTGTTCAACCAAGTTTAGTTGCTGATGTTGTACCGGATGAAAGTGGTCTGGACATGAGTGAAAGTGGTGGAAAATGGTCAGATTATCTGTGGCCACCTTCAGAGTATTACTGTAGGCATTGAGGACATGTTTCTCGAAGCTCTTGTACCAGACGACATTCATGATGATGGTGTGCCTCGATATTACATGCATGGACGTGTTTAATGCTTTATGGGAAGCTTGTAATAGTTCATCAAGTACTGGAAGAGAGTCATTTCCTTTAAAAGGAGGTAAAGGTGTTGCAGCTGTCAATGGAACACAGTCTGTGAATTTTCTTGAAGTTCCTGCAACTTCAGTAGTTCAAGCTATTGAAAAGAATCTATCAGCTTTTGTTGTTAATGTCATTGGTGACCCGCTTATCAATATTGTAAAAGATGGAGGGGTTGTAAGTGACGTAATTTGGAATGATGATGCTGTGGTTCTGGTCTTGATGTTGTTGCTGTGGATCCGAATATTAATGGGGGCCGTCTTTATCTTAAGTATGACAAGGAGGAAGACGAGAGAGGGAGTAGTCTTCATCTCAGTAAAAGGAACTTGGGTCGATTTCATATTTTGATATTCCTCCAACCAACGTCACATCTTCTTTTTCAAATGGAAGTTGGGGTTAGTTCAACCTTAGTTCGGATCAGAACAGATCACTGGCCGTGCCTTGCTTACACTGATGACTATTTGGAAGCTTTGTTTCTTGCTAGAGATACTTTTGCCTGTTAGCCTTCCCTCTTATATCTTATGTTCTTTGGGTGATGCTTTTTTTGAATGTTTACCTATTAAGAATACCAATTAAATTCCACATGTATTATGGAGTAACCCTGATTAAAGGTGGCAAAAGAGCGGGTTGGATAATGTGCAGACAGATTCGAGTCAAACATTTTTCACCTGAGATATTTTTTTTATCCAAAACTGTTTTATAAAAATTGGTTTCTTAAACTTGATTACCAAAACTTCATCAACTCTTAATAACTAAATTTTGAGAAATTACTCATTTGACACATTAGAGATAGAGTGTAACCCAAATCGACCCACTCTCAAGTCACTGGGTCGAAATTGACACATCTGGCCTGCTAATTATCTTATTGATAACTTGATAAGATCACTAACTAGTTTCAACTTTAGATTAGTCATTATTTTTTACTCTATTTTTTTGTTTCTAAAGCGCTACGGAAATCTTTACTACGGGGCACCTTATCCGTGAAACTGCTTTTGGCTGCCCATTAAGTTTCCTAAGCTAAAACAGCTGGATTCGGCAAAGGAGCCCCTTGATCTTTTCGGATCGAGAAATGGATGCTATAGAAGCTCTTGTTGGTAGGATACAACGGTTGATAAGCATTTCGGATTTTGAAGAGAGTTGTAATTTTTGGAAAATTTTGAAGTAAAGCATTTGCATATTTGTTGCCACTACTTGTTAATAATGAGCATGACTCATTGACAAATAATGTATTCATGTGAAGGTTGCAACAAGTTAAACCCGAGACTTCGGTTGATCTTTCTTTAACGGCTAAATAGTCACGTCAAAACAACATCATCTCAACTAGAAATTGAACTCACAACCTCTCAAAAAAATGAATGGGTCACCTTTGATACCAGTAGGATTAAGATTGTACACACTGTAACTGAATGCAATGTCTACAAAAAGTCGACATCTATAATTGAGATGTCTACGTACTTAACAAGATTCTCGTTAGCATTTTAAACATAACTAACAACCCATTTGCAAAGAAGTAAAAACCACAAACAAAGATTTTTCTACCTTGAATGCATTCCACTTTCTCCCAAGTAAAACGCTCCACATTTAGATTTTTCTTTGCTTTCTTCATATTTTTGAGAAGTTTGTCTCGATCAAAGAAACCCAAATTAAAGCACTGACCGCCCCTTCTCGATTCATCTCAATCCTTGTTACTATTAGACGTCATATGAGCAAAGCCCGTTACTTAAGTTTATGTAAACTACTATATATGTTTTTACTGTTTAATGAAAGGTTAAGGGGATTTACATACCTCGAGTAGCCCTAGCATATAGTGTATCCCCTCACCCTGAACAAGTTTGGCCATGCACCTTCCATACTAACATTCAAAGTCATAGTCTGAAAAAAGAAACAAAACATATTACGGTAGTAACTAAAGATTGTTACACGAAAAAAAAAAAAAAAAAAAAAAAAAAGTGCTTGAGCCAGTAGGTTAGTCATCTACTAAGATGGTTCTGCTATGTGTTTCAAATTGTTATAGTGTTGCATTAAATCATTTTGACAGTCGCTACGAGATTAGAATCACTGTCAGAAGTTTAGCAATGCCGCCCTTACTTTTCATCTGTGAAAATTGAATCAGGTATTCAGGTTCCATAGGGCATCTTCTGTCTCAACTTTTAAATGAGACGGGGATGACCAAATGGCACGTTGTAGATAAGCCTTAAGTGCATGTTATGTTCAAAAAAAAAACCCATTGGAACCAGTACAGATTGCAATTAAAAAACAAACTATACACCCATAGCTAGAACCAATTGCATATACAAGTTGCATACTCTTTACAAACATGATTAGAAACCATAACACTTAGACCATAAATTAAAGCAACTTTTACACGTAACAGATTTTTGTATCCATAAAAAACAAGTGATCACCTTATATTTGGGATAAAACAAAGCTTAATCACTCAAGTTTATAATACTTCGGCTTTAAGGATGTTCAATACATGTGATGGACTAGATAATGTCATATTGTTAAGCACATTTGTTTTGGTCTTAATATTGTCAACTTAATGGGCTAAAATTGGGCTTGATAAAAATGTTTACTATGTTGGTCCACTCATTTTTTTTTTTTTTAGTTTAGCTGTAAGCTGCTGATAAAAATACTATAGAATCTTGTGAAGTAGTTAATCATTCAAGAGATTGCAATATTGTTTGTCAACATGAATCACAAACTATATGAAGTGACGCATCTGAGTAACACTCTTAGCTAGTAGATGAATCAATTATATTTTGAGACCTACGAGTATCTTTTTGTTTTGTTAAAAAGATGTGTATAAAGTTTATGGACTTTTGCCTTCATTAAATATTTAAGATTTACAGGTAGTCTGTATTGATCATTACATTGTTGGTCGGCATGTGGCGCGATTCAGACTTTACTTTGTCTTGAGGAAACGCTTCAACATTTTCAGTACATCATTTATAGCTCATGATAAACCATTGTGGTTCGACTCTAAAAAATCTGGGTTTAAGCTATTAAATAGCCACGTACTTTCTCAAATGTCCCGATATGGTACCTGTACTAAATTTCGTTAATTAAATAGTCACGTACTTTTGATTTCGTGCTAATATGGTACATGAGTAACTTTTTGACCTGCAAAACTTGCCAAAAAGTTATTTTTGAGCCAAAATGGTCCTTCGTGGTTTGTTTCATTTGCAAAAAAGGTCCCTTGTGATTTTAAAGAAAGTTTTTTTTTTTTTTTTTTTTTTTTAAACGAACGAAAGTTTTTTAAAAAAGTTTTTTTTTTTTTAAAAAAACGTAATTTTTTTTAAAAAACGAACGAAAGTTATTTTTTTTTAAAAACGAACGAAAGTTATTTTTTTTTAAAAAAACGTAAATTTTTAAAAAAGTTTAAAAAAAAACGTAAATTTTAAAGAAAGTTTTTTTTTAACGTAAAGTTTTTTTTTTTAAAAACGTAAATTTTAAAGAATTTTTTTTAAAAAAAAAAACGAACGAAAGTTTTTTAAAAAAGTTTTTAAAAAAGTTTTTATTATTATTTTTTAAAAACGTAAATTTTTTTTAAAAAACGAACGAAAGTTTTTTTTTTTTTTTAAAGTTTTTAAAAAAGTTTATTTTTTTAAAAAAACGTAATTTTTTTAAAAAAACGAACGAAAGTTTTTTTTTTTTTTTTAAAAACGTAAATTTTTAAAAAAGTTTTAAAAAAAACGTAAATTTTAAAGAAAGTTTATTTATTTATTTATTTATTTTAACGTAAAGTTTTTTTTTTAAAAAGTTTTCAAAAAAGTTTTTTTTTTTAAAAAAACGTAAATTTTTTTAAAAAACGATCGAAATTTTTTTTTTTTAAAAAACGTAAAGTTTTTTTTAAAAAAAAAACGTAATTTTTTTTAAAAAACGTAAAAAACGGACGAAAACGGATAAAAAACAGATAAATAACATAAAAAACGTAAAGTTTCTTTTTTAAATTAAAAAAAAAACGTAAAGTTTAAAAAAAACGTAAAGTTTTTTTTAAAAAAAAACGTAAATTTTTTAAAAAGAACGTAAAAAACGGATAAAAAACAGACAAATAACATAAAAACGGGCGAAACATATAAAAACGTTGAATGAAAACGGACAAAAAACGTAAAAATTAGGCAAAACGGAAAAAAAAAACGAATGAAAACGGATAAAAACATAAAAAAAAGTGTCGAAAACGGATAAAAAACAGACAAAACGGACAAAAACGTAAAAAAACGTGTGGAAACGGATAAAAAACGGACGAAAAACGTAAAAAAATGTGGGGAAACGGATAAAAAACGAAAGAAAACGGATAAAAACGTAAAAAAGGGCGAAAACTATTATTAATGGAGGGACTAACTAGCGAAAACTATTATTTGAAAAAATAGGACTAACGGTGCAAAAATTATTAACGGAAGGACTAACGATGCAAAAAAAATGTACAAAGACTTATTTTGAAAAAAACGCAAAAGGACCGATTTTGCAAAAAAAACAGACCACAAGGGACCATTTTTGCTAAAAAAATAACATTTCACACTTTGGTGACCGGTTTTACCGGTAGCCGGTCACTTTTGAGCATATTAGCACGAAATCAAAAGTACGTGACTATTTAATTAACGAAATTTAGTACAGGTACCATATCGGGACATTTGAGAAAGTACGTGGCTATTTAATAGCTTAAACCCAAAAAATCTTCTACAAATCGCTAACTTGTTTGGAATTGATTTAATACTGTAAGCGGTTGTCTAAAAATGGTTCACTTATATTATTCATAAAGACCAGATTTAATTCGTAGAATTTGCGAACCCTGCTTTTAAAGTTTATGTTTTTGGATAATAAACTAAAAACTTAAAGCATGTATAGTTGGAGAAAATATTTTTTAATTTTCTGTCTCAAAATTTCTAGAAATTTCGACAAAGCTTTTATTTTTGTGAAAGTATTGAAAACTTTGACAACGCGCTAAAATAATGTTGTCTTTTGTATTTCCTGGTTAGTATTAGGAAAAATGTTTCGCCAAACATAGTCGTAACGGCTATATTTAAGAAATGAAAGTATGCAAATTTGGTGATACGTTCAAATGGTTGTAAATAGTTATTTGTAAAGGGTGAGACTTGCTTTTTTACAATGGAAAGAAGTTTTTCAGTGTTCTGCCTTAGGTCTCGGTTTGGATGCTTTTCATGATTGTGGTGTTTGATTGGGCACATGTATAAATAGTTATTGCATGTTAGATCCAATTGGTAAACCCATATATATAGGAGAGAGGGAGACACTGAGCCTGGCAACCGGTAACCAAAGCTAAATTGCTCACTTCCGAAGGATCCACCCTGACCCCAAAGAGGTTGCATTTGTGTAGGTTGAGTTTAAGGCCTGATACTTTGTAGCAGTTAAGGAGATTCACCACATTAGAAATATTCTACTAGACCATTATCCCAGTAGAAGCACATCATCCGCAAAAATAAGTGAGAAACGTGAAGAGAATGTAACTTTAGCCCCCATAAAATAATCCCACATTAATAGCATCCTCTATAGCAACATGTAATCCTTCCATAACTAGAATAAAGAAAAATGGGGATAAGAGATCACCTTGCCGAAGACCTCCTTGAAGATTGAATTATATTCAATGGTAGGACTACCATTTACTAAAACAGAAGCTTTAGCGTATGACAGACACCTGCGTATCCAAGATCCCCAAGTATGGCCAAAAACCGTAAATTATAAAACTTGATCAAGAAAGTCCCATGAATGATTTCGTTGACCATAAGAGGGCCATCAAGAATCTGTCTTTGAGAAACAAAAGTTGTTTGTTCACTACTTATATAACAGTTGCTATAACCCGTGAGAGTCGATTGGCAAGAATCTTTGCAATGACTTGGTATTGAGCAACGATAAGGCTAATCGGCAGAAAGTCCGATACCACAAGAGGGTTGGCTACTTTAGGAATTAAAGTAATAAACAAGGAGTTACAACCCGCGGGAATTTTACCAGAATCGATGAAGTCTCGAACATAAGCGATAATGTCGTTTTTGAGAGTGCTCCAATAACGTTTATACAAGGCAAACGTAAAGCTATCCGGATCCGGAGATTTATCGGAACCACTGCACAGTCCCAAATGGCTTTTTTAATCTCGACTTCAGAAACCAGTTCTTCAAAAAAGAAAAAAAGACTGATGTCGTTCAGATTAATTCATATACCGTTAATAGCAAGTTGGCGTCTTTTCCTATTGATGATGCCATGAAAGAAATTTCGAGTTTTCATCTGCCTCAACTCCCCATTTGACCTTTACTTTTTGTATGGCGTGATTGGCGTCCAACCGAGCATCATTTTCTAGTTGACGTAGCTTAGTTAGTGAGTCTTGTCAATCTTGGTTCTAATCATTGAGATTGTTTAAGCTCTTGTGACAGTGAGTGTGTTCTTTCTATTTTATATACTTATACATGCACTAACACACTAAATAGAAGATAAAATTCTAAATTATACAAAACCTAGCTTCTTTACATAAAGTGATTTAGCTTTACCAATTATCATCGTTGATGTAAAAATTAAACACATTGATTATTCAAAATAACTTTTAATTTGATGATGCTGTTTTGACTTTCGATTGTTAATGTTGATACGTATTTTGTGCATCTTAATGTTTTAACATCTGCATATAAAGGAAACTTTTAGTTTGGGTTAAGTCGACTGTTGGATGGCATGGGCCAAACTTTTTTTGTTTTTTTTTTTTTTTCAAACGGGCGATTCTGATGACGAAATGAAAATTTGTAAATAACCCATTACAGTGGCCAATTTGTGTATGTAAACACAACACTTGAACCTTCATAACTACTCAAACTAACCTTGCATAAATTCTAAACCACAAAATACAGCTTATTAACAAACTAAACACTTAAAAAGTAGTACTCCATAGAAGCCACAAACAGCCACAAACACTTAGGTTTCTCCATAGTCAACATTCTCTATCACTGCATGTCTCTTAAGCTTCCTCAGAGACGCCAGGACTTTGCTTCTATCCATGCGAGCTGACGTGATAGTTAACACGCCACTTTCCTCATTCATGGTGCACTCAGTTGCCTCTATAACCAACAATGGAATTGTCTCAATAATTTTAAGCATAAACCCAAACACCCCAAAAGTATAAACTCATATTATAGAATATAGATCATACCTTCGGCACTCTCCTGGACTACCGCGATCACAACGTTCACTTTTCTTCTGTTAACAATCCGAATTCTAAGATTCTGCAGAAAAAAAATATATATATTAGGAAACATGGTTTCACGTATGTATTATTTAGTATAAATTTTTTCTACAAACCATGGGTCCATGCCGACTATGATGATCTGGAAGCTCAAGTTCGTTCGACAAACATTGACCCATTGTGTTTTTCTTGTGTGTGTGTGTGTTGATCGATGTAAATGAAGTGAAGTGGGTGACTAGTTGTTATTGTTTATGCTGCTTTTATAGGTGGTCGAGATGTGTTGTGATTGGTTGATTTCACATCACACGGATCCGCAATGTGAGCCGTTGATTCACTTTTGATGGTCAAGATTCAATATACATGTGTTTGTTTATGTGTTCGTTTGACCCATTGCTGTTTATGGAATTTGTGTGTTGGTGTCAAGTACTACCAGTTTGGGAAAAACAGTACAATAATAAAGGGGAGATGATGAGGGTGATGAATTATTGGTGGATGAGGGCACATGGTTCTGCTATGTGTTTCAAATTGTTATAGTGTTGCATTAAATCATTTTGACAGTTGCTACGAGATATAGAATCACTGTCACAAGTTTAGCAATGCCGCCCTTACTTTTCATCTGTGAAAATTGAATCAGGTATTCAGGTTCCATAGGGCATCTTCTGTCTCAACTTTCAAATGAGATGGGGATGACCAAATGGCACGTTGTAGATAAGCCTTAAGTGCATGTTATGTTCAAAAAATAAACCATTGGAACCAGTACAGATTGCAATTAAAAAACAAACTATACACCCATAGCTAGAACCAATTGCATATACAAGTTGCATACTCTTTACAAACATGATTAGAAACCATAAAAAACAACTTTTACACGTAACAGATTTTTGTATCCATAAAAAACAAGTGATTACCTTATATTTGGGATAAAACAAAGCTTATTCACTCAAGTTTATAATACTTCGGCTTTAAGGATGTTCAATACATGTGATGGACTAGATGATGTCATATTGTTAAGCACATTTGTTTTGGTCTTAATATTGTCAACTTAATGGGCTAAAATTGGGCTTGACAAAAATATTTACTATGTTGGTCCACTATTTTTTTTTTTATTATTTTTTTTTTATAGCTGTAAGCTGCTGATAAAAATACTATAGAATCTTATGAAGTAGTTTTAATCATTCAAGAGATTGCAATATTGTTTGTCAACATGAATCACAAACTATATGAAGTGACGCATCTGAGTTGAGGCTCTTAGCTAATAGATGAATCAACTGTATTTTAAAACCAACGATTATTTTTTTGTTTTGTTAAAAAGATAAGTTTATGGAATTTTGCCTTCATTAAATAATCGTAGAATAGCAGTTCTGCGTAGCGAACTAAAAAAATAACTCTTTTAGACATTAAGGTTTAAACAAGTCGGTTCCGGTTCGTGTTCCAAAAAAGTCAATTTTCGGTTTGGGTCGGTTTTGACCCGATGCGGAGTATATCAAATGCCAAATTATAACTGTTGCATAGTTAATTACTTTATATACCAATTGGGACATCCTTTGGTTTCAACATTCTATCAAAATGTACTTGATTACAAAATCATTCGATACATATATGAAATTTCTTTAGAGTGAGGTTGGTAGTATCGATTACTTTTTTGTTGAGATAACACCCCTTTTGTGTGATACGTTGTTGGTGATAGAGTGTGTACGTGTTAGAGACTATATCTTTCCTTAGCACACGAGATTAATTGATACCATAAGTTTTTAACAACCTGTAATGAAACTTCTTGGTACAAGTTAATATAAAGACTAATAAGAACTTGACTTAACACTAAGACCCCTAGTCTTTTAATACGCTAAAAGTGCGTTTGGTATGTTGCCATAAATCAAATCGGTATAAGTTTAGATATAAAGTGGGCCCCTCAGGTATGAAAGTTCCATACGTTACTTTTTTGAGTGATTTGTAGTATAGAGTATATTCATTTATCATTGTCATATTTGATTGCAAGATTTATTGAAATACCATTATTTGAAATGAAACTCATTCCATGAGATAAACATGTACCAAACGCACCCTAATATAAATACTAAAGACATAACACATCTTGCGGAGGAAAGCTTCAACAGTGAGCATGGATATGCAGATATGCATAAGACAACTATATATGGATTTGCAATTTAAATTAATGTACATCAAATGATTATGTGTGTCATACTCTAACTAATTGTAGATCATGTAGGTACATGATGAAGAACAAATATATGATGGAAGTATGGAACAAAAAGTCATAAATAGAGGAATAAAAATATATATTTTACTTGCAAATATCTTTACAAATCAGGCCAACATTATCAGAAACAAACATGTTCTTGTGAATACACATAAGTAGGGGTGTTCAAAAAACCTGATAAATAGATAAATCGAGCTGAACCGCTCAATCCAAAACCGAAAAACTCGAAACCAAAAAAACCTCAAAACCGAAATAACCCGCTTATAACAGTTCAGTTTCAGTTTTTATTTTAGAATATCCCTGGTTAACCGAACCAATGTATAATATACATGAATTTTTCTAAACTAAATATTGAAATAATCGTCTATACTTTTGCAAAACTTTTATTGTATTACGACTTTTAGGCTCCTTAGGTAAACATTTACTAAAACTCTATGTGTCAAAAAAGATTAATGTAATCGTAAACTATAAACGTCGAATAAATTTTTTTTTGTTATTCTATTATGTATGTCTTCAATTTTTTAATTTTATAAAATTGACATTTCACGCTTCAGGTCATGTTAGTGTTCATACTATTAAACTCAGTAAAACGTCTAAATAGCTAACCATGACCCGGACAGTGGGTAATGTTGGGATTTAATACTCATAACAATTATATAAAATCAAATAACATCATCAAAGCATGCAGCGGAAGTAAATAGGAATAATACATGTAAGTAATTAACCGAATAAGAAAACGCGTACCTTTTAGCAATTCAAGAATCAAACGGTAATTAGAACAAGAACCAAAACCCAAAACCCTAACTTTAGGGTTTATACAATTCGACCCAACCAAGAAGTCGACCACCAAGATTCACAAGCACAAACGTACTTGTTCTTTGTTCTTGTACACACGTACTATTAGCGATTTGATGTGAAAAGCTAGTTTCTTGAATCACAAATAAAACCAAACACTTAATCTTGAGTTAAGCAAATTGAAAACCCTTATGGTGAGGGGTGTACGATCGGCCACAAAAGAAAGGGGAGAGGAGAAGAGAAATTAGGTCTATTGGTGATCCAAGGTTAGGAGAATAATGAATACAAGGGTTTGTATTTATAGTTTCTCAAAACTTGGTGACCAAGAAATCCCACCTCCTTGGGTTTGATAGCCCACGACCGGCCATGCTCCCCCAAGGGGATTCTAGATCCTTCTTGTCCACTAATTTCATTCTTAGTCCTCGTAGTTTACATTTAACGACCGTTAGTCAAAACCCCGTTAAATATTAACTATCGTTATGTTTTATTTCGTGACTAATAATTAATAATAACATTTTATATATTAATTATTAACATCAAATCTCATACGTAATGTGTGCAATCCCGAAGTCTCTAGTTCGAATCCGGACATACTAATATTTAAATATCCATAAAACCTTTCAGCTCCCACTTGAATATTACTAAATATAGTAATGACATTGGTTAGTCTAGCTTTAACACGCCAATGCCCCCAAATCGAATCGAGTATGGTCTCCTGGAAAAAACCATTTAATGCTTCATCATTTTTACTTATCCTTTTGTTACTAATACTACATTAACTATGAATATGGATCAAGTCATTTCATAAGTTAATATTCTGTTTCTCGTTGTATTCGATTGAACAAGATTACCAAATCATCTGAACGTATTCCAGATAGATCTTGGGTATGGCCATACAAACATCTTGTCAACCCTACGAGGGGCCCAAATATAGTATTATGCTTTGAAACAAATTCAAATGAACAAATTCTCTTGACTACAAACATAACTCATGAACTTTGTAACACTTCTGAAAATAGCCCTTATAACTACCAGTTACGGATAGCGTTAGACTATCTTACACAAATGCACTACATTCATATCAGTTATCTGGTATCTCAAGTCTGAGGATAAACACTTCATGATATACTTAATGACAAAGATCCATAAAGTATCATCATGTAAAGTTGGGATGAGTCCTATATTCAATTCATTGAATATCATGTGAATCTGGTATGTCCCACGCATCAATATACTTTAAAAGTATATTCTACCAAAACTCAGATTTGTCTTAATTCAATGACATTCCCACATCATTGATCGACAACGGACTATTTAGAATAACATAAGTTATTCACGGATTGAACATGCAAATATAGGATATAATATTAAGAAAATGAAAAATAAACATAAACAACTATTTTATTTCATTAAAGTAATATTTGTTCATAACATCCTTTATCCAAATACTAATCACAGATCTGCATGAAACTACTAGCTAAACGAAGTCCAATCCCATCAGCATGGTCAGTAAGTTTTTCTTTTGGCAAAGGCTTCGTAAAGGGATCAGCTAGATTATCATTTGTATGAACTTTGAGTAGATTGATTTCACCTATGTCGACTTGTTCTCGAACATAGTGATATCGACGAGGAAAATGTCTGGCGCCCTTCATGACTCCAGGCTCATTGGCAAATGTTATTGCAGCAGAGTTGTCACAATACACATTTAAAGGTAATTCGATTGAGGGCATTACTTCGAGTCCCGAAATGAATTTCCTAATCCAAACAGCTTCCATCGCAGCTTCTGAAGCAGCTATGTACTCAGCTTCTATAATAGACATCGCAATTGTTGTTTGCTTCTTGCTCTTCCAGTCAACTGCTCCTCCATTGATGACAAATACATAACCCGTCTGAGACTTCGTATCATCTTTATCAGTTTAGAATGACGCATCGCAAAAACCTGTAACATCAAGTTCTGCATCTGGATTTCCTCCATACACTAGAAACATTTCTTTAGTAGCCCTTAGATACTTAAGAATGTTCTTAACAGCCTGCCAGTGTTTCACACCTAGGTTCTGTTGATACCGACTGGTGATATTCTGTGCAAACGCCACATCAGGCCTTGTATATCTCACAGCATACATGATAGATCCTACAGCCGAAGCATAAGGAACTTTCTTCATGTGTGCCACCTCTTCAGGTGTTGACGCGCATAGTTTATTACTTAAGCCATGTTCAACTTGCATCGGCAAATATCCCTTCTTGGAATTTTGCATACTGAATCTCTTCAATATTTTATCAATGTAAGCACTTTGGCTTAGTCCAATTAACCACCTTGATCTATCTCGGTAGATCTTGATTCCTAGAATAAATGCTGCTTCCCCTAAATCCTTCATAGAAAAGCACTTTCCAAGATAAGACTTTACATCTTGCATACTTGGAATGTCTTTTCCCATGATCAATATGTCATCGACATATAAGATAAGGAAAATAACATTACTCCCACTAGCTTTGTGATACACACATGGCTCATCAAGATTTTGAGTGAAACCAAATTTCTTGATTTCTTCATCAAACTTCTTGTTTCATTGCCTTGATGCTTGCTTCAACCCATAAATGGATCTTTGAAGTTTGCATACACGCTTCGGAAACTTTGGATTCACAAACCCTTCAGGCTGCGCCATATAGATGTCCTCATCTAGGCGACCGTTTAAGAAGGCAGTTTTGACATCCATTTGCCATATCTCATAGTCATAGTACGCAGCTATGGCTATAAGAATCCTAATAGCTCTAATGTCTGCTACAGGAGAAAATGTCTCCTCGTAGTCTATCCCATAGGTTTGAGTATACCCTTGAGCTACAAGACGAGCTTTATAGGTGTGTGCATTGCTATCCATATCAGTCTTTATCTTAAAGAGCCAATTACTTCCAACTACCTTAGCATTTGGAGGTAAGTCAACCTCTATCCAGACTTCGTTATCTTTCATGGATTGCATTTCCCCATTCATTGCAACTCGCCATTTTTCCTTTTCAGGACTCATCATGGCAGCTTTATAGTTAGCAGGTTCACCAAGATCCCCTAACATATTTTCCTCAGCTTCTACGTTGAGACATAGACGCTCAGGTGTACGCGTAGCCCTTGCGGATCAACGAATGGGAACCACTTCAACTTCAGGTGGAACGCCCAGACTTTCAGGTTCTACTTGAGGTTGGCTAGTGTTTTCAGAAGGTGTTGTATCTTCTTGATCATATTCCAGATCATAAACTCTCCCACTGAATTCATGAGATATGAGATCCTTTTCAAGAAAGTCTCCATACCTAGCAACAATTACTTTGTTTTCAGGTGGAAAGTAAAAGTAGTAACCCATAGTTTCCTTTGGGTATCCTACGAAGATACACTTAACAGATCTTTGTTGTAGCTTATCAGCAGAGTCACGTTTAGCAAACGCCTCACAACCCCAAACCTTTAAGTAAGACAAGTTGGGAGCGTTCCCATACCACACTTCATAAGGAGTCTTATCAACCTTCTTAGTTGGAACCATATTCAATATGCGAACAGCAGTATCTAAAGCATAATCCCAAAAGGACAAGGGAAGAGTTGTAAGATTAAACATTGATCGCACCATGTCTAACAATGTACGATTCCTTCTCTCAGATACACCATTTTGTTGTGGAGTATATGGAGATGTGAGTTGCTGGACGATACCACACTCAGCTAGATAATCTTTAAACTCTTGGCTTAAATATTCACCACCTCTATCGGATCGAAGAGCTTTAATCTTCTTTCCTAGTTGCAGTTCTACTTCACTCTTATAAACCTTAAATGTTTCAAAGACTTCATGTTTATGTTTAAGTAAATAAACATAACCATAACGACTGAAATCATCAGTAAAGGTTAAGAAGTAGCTAGCACCCTTTCTTGACACATGTCTTAGTGGTCCACATACGTCAGTATGTATCACACCAAGAAGATCATAAGCCCTTTCTAAACTATTTGTAAAAGGTTTCTTGGTCATCTTCCCAGATATGCAAGATTCGCATTTATCAAATGATTCATCATTGATGTCTTGCAAAAGCCCATCGTGTTGCAGCTGTTGCATGCGTTTCTTGCCTATATGAGCAAGTCTACAATGCCAAAGAAATGAAGAATCCAAATCACCTTTGATTCTTTTATTGATGCTAAAGACAGAATTATTTTTATCAATCATATTATCATGCAAATCAATTTCAAACACACCATTTACTGGAATAACATTAAAGTAAAAAACACCATTTAAAGAAACCGAAATTCCATAATCAGTAAATGTATGAACGAAACCAATATCTTTTAACAAGGAAACAGAAACGACACCCCTAACAATGGAAGGTGCGTAATGACAATCGTTTAATGACAGTACTAAACCCGAAGGTAAAACTAAATCAAACGTGCCTACAGCTTCAACGACTACATGTGCTCCATTACCCACATGCAGGTATTGTTGTCCATAGGCAAGCTTCCTTGCTCCTCTAAGTCCCTGCAGTGTATTACAAATTTGAATACCACATCCAGTATCATATACCCTGGAATTTATTTTATGAGGAAAAGCAAATAATTCTATCATCAAAAGAGTACCTGAAGTACTGGCCACAGTGCCAGTATTTTTATACCTCTTATTGCGCAACTCATCAAGGTAGAGTGGACAGTTCCTCTTCCAGTGTCCTACCTCGGTGCAGTGATGACAAGCCATATCCTTCTTCGGATTCTCACGCTTTTTGGGAGGGTACTTCTTGGGTTCTTGTTGATAAGTCATAACTTGTTTTCCCTTATCAACTTTACCCTTACCTTTCGCTTTCTTGTTCGCTAGCGGCTTATTAGGCTTAGAAATCCTACCATTCTGGATGGTCAGAACCGCAGGTGTAGGGGCCTTCTTGGGCAAACCTTTCTCGTAATCAATGAGCATTGCATGTACCTCACTGACTGTCTTCCCCGTGCAATGCATATTGTAATTGCGCACGAAACCATCAAACTCATTGTTAAGGGATCTGTTGATAAGGCCAATTTGTATGTCATTGGGGTAGACATAGTTAAGTCGCCCCAGCTGGTCCATGTAACTCATCATTTCCAGGCAGTGGGCGCTTACAGGTTTCCCTTCTCCTTGCTTGCAACTATGAAGAGCATCTATCAGATCATACAGC
This sequence comes from Chrysanthemum seticuspe, assembly GCA_019973895.1. NCBI lineage: Eukaryota > Viridiplantae > Streptophyta > Magnoliopsida > Asterales > Asteraceae > Chrysanthemum > Chrysanthemum seticuspe. The sequence goes on along the minus strand of BPTQ01000003.1, from coordinate 209,031,960 downwards.
TCTACAGTCACAGGCTTTTCAAACAACCTTTGCAATTCTTCAAGCATGAGATTAGGGAAGTAATTTTCAAACTGCTTTTGCAAGTTTGGATTCATACTCCCGAGCATAATGCAGGCGACCTCATTATACTTGTCATACTCATATTGCCATGCAGCTCGTGCTTCAGCAGTAGCATCAGCTGGAGGTTCAGGAGGATAAGGCGTAGTCAAATAATTGAGTCTTTTGGCAACCATCAAGACAATTATGAGTTGCCGATACCAATCATTGAAATTCGCGCTACCAGTCAATTTCTCTCGATCAAACATAGATTTGAACGACGAGGCTAGTGCAGTAGATTCAGCTTGAGCCATTTCTACAGAAATAAAAGTTCAAAAGTTAGTACTTTCGATAAGTAAACATTCAAGAAAATAAAATACCCTTTGGTCAATATTCATATTAACCATAGTATTTTCCTTGAATTTTGGATCCTCATTATCATAGTTTCACCACATCAGTTGATCTGCTAGTGGTGAAAGTATAGAATAAGTAATTGTTGAAAAACAGACAAACAAGTTTTCAATTCCAAAAGTTATGGGATTTACAATTTTGCCAAAACAATTAATGCAAAACGTAAGCATGTTTTATCCCATCTTATGCCTTAAGTCATAGGTCTCACTAACTAACTTAATTAAGTTGTCTAATTTAGAAACTGCAAATAATTAAGCTGATGTCTCACACAACAAAATAATTCACCTTGTTATTATAATCTAGATCAAGGTCTCACATAACTAAATTACAACTTCAAGTGTTTCATATCATTAGATGGCATAAACTTAAATTTTAAAGGGTATAATTTTTGACGTGTAATCAAAACTTATGTATAAAGAAGCATGCATACAACTTTATAGCATAAAATTTTCGAAAAAACTTACATGAGATTTTAATTGCTAAGATTGAATTCTACAAAGTTTTAATCGATGCGTTGAGAAACTTACAACTTTGCACTAAGATGCTTCGTACATTGAATGGTTATACTAGGTAGCTCCAATCGAACTCACAGGGGGCAGAGGACCAGGTAAGCGCTAAAGCATAACCTTAGACATCCTTTCAGTGTGACTGTGAGCACTTCTTAATTAACCCCTTTATAGTTTGTTCTAGTGGGTGAGCCGTTCTAACCATTTAGTACAGTCGCATCAATCGATTAAAAGTTCAAGAATTATTCTTAGATAACAAATCAGTTTCGCCATTATTTAGTTCATTTAATTTTCTATTCCAAAAACCCTTTTTGCTTACTAACATGTCAAACAATACATAAACAAAAAAGCATTTTAATAAAAAATTAAATACACTCAAATAATATAAACATATAACTAAACAATTTAACATATGTAAAAATAAGGGAAAATTCTAAGAATGCATTTTTCGCTCAAGGTGTCATCACTTTTTAGGAAAAAAGTTTGGGTATTTCCAAAATAAACTTTGAGACTTGCGACTTTATCCTTCCAATGTAATAGTGACACGTGTCCTGACACTTTTCAGATTCCAATCATTTTCGTACCTATGAATTTTAGTCGACTAATATCCAGCGACTTTTTAAGATTCGCGCGATTTTTTTTTTTGATATTTTCGAGAAAAAAGTCAAACTTTAAAAAGTAATATTTTATTCCTTTTGCTTCTTCCCAATGTCGAGCGACTTAAGCGAATTAATTTTAGCGGTTTTTGGCCAAATAGTAGTTTTGTACTTTTTTCCAATTTTTACACCACGGTAAAAATACTTTTTACTTATCACATATCTTTCCTAACCAATGAATTAGAATAACACATACATTACACCCCCATTACAAAATTACTCCTACAAGTCAAGAACCATCGTCTTCTCGAAATCCTGCAAAAAAAATGTTTCGTATTCGGGTATGTTTTTTTATGTTGATATATATAAATTGTTCGTATATTTGTTTTTCCCCTTATTTATTTGAAATTAATCATGTTTAATAGTAGTTTTGCAACAACAATTTTGTTTATTTAAGTTAGCAAAAGGTTACAAAATTGTGTTTGGGTTTGTAATTTATCTGGTGTCTGAGATGTGATTCTTTGTTGTTCTACCTTTTTGAAAGTATACTTGGCATTTGTTACAAAATTGTAGTGTGAGGCTTGGATGATTGAATGCAGTTTTGTTACTCCCCTTATATGTTATTAAGTAGAGTATTTTTTATTTTATTTTATTTATTTATTTATTTATTTTATTTTTTCATTTGTAGAAATATGAGGCGAAAATCATCATCAGAAGTAAACCAAACTACTTTTCTTTAATAAAATCCAAGTTGGATAAAAATCGAAGGAAGTTGTTTAGGGAAACTTGTTTCGGTAAATGGTTGGACCTTTCTTATTTTGACCACGAAGCACATATGATAGATTATGTTTTACAAAAACAATGTTATCCGAATGAAAACCATTATGATATGCCGATTGTATATTATATTGATGACCGTCCCCTTCATTTCGGTCGTCCAGAGTTTTCGCTTATCACTGGTTTTAATTTTGGAAAAGTAAGTTTTGAAAAATATGGATCTGGACACCTCAATTTTATGTCAAGGATTTTCCCAAAACATTCAGGTTCAAAAATTACAAACTTAGATATTCTTGGCCTAATTGAGGATGAAGAGGCATTTGGTATCATATGCGACGAAGATGCAGTACGTCTTTGTCTATTGTTAGCTTTGGAGGTTATCTTCATGGGCAGATTATTGGTTCAGGAAGTTGATGTTTCTCTCATGCGATTAGTTGAAAACCTAGATGATTGGGATGCCTTTCCATGGGGAGAGCATATTTGGAGGCATTTGTATGATGAAATTTTGGATGTTGCAGATAAACACAAGTGGGATTTCCTTCAAGGTATTAACAAAGACCACAAGTTTGTTCCAACCTATACACTGTCAGGATTCGTTTGGGCTTTCAAGGTTAATATTTTATATATCAATATAAACTGGATTCATTTTGTGTATCAATATTTTATGCTATTATTTTTTATTGAAATTCCAAAATCCGTATAGATTTGGATACTGGAGTCTTTTGAAAGAAGCATTCTATGGTGGAATAAAGTTCCTGATATTATGCCAAGAGGAGTAGCGTGGTCAAAGAATACACCCTTCAAAAGATCTGATTATAAGTTTCTTTTTGGAAAGGTAAAAGTAATATATAAAATTTTCTTATTAATGCAATCTTTTTTTCTACATTAATGCAATCTTTTATTGAACATTATTATTTGTTTTTTAAGGATTCGAATCCTGTTAAAGAACTGACACCGACAATAGCTGAGAGGAGATCTGATTGGTATATAAAGTTTACGGCATTTTTCCATGATTACATACCTAGAACTCCACCAGTGAAAACAACACATCTCTACGACGAGTGGTTGAAGAAGATGGCCGCAGCACGCAAACGTGGCAAGACTGAAAGGAAACATTTACCTATTATACGCAGGAGTGAGAGCAGTATAATAGAGATCAGCATAACACAGGATCGTGTTATTACAGAGTTAAATAAGCGTTTGTTCAAACTTGAGACAATTATTCAGGTTATTTAAGCATTTGTTCAAACTCATATACCCATCAATAATCACACGAATACTGATAATAATATACGTCCCTTTTTTCAGGTTCTTGCTCGAGAAAGAAATGGGGTAATATATCCTTCATATACTCTAGCAGTGGATACACGAAATTTACAAAAACAACCCTTCAAGTATTATCAGGAACCTGCTAGCAGTGGATTGAAAACCTCTAGCAGTGGTTTCATATACTCTAGCAGTGGATACACAAAATTTACAAAAACATCCCTTCAAGTATTATCAGGAACCTGCTAGCAGTGGATTGAAAACCTCTAGCAGTGGTTTCATATACTCTAGCAGTGGATACACGAAATTTACAAAAACTGCCCTTCAAGTATTATCAGGAAGCTGCTAGCAGTGGATTGAAAACCACTAGCATTGGTTTCATATACTCTAGCAGTGGATACACGAAATTTACAAAAACAGCCCTTCAAGTATTATCAGGAACCTGCTAGCAGTGGATTGAAAACCTCTAGCAGTGGTTTCATATACTGTAGCAGTGGATACACTAAATTTACAAAAACAACCCTTCAATTATCCATTATCTTTCGTATATATCCTTTTTATAAATACTTGTTTTCATTCTTAGGAGAAATTGGAGTTAAGTAATGATCTACGGCATCTTAGTGCACAGTTTTGTGATGAGCTTAATCATGATTTTCTTGACTTGTTTGAGTCAAGTCAGTCAAGCATTGATACTAGTTCATCAGCGCGGCTAGATGAATTTTCTGATGACGATCTTGCAAAGGTAATGTACAAAATCAGTAAACAAGTGTAAAACTCTTTCCGTAGCATAACATATCATAACGATAGGTTATTTATAAACGCTGACAGGAATTTATTATCCAAGAAGAATTAATGTTGCGACATGAAGAATTAGAAAGTGCCCGGTTAAAAGAGCAGCAGTTGATGCAACAAGAGAAGAGGTTGAGGATGGAAGAGGACAAGTTGATAATGAGGGAAGAGGAAAAGAGGTTGCAGTATGAAAATGAACGAAAGAAAAGGGGAGAAGCAATCATGAACTCAGATCATATGAAAGCCAGTAGAGCGCGTTTTGCAGTTTCCAAGAGGAGTGAACAACGTTCGGGTGAAGCAAATTCGTATTATTGGACCAATGCATATGCTGAAAAGAAAAGACGATGCTCTAGCTTACCTGATCCAGATATGAGTGAAAAACTTAAATTTGTCACGCCTTGGGTTGAGGTATGAAAAATACTTCTTGACAACCTTTTAAAATATATCTTGTTAATGACAAATGATTATAAGTTTAATCGTTTCATATACTAGGATCTTGCACGCTGCACCAATGTTGTCAACAGAGTTCATTTTACAAATGAATTTGATGAATTTCTTGGACAAATAGGACCACTTAACTGCAAGTTTCCTTGGTGTGACGATGTGTGTGTGGATAGAAGGTTTTGGGAAAGTTTGGTTTGCTTAGACCCGCCTAGGAAAGGTTGGCTAAGGGATGAGGCAAGTACTCATACAACTGTACATACAGAAATGATTTCTTATAAAGTTTATCACACTCATTCATGTTTCGAAATTTACAGCACATAGAGTTGTGGGTTAATTACCTTTGGCATGTTAGGCCCGATACGGCTAATTGGGCGATGGTTAGTAGCTATTTTGTTCAGCTTCTGTTACAAAATTCTTTGCCGTTGTGGTATGCTAATGGTGAAAGATACTCTATTCCATGGTCTGACGTTAAGCACGTAAGTAACGATATATATATACATATATATATCTATATATATATATATATATATATATATATATATATATATATATATATATATATATATATATATATTTAATAATGCTGATTAGCTTTTGCCATATATTGATATTATGTTTGTGACCCAAACGTTGTAGGTTTTCATGCCGATTAATGAAACTGACGCTCATTGGTTTCTTGCCCGTTTGGAGATAGACACTGGCATTGTTACCTTTTATGATAGCGGTCAAACTTTTGAAGAGGAATGGCGAGAGTTTTATATCAAACTGAGGGAGTGTTTACAGGTTTGGCTATTTATTCATATGTCATAAGAATTACTAGTAATACATAACCGTTTAACCAGCTTTTAAAACATTAGTTTTTTTAAGACAGTGCTACTTTTGTCCACAGCAACAATTACCTGAGGTCCTAGCACAAGCGCAAGTATTTGAGAAGAAAGGCATTGATCCGGCTAGTTATTTCATTACATTTACTATCGCTGAACAAGTACCGAAGCAGGCCGGGATATTTGGTGATTGTGGTATTTGGGTATGTATTTTTTTATACCGCTTGGCTTTTGGTCTACCATTGGATGTGAAGGATCGTATTCAGGCTGCGCTTTCATACCGTGAACAAATGGCTAGTTTTTTTTTTTAAACACCGTGTTTGTGTTTAGCTATGTTCTATTTTTGTTGATGTATTACTTGAAACAAATTGATAACCATATGCTCCCTTGAATGGTTTTGTATTGAACATGTTGTATTATACTTGTGTTCAAGCTAAGGTAGTGACGTTGCAAATTTGTTTACTAGTAATATTTTTCTATAAAAATAAGCAAAAAAATATTAAACACACACCAAATTATATATATACAAAGTAGGCCAAACCCATGCATGCTAGTTTACAAGTACTGTCCATTCGGTATGCATTACTCAACATTACACACTAGGCGACTTTTTTTGGGAGAGTTTGACTATATCTTAGATATATCATTTGAGTATGGCTGTAATGTACTTTTTAGACACTTTTTAACTGTTCACTATTTTGTACCTTTTGTATATTTTGTACCTACTAACCAAAACTACCCCATATTTTATCTTGCATATATTTTCTGTTTTTCAGACTGCTACTAAATATGGCATCAGAAAACACAGAATCAAAGGGCTGTTATGAATTATGGTATCAAGAATGGCTGTAAGTTTGTCCATTTACTTTTTCTCTATTAAATTTTATTCAACAAGGATTTTGTTTTGCTGAATTATATCCATTGTTACACAGAATGTCTGAAAACAGTCAAGATCTTGGGTTTGATGTTTATCATGGCAGTCAGTTTTTTTTTACCCCTTAAGTTATTTAGGTGGAGATGTTTTACATTTGAGGTTACCTAGGTTGAGTAGGTTATCGTATTCTCAAATATGTGACATGCTATTGAAAGAAATTAAGGAGGATATTTGGGCTTGGTATTTTTGTCTTCCAAGTAGTAGTCTGGAGCAAGGGTTGACCCTTGTAGAAGATGATAATGATGTCAAGAAACTGTATGACATGGCTGAGCTCCATGGTCTAGTTGAGATCTATGTTTGTCATCAGCCACAGGTTCATTTAGTTACTTACTATCACAAGAACTTGTCTTTTGATTCCTCAGACGATGATCTGACGTTTAAAATTAAAAGTCACGAAAAGAAAAAAAAGATGTCGACTGTCTGTCGTTTGAAGAACTAATAGCATGGGAAGAAGAGGAAAAAAATTCACCAGCCTACCTTAGGACACCTTATATCAAGCCTTTTGTTGAAGCTAGTTTATTCAGAGGAAAGTCTGAATTTGGTGGTAATAATGACCTTGAATACATTCCTCCTTGTTTAAGGACTACAGTCTGACCTTATGTGTCGGATGACTTTGAAGATTCTTGGACACAGAACTCCACTGTTACCGAGTGTTTGTCAAACGAACGTGGGTTCGAGATTAGTCCGTTAAGAGGTAAGAACCTTTTGAACGACTTTGAGGCTGCTGATAATCATGACCTTCAGGATCCACATTCTACTAGTTTACTCCCATCTATTCAAAACAGCCCTTTAAAGTGTAAGAGGTTTTTTAATGACATTGATGGCCTTCCTACAGTTGGAAGCTCAACTGTAGTTCAATATGTGTCCAAGAAAAGTCGTTTTGAAACTGGTACCTTGAAATCTAGGAGATTATTTGATGAATTTGAAGAAGTTGGTAGTAATCAATCTGATGATATGAAGGGTGATGAGGCAATCAGTTTGGTTAATGATCAAGTGATAGTTGCAGATTCCACAGCTGATGGTTCCATGTCATACCCAGCCTCTTCTGATCCAAGTAATTCGAAGGTATTATGAAGGCTACCATGTGGTAGTTATTTGATCTTCCAGGGTGGTATGTACCCTGTTAAACAATTTGTATTTTTGTTCCTTTCCTTGCATGATGACTAGTTAGTGTATGTTACAAACTACACTAACTAGTCATCATGATGAAACAATTTATTTTCATTATGTGGTGAAGGCTTGTTAGTGTATGTTACAAACTAGTATGTGATGATGCTTCTACTACCATGTGTATGTTACATTGCAATTATTATGATTAAATATGCTGATGTCTATCAGCACAACTATCTCGATAACAAAACTACAACAATCATCTCAATAAATTGTTTCATAGATAAGATTTTCCACACAACCATTACATTGTTAAAATTTAGACTCATAACATTTATTATTGAACTATTACATCCATTCAAACAGTACTGCTAGAACCACATCCTTCTTCAGTTGATTTCCTTTCCTTGAGTTTTTCAAAGTACCCTTCCAGTTCTTTAATCCTTTTTGCCAATGCCTTAACTTTTTCTGGTGTAATGCCATCTTGGTTCTCCTTACACGTAATATCACCATCTAGTTTTTTCTTCTCAGATAAATCTAAAGCCATTGTGGATTGTTGTACGTGTGCCATCAAATTGTCATTAGCATCCTCTTTCCTGTTTGGCACTTGTTCACAATTACCTTTTCCAGATAAGTTCAAAGCCATTGTGAATTGTTGTATGTGGACTATAGAATTGACTGTATTTATGCTTATTTTGTTGACTTGTGTTTAGGCGGGAAAATTATTTTGGCGGGATAATAGATAAGCGTATTTTTAACCGATATAGTATGAGCGACTTTTTTAAAGCGATTTATGAAACACTAAAACCTTATCTTTTAGCTATTTTGGGCCACATTCAATCTCTACCCGACCAGAACCCTTGCTTTTTTGGTGCAACTGTCAATTTCGTTCAATTATTAAAATTGAATTTCTGAAAAGGTTCGTGATCCTTTATTGTCATGGTCCCCCATATCAATATTGACTGTCTTTTATGTTTGAATATTCATCATCAAAATTTTAGCATTAACTAACCTTTACATGCTTGTAATTGTTTATAAGGTAATCATGGCCATCGAGTTTGTGGTGCGACCAAACAGAAATTTTTACCCTGGGTTTCTTGAGCTTCCTCGATTTGTTGACCGTGCTTTCAATGGGAATCGTCATTTCTATTTAACTGGAATACAAAGACAACGGAAGAAAGTAAGGATTATTGCTCAGTTAGGAGGTCCCATTAGGATTGTAGGTAACAAATGGGTAGAATTTGTTCATGAAAACATGTATACGGATGTTCACATGTTACACTTTGTTCAAGAAGGTGATGACTCTTTTTACGTTACTGGCTATGATTCTAAAGGGTTGGAAGTTGAGGATTATGCTGGTGTAGAAAGTCGTCATATAAGGTTTCAGAGTTATCGGCTGCCATACCCTCAATTTCCACAGGTTATTTATAACAACTCATTTTTTGTTTACGTTTATTTAAGAATACGTGTATTTTGTTACTGTGTATGTTATAATTGTTAATCAGCAGATGGTGTTTCAGACATTGCCCGGTAATTTTCTAGATGGTATTGGGTTGCGAGGTACTGTTGTTGTTGTTGAAGGAATGGAGTTTAATGTGGATGTTACTTGGGGCTATGAACGAGGTCATGATCCTCGTGTTTTGTATGTTATGGATGATGAGATGTGGTCGACTGCTCTTCAATATTCCGATATTGAATTTGGCGATGTTATTGTTTTTACTAAATTGGCAAAGAATAGGTTGAATATAACCGTGTTTGGTTTCGAAGGTGGGGCAAAGATACAGGGGCAGTTTCTTGGTGTGACGCAATTGTTTTTTCCACAAAATGATCTTGATAACGAAGATGGAAGTAGGCTTGAAATCTCATAATCATATTCAATTATATCATAGCATTTATCTTTAAGATTTATTTTGATATTTTTGAAACAGGTGATGAGCGAATGCAACACATTTGCCAATGGATTGGTCACCTTGATCATTTTGGTGAGCGAACTGATGTCTTTTACAGAAGGTCTACTGAAATTCTTCCGTTATGTAAACTTGTAAGTTTGTGTTTTGTGTGCACTTTGTTGTCTATGCATTTATGTAATTATATATAATTTTTGTAATTGTTGCACACCAGGATATTCCAAACCATTTTCTTCAGAATCATCCTATGCATTTTTATCAAAATGCACTTTTTAGGAATGATGAAGTCGAATACATGATGCAAATTCAGATTGAGTATCATAGAGACAATCCATTCCGGTTGAATCATGTTAATGCATTAGGTGACTGGACCTACTTTTTTGAAGATTGTGAGTTTGAGCATGGAAAGATGATAAGGTTTAAGTTCATGTATGTAGAGTCTTATGATGGTTTGGTGTATCCTGTTTTCCATATTTGTTAGGAAATCAGATAAGGTTTAATTTCATGTATGTAGATTGTTATGACATTTTCTCTATATATTTTGTTGGGTTACATGAACAAACTTTTCAGTGGTTAAAGAGTGTATATACTTGTATTCGATTGGACTGTTTAGACTGTTACAAATTTTAACACTTTATGGTAAGTAGGACTTTCACAACACAACCATTATGTTGTAATCCTTCATATTAGTTCATAATATCACTATTTTTCCACTACTTTTGGTAGATGTAATCTTGGTCAACAGATTGGAGTGTCGTTGGTGTATCCACTGCTAGGACATTTCAAACCACTGCTAGAGTTTATGAAACCACTACCAGAAGAATGAATCCAATGCTTGAATTAAACCACTGCTAGAGTTGATGAAACCACTGCCAGAAGAATGAATCCAATGCTTGGATTAAACCACTGCTAGAATTAAACCACTGCTAATACATTTGTTTAACCACTGTTTGTATATTGTAAGGCTGGTTCCAGTCGCGACCTGGGACGAACTGGGACAACCTGCGCCACGTCACATTTCTCTCTCCAACGACCCAAGAAAACTTTTATTTTAAAATCATTTTTAACATAAACTAAAATTTCATTAATAATTAAAATGTTACAATGCTAAATAAAAACAATCCGAAATACGTAAATCATAAATCTAATCAGAATGCTCCCCGCATGCAGAGTCATACGACGGAGTACGAGAACGAGCAAATCCCTCCAACCGAGCCAAATCTTCCTCGTCTACAGCATCGTCTACACCATCGTCTTTGTTCTCCCGATAGCTCCAACTTATTTTGGTACTGGCGTTGTTCGTTATATTCGAAACACACCGCCACAAGTTGTCAGCAACCTCGCGATCTTTGCGTGCTTGATCTTTCAAAAATTTGTCGATCACAGCTTTTCTTTCAATGGTAATGTCGTTGCAAATCTGGTAGTTTTGTCTCATTTGTTCCTTTTCCGCCTTTGCCTGGTCAAACAATTTGATGACGCTTATAATAGCGTTTTTTCGAGCCGCATCGTCGATATTGCATTGATTTTGAACGTACACTTGCATATCTTCAACAGAATGGGGGAGACGGCAAGCCATATTAAATCTTGTGGGAAGTATTTTGATCTTCAATTGTGTTTGAAATTGTGTGTTAAAAAATGTGTTTGAGGTGAAGTTGGTATTTATAGAGCGGTAAAAATTGTTTTGAAAATGTTTATTTTTGTTTTTTTTTTGTTTTTTTTTTTATATATTTACTGACCAAACGGTTGTTGCTTTTAGGGGAAATATTTATTGCATACATTTATACGACAACTGTAATGTACTATCACATATCCCAAAATATTCAGAGAAACTTTTTAAAAGCGCCTTTTTTCAATTTAGCGATTTATGATACACTAATAGTTTGTCTTTTATCTTTTTGTTCCCACATTCACTTCCTACCGACCAGAACCCTATCTTCTTAATAATCTAATACAACTGTCGTTTTCGTTCGATTATTAAAATTGAATTGTGCGAAAGGTTCGTCATACTTTATTGTCATGGTCCCCCATATCAATTTTGCCTATATTTAATGTTTCAATATTCGAACCTAATTAGGGTTTACATTTAAAATTATTTTTACTTTTTAAAGTATTGTATTTTACGTGTTCCTGTAACAGGATGGCACCTATTTGGAGTTCAGATCCTCGTTACCTGTTTGACGTTCATCTTTTGGGGGAGTTTTATTTCCAACCGTTGAGGTATGAAAATGGGGGTGTTTTTTATTGGAGTTTGTCCAAGGATAGGAAGGTGGACTATAATAGTATGTGCCAGTTTCTGAAAGAACATACTGAGCTAAATTTCCATTCGTTGTTTTTCTGTTTACCACAATGTCAATTAGAGGTAGGATTGAAACTAATAGAGTGCGATAGGGATGTGGCTGCCATGTATGACCTTGCTGATCGATATGGGAAGTTGATGATGTATATGGCACATAATCCCCAAAACTTATTTGATTTTTATTATCAAAATCTTAACTTTTGTGATTCTGAAGATGATTATACAACCAAATTGATTATACATGGAAGAAGATTAAAAGATGCAAGCAATATGACATATGATGAGCTTATTGCTTGGGCTGAAGAAGAAGCAAGCGTCCTTATTGATGTTGATGTCGATATGTCTGTTAGCCATAGGGATGTAGTTGCTAAGCCTAAGGTTAAGCGTAAGTTGGTTTTCATTGAAGAGCAAGATAAAGCCTTTGCAGGCGATCGATAAAAAAATTAAGGTGGTGCAAAAAAAAAAAAAAAAAAAAAAAATCAAATCAACGCTATTTCTGAGCTGTTAGATTCTACTTTGTGACACATACATCTAATAAACCAGGCGATATATGTGTCACAAAGTAGCATTTAGCAGCCCAGGAATATCGCCGTTTTTTTTTTTTTTTTTTTTTTTTTTTTTTTGGGTTTTTGTTTATAGCAGACACTTATATTTTACCTGGTGCGTTAAAGTTACCAATTAATTCATATCACACTTACCACGACACGTATCCATATCGATTATACCTTTTTTTGATGGTGTAGGTTATGTTTTCAACACTACGTTACAAGCCAGCATATCAACGGAGCAGGTTATAACACATGTATGTTCCCACAAAAGTACTTAGACAAACATAAATAAGTAAGTGCATATATATCCAACAAAATTAACCTTAATTGGTTTATAGAACATCCATAAGCATAAACATAAACATCATACATTCCTAACCATATACTAAACTCAAAACATATATGAAGAAACCAGTTCAGTACACCATAGACTTGAGCTTCTCAATGAATGACATAAGCTCCCTTGTTCGCTTCTGCTTGTTCACAACCTTCACCAACATGTTAGCAATGTCTGCCAAATCTTCATTTTGCAAAATATTCAACTGTGAAATACTTTGCACACATGAATCAAAGGGATACAAAAGCTCCAACTCTGCAATCACGAAATCCCTCTCGGTAACACGAGACCTAATATCTTGGGCTTTTTTGGTTAATTCTGCTTCGTCCACCCTAGTGACAGTAACCTCCCTACTAAACTTCTCCACCATCATGTCTCTAACGAGACTAGAACCAGCAGCAGCAGCTAACTCCTGGCAGAAAGGCATTTTTGTAGTCATTTTCTTCTTTTGGTTTCTTTTTTGTTTTTTTTGTTTTTTTGTTTTTTTTAACAAAACAGCAGTTAAGATAGCCCTTTGGTTTATGTGTGTTTTTATATTAGTTATAAGGTCTTGATATGATAGCCACGCATAGTTATTATGGCATTTTGACTTATAAGCCATATTGATTTGATTTGATAGCCAACTTGAACCAAAATAAGTATACTACACTACTTGATGAATTTGTTTACTTGAGGAAATGTTGAACCTTTGTTTCTCTTTAATTTGACAGGTTTACTTGAGGAGACGTGTTTAAACGTATTGCAAACGTGCATGGACTCACAATAGTTGTATTGCTAAATTGTATATTCGACAATTGTATTTAAGTGGGCTACTTTTATATGTCTTTATTTAGTTTAGTTCCCTTTATTTTAAATTGTTGAGCGATATTTTATAAGCATGTATATCACCCAAGTATGTAGAAGAAAGTATGATCTTTATATACAAAAAGACATTTTTGGTACCCAAAAATATATATGCAATAAGACGTGTGTTTAATAGTACTATCACGTAATCCAATATATTCTGAGCGACATTTTTTAAAGCGCCTTTTTTCTTCTTATCGATTACTGCCCACTATCACATCGAAGCCCAACAATAACTCTACATTTAGGGCCCCTACATTTATTTACAAGTCAAATGCAAATCTTTTCCGCTTTGAGGTCAAACAACAATAAGTGTAAAAAAGTATTGTCACACAAACCAATGTATGCATCATGAATAGGACCTTTCACATAAACCGATGAATTCCAAGCGACCTTATTAACGCGCCATTTTCATCTTACCAACTTAAACCGAGTAGACAAACATATTTTGTTTTAGTAACCAAAAATTGGATACAAGGAATTATGAGGTTGATATTTTATTTTATGTTTTTATTTTAATTATGTCGATTATGCGATATAATTTTGCTTTTTTAATTCAACGTCAATGTAGGTTGTTTTGTAAAACACAAAACCCAATCAAAAGAGAAGAGATTGCGACGGTAAATATCTTGAGTGTTAATGTGCCACCAAACTCATATTAAGTTGCCTTAAACCTTGCACCCGCCTATATAACAGACCCCAATGCACACTTATCTCTTCACAATATCCCCAAATCTTCTTCACAAACCCTAAATTCTACCACAAACCCCAAAAATGCCATAAACCATAATTCACCACTAAAAACCATGAATACTAAACCAGAGGTTGTAAATCCAACCTCTTCTCCATCATCATCATCATCATCATCATCCAGTGATTTCCTTTAGTTCTTTCCATATCCTTATGATCCTCGACCTAAAAAATCACCTTTTCTCCCATCATCAAAAGATGATAGTGTAGAGAATCCAAGTGTATCTGCTGATGATTCTGATGACTACTATAAGGAGGGAACATCTTACTCCCAACCTTCAGCACCTCTGCCTCAATGCAGGCCTCGAGCAAGCAATCTGCCACTTCCTATGGGTAGAAAGGTGGTGCTTGGTCTTCCTGCACCTGGTTTTGGTGCATCAACACACATCGCATAGAAGAAATGCTAGGGAAGGGTGGATGGGTTGCATTTTGGTTGAAATACATGGAGGAAGCACAAAGGAGACCTTTATTTTTCTCCATCATCAACGTTTTCATCAATCCATCCTTCATACTTTTGACCCTTAGCATCTTCGTTATAGAAGTCTTGTAGCTCCAGCCATCGGGATAGAACGAATGGGTGGTTATGCAGGACTTCACAAACGCAAATCCAGCATTTAGTGTGATAGATGTGAGCAGTCATGCTCATCTTCACTGCTCTTTAGATGTTGGAACAGATGATATGCACTAGATTAGGTTTAGTAGTAGTAGAAATATTAGTAGGAGATCATGTATAGCACTTTGGATTTGTAGTTGCATTTGAAGTTGATTGGGTTTTGTAAGTTGTAAGCTGTAAATTGTTTCATGAATGAATGAATGAACAATTTGACTTCAATCTCTTCTCTTTAGAACTTTAGCTTTGTGAGTTTTTATGGAATAAGATGTGGGATTTTGAAATTACCAGTTTGGATTGGTTAGGGTTTATGTGGAGCGTCAATTGGAAGTGATTTGAAGATCAATTACTTCAACTGGGAGTGATTTGGGGGAAAAAATAAGTTTGCATCAAATTTACAAAACACACCCTTGAAGACTGCATTACCATGAAATTGCTAGCAGTGGATTTCAAACCACTAGCAGTGGTTTGATAAAGTATAGCAGTGGATACATCAAATTTACAAAACAGCCCCGCAAGTATAAATTATCAGGAAAACCACTGGCAGTGCATTGACAACCAAAGGCAGTGGTTTGATAGACAATAGCAGTGGATACATCAAATTTACTAAACAGCCCGTCAAGTATACATTAAGAGGAAGCTGCTATCAGCGGGTTGAAGACCACTAGCAGGGGTTTCATAGACGCTAGCAGTGGATATCTAAAATTTACAAAACAGCCCCCCATGTGGTACATTAAGAGGAAGCTGCTAGCAGCGGGTTGAAGACCACTAGCAGGGGTTTCATAGACGCTAGCAGTGGATATCTAAAATTTACAAAACAGCCCCCCATGTGGTACATTAAGAGGAAGCTGCTAGCAGCGGGTTGAAAACAACTAGCAGGGGTTTCATAGACGCTAGCAGCGGATACATCAAATTTACAAAACAGCCCCCCAAGTATACATTATCAGGTCAAGTACAAGAAAGAAGGAAAATCACGTGCTTATATTTACGACTTACATTTTTTTAAAATAATTTGTAATATAAGTGTAAAAAAGTATTGTCACACAAACCAATGTATGCATCATGAATAGGACCTTTCACATAAACCGATGAATTCCAAGCGACCTTATTAACGCGCCATTTTCATCTTACCAACTTAAACCGAGTAGACAACATATTTTGTTTTAGTAACCAAAAATTGGATACAAGGAATTATGAGGTTGATATTTTATTTTATGTTTTTATTTTAATTATGTCGATTATGCGATATAATTTTGCTTTTTTAATTCAACGTCAATGTAGGTTGTTTTGTAAAACACAAATACAAATTAGACTAAGATTGACAACGTCATAAACAAAAGTAGTTACACTTAACTAGTACACACATAACCCACCATAACTAACCTAAACAAAACATAAACCCTAACATGAAGGCTTCACAAATTCAAAGGACCATTGACTCAAGATGTTCAATGAAGGATAACAAAGAAGAAACGCGAGCACGCCTTTCTAAGATGGAGGTCTGCTTCCTTACAATCTCAGCCCTATCTTCAATTTGCATCCTTCTCATGTGCCGAACAGACGCAACAGACGAGTTAGTTGGACCCACAACCAACAGCTCTCCAATAAGCACATCCCTACGTTGTACACGAGCGGTTAGCTCGTCAATCTTCTCTTGCAGATCTAATTCATCCCGAACAGTATCCCTAACTTCTCCCCAATATTCCACAATCATCATAGCCTTGACAGATCGAGAGTTTGCTGTACGGGATAGTTGATCCAAGAGGGGAAGACGGGGGTTGGACATTGTTGTTGTTGGTTGAGATGTTTTTTTTTTTTAGAGATGATTAAAAATAGAGTGTGGAAATATAGAGTGATAACCACAAAATGTGTTGGTAGTTGTGATAGGAGTTGTTAAATAGAGTGGAATTATAGTAGTTTTAAAATAGAAGTGTAAACCGTATATTATTTAAGTGTTTGGTTATTTGACACGTTGCAAATTATTTTAAAAAATCGTATATTACAAATTATTTTAAAAAATCACAAAACGAGACACGTATATTACAAATTATTTTAAAAAATTGTAAGTCGTAAATATAAACACGTGATTTTCCATCTTTCTTGTACTTGACCTGATAATGTATACTTGGGGGGCTGTTTTGTAAATTTGATGTATCCGCTGCTAGCGTCTATGAAACCCCTTCTAGTTGTTTTCTACCCGCTGCTAGCAGCTTCCTCTTAATGTACCACTTGGGGGGTTGTTTTGTAAATTTTAGGTATCCACTGCTAGCGTCTATGAAACCCCTGCTATTGTCTATCAAACCACTGCCTTTGGTTGTCAATGCACTGCCAGTGGTTTTCCTGATAATATATACTTGGGGGGCTGTTTTGTAAATATGATGTATCCACTGCTATACTTTATCAAACCACTTCTAGTGGTTTGAAATCTACTGCTAGCAATTTCATGGTAATGCATACTTCAAGGGTGTGTTTTGTAAATTTGATGCAAACTTATTTTTTCCCCCAAATCACTGCCAGTTGAAGTAATTGATCTTCAAATCACTTCCAATTGACGCTCCACATAAACCCTAACCAATCCAAACTGGTAATTTCAAAATCCCACATCTTTTTCCATACCAACTCACAATGCCGTCGCAGTATTCCAACACCCATAACCTAGTTGCTTACTTAAAAAAAATAATCAATGAGATGGTTTTCATGAGATGATTGATTTTATCAACCACAGTAAAATTCAGTTTGCATTAACTGTAGCACCCACAATTCTCAAAGACTATATACATGATTTTTGGGGTAAAGCTGAGATACAGGAGCGAGATGGATTTGAGGTGTTTAGGACTGTGGTGGATGATAATGAGATTTTGGTGGATGAGGAAGTCATTAGAGGTACGTTGAAACTCAATGATGCTAATGGACTAGTTAATCTTTCTGATAATGATATATTTTTAGGTTTAGAAAGATTAGGTTATACAAGAAGGGGAGACAGGGTAAAATTTTTGAAATGTATGTTTTCTCCCGAATGGAAGTTTTTAATTCACACCTTGCTGATGTGTCTGAGTAGTAAGACCACTGGGTTTAATGAATTTCCCTCCAAAATTGCAACTGCTTTAATTTGTCTATCTGAAGGGAGGGAATTCAATTGGTCTAGCATGATTTTTGAAGGGTTTTTGCAGAATATTAGGAAGAAAGGTAAATATTACTTGTATCCTAGGTTTGTTCAACTTATTGTGGGTAGCCAAATAGCAGAACCTGTTGAACATAATACAAAGTATGAGGTGCATTATATGCATCCTAAGGTTTTTGCTCATATGAGGAACCAAAATCCTAATTTAACAATCCCAAATGTTCCATTGTTCCCGCATATGATTAATTTACCTGTCATTCGTGAGTTTGATGATGTAAATGAACCCCAATTGACTGAACCTGAACCCACTGACACCGTAGTTCCACCCACTATTAGTCCGACTGTAACCACTGAAACCAACCTTGATGCTATGATAAGTTCACCACGCGCACCAGTTAACACAGGTCGAACTGAGGAAGGTATCTTGGAACATCAAAATGAATGGACGTATAATGATGAACATCAACATGATGCCTTTTCGAATGAACGACCAGTTAACACAGGTCGAGTTGGGGATGAAAATCGTGAACGATTAAATGAATTGACGGTTAAATGTACAAAAATGGAGAATACGATCAGAGAATTGAAGCACAGGATGTTTGTGATGGAAAAAGTTAGGGGACATGGGCGTAGTGTTGTTAGAGGAGTTAGGAGACATGGGCGTAGTGTTGTTAGAAGAGTTAGGAAACATACTAAGAAAGTGACATCCTCTCAAGATGTGGTTTTGGAGGACCAAAAAACACAGGGGACGACTGAAGGATTTGATTCAGGGGACGCTGCAGTTGTGCGTATGGATGAGGATGTGGATAGTGTAGATCATGGAGGGCAGTATGTGGTGTCTGATAAAGATGGGAATGAAGCTGTACTCGAGATCGTGAAGAATGTATTAGATGATATAGAGAAGGATTTGGTGCAGGACACATCCACTGATAGTCTTTCAGAACCCACCGCTAGAGTTGTGCGTATGGATGAGGATGTGGATAGTGTAGATCATGGAGGGCAGTATGTGGTGTCTGATAAAGATGGGAATGAAGCTGTACTCGAGATCGTGAAGAATGTATTAGATGATATAGAGAAGGATTTGGTGCAGGACACATCCACTGATAGTCTTTCAGAACCCACCGCTACAACTTCAACTGAGGTAACCCCACCAACTGATGTACAAGTTAAAGAGAAGGAATTGGTGCAGGACACATCCACTGCTCCAACTGATGCACAAGATAAAGAGGAGGAGGTGGTGCGGGACACATCCAATGCTAGTGTTTCTGTAACCTTAACCTCACCAGCTGATGTACAAGTTAAAGAGAAGGAGGTGGTGCAAGACACATCCACTGATCCCAATGATGCACAAGATAAAGAGGAGGTGGTGGTGCAGGACACATCCACTGCTCCCAATGATGCACAAGATAAAGAGGAGGTGGTGGTGCAGGACACATCCACTGCTAGTGTTTCTGTAACCTTAACCCCACCAGCTGATGTACAAGTTAAAGAGAAGGAGGTGGTGCAGGAGACATCCACTGCTCCCAATGATGCACAAGATAAAGAGGAGGTGGTGGTGCAGGACACATCCCCTGCTAGTGTTTGTGTAACCTTAACCCCAACAGCTGATGTACAAGTTAAAGAGAAGGAGGTGGTGAAGGACACATCCACTGCTCCCAATGATGCACAAGATAAAGAGGAGGTGGTGGTGCAGGACACATCCACTGCTAGTGTTTCTGTAACCTTAACCCCAGCAGCTGATGTACAAGTTAAAGAGAAGGTGGTGGTGCAGGACACATACTCAGAACCCACTGCTACAACTTGTCTATCTGAAGTAACGACACCAACTGATGTACAAGTTAAGGAGAATGAGGTGGTGCAGGACACATACTCAGAACCCACAGCTATAACTTCAACTGAGGTAACGACACCAAGTGATGTACAAGTTAAAGAGAAGGAGGGGCTGCATGAGACATCCATGGCTAGCGTAACCTTAACCCCACCGGCTAGTTTGAAAAGTGTAGTAGACAATAGAGTAGTCTCACACACTGCTATTACTACCACATCTACAATTGTCACAACTGCATCTGTTTCACCACCTAAATCAAAAGAAGTTGAGAAGGAGGCTGCCAGTACACTGATAAATTTAAGCAAAAGTTCATCAAACCCTACACCTACCATTGCACCGGCTCCTATATTTCTTAAACCAACTGGACCTAAACCCTTGACTACAAGTTTGACTATTGGTGAGCCTTTGAACAAGAAGGTGGCTCTACCAGATAATGGAAAGGGAAAAGGTATTGTTGAACCTGATATAAAGTTTAAGAATAAACAAGAGCAGATTGATTATGATTATGAATATGGTGTAAGAATGGAAGCTGCAGAAAAAGCAGAAATAAAAAGGAAAAGGCTAGAAGAGGAGGAAGCTAATCAGAGATGGATAGATGATTGGGAGGATTCACAAGCCTATCTTGAAGCTTCTAATAATATTGGGATTGAGTACACTCGTGAAGTGTGGGAAATGTTCTCTAATAATCAAAAAGCAAGAATCTTGGATGAATGGTTCACGAAGTTCAAAAAAGAGAAAAAGCAAGTCAAAAGAAAGAAACCTCCTACAAAGAGCGATATGAGAATTACATACATGAAGATTATCAAGAATTCAGGCATACATCTTGGTGTAGATCTAAGAACATGTTCAACAGAGAGGCTGAAGGAGCTTAGTCAGAAGTGTATGAGGGTTAATGAAGATCACATTCCTATGAATTCTGAGAAAGAAGCAGAATGGTTAAAGAAGCAATCCAGATATAAAAGACAAAAGGTGGACGAAGATTTGAAAAAGAAAGAAAGAACTAAACAGTATTTTAAGGAGACTAATAGTCCTAATCCTGAACCTATTAATCCTATTCCTTTAAAAGCAGTTCATCCTATTATCGATTGGCAGATTGTCAAACATAGAGGTAGAGAAGTAGTTGAGATTACAAGAGGTGATGGATGCAAATCCACTTATTGGTCATTTGGGATGTTACTGGATTGTTTGACTAGGAGTGATTTGGACGAGTTGTGGAAAGTAATGAAGTTCAGATATGGGAAGTTAGGTCCAAATGGAGAGTTAGCTAAGTTTGTGTGGGCTGCTATAAAGAGCATGTTTGAACCTGATCTTGAGGCTGAATATTGGTATGATTGTGAGGTGGTTGAATGGATTTTGTACTCATACTGCAAGGTTCATGGTGTAAAAACAAAAAAAGAGGATAGGTTTTTCATGTTCGTTGATAGGTATTATCCTTTATCAAAGAATGTGGCAAGACAAATGCTGGAAGCTAAACTCAGTTCAAGAGGAACAAAGGAGACACATCCTATAATTGATCCACTGTTTAAAAAGATAGAGAAGATTGCAGACCTACAAGGAACCTACTGCCAGTGGTGATTAAACCAATCCTAGAAGATTCAATCCACTGCTGATGTTAGAATGAGGCTAGTAGTAAAGGTCAGACGATACTTTAACAATGTGAATTTAATGTCTTCGATTGTTCAATTTTTGTTATTTTCGCAACCTCATTTTAAATTAGAATCCCATATATTCCATAGGTATACGTTGGATATGATGAAAAGACAGAAGATTCAAGACCATCCAACTATTGAACACAAGATAAAATGTGAGTAAAACTCCTACTTACTAGGAAACTTTATTGAATAAAGTATGTTACTAGGAAAGCACGCACGATATAACACTAAGTACTTGGAAATCAGATACATTATAGCACTAAATTCTTACTAGGGGCATATAGTAGTCTTAGTTACTAGGATATCACATACGACATAACAGTTAGTACTTCGCATATCGCACAGTGCTTATAGCGGCAACGTACCCTCAAGCTTATGAATAAAGAAATTCTTGTTTCGAGCACTCAGCTCGAGTTCTCCTGCCAAGATATTCATTTGCATCACTTTGTGTTCACTAAGGGCCTGCTCCTGCTTCAGAAAGTCAACAGTTTTTTGTGGCACCTTCTTACGCACAGTTGCCATCTCTTGAATAACGGCAGCCCTTTCACGATTAAGTCTAGCCAATTCTTGAGTTAGGATGTTCACCTTTCTTGCCAATTGAACATCTTCGATTGCAGCGGTACGGCAGTAGTAAATCATCATGTCTGTCCAGTTGTTAGTGTTAGCAGCGGCTCTTATCTCCTCACATTTAGGCAGACCTGACATTGTTTTTGCTTACTTATTTATGGAATGATGTTGTGTGAAAATATACTTGCAAGTTTGCTGTTAAATAGACAGATTGAAAGGTAAATAAACAGTCACATGCATACATTGACGTTACACTATATGCCTGACTCCTCTATGTTTTTATAGAAAAGAACAAAAAATGTGCACATGTTCAATAGTTTATTGTATAACATTCTCACAAAGTAACATAAAAAAACAATAAAAGAAAGCCACTCCTGTAGCTATTATTATTCAAGTAACAAACATTGAAAATTCTAAATGACTGATAAGTTGTGCTTCCATTGTGTTAAAGTTCAAATTGAAGTACTATAAATCGTCCAAATGAACAACATTTTCAGTCACAGGTTGTGACTGAATGTTGTTACGAACGATGTTTTCAGGAGTAGATGATTCACATTTCCATACGAAATCATTGTTTGATTGACCACTTGCTTCTCCCTGTTCGACCTCTACACGCGTCCTCTGTCCACCGTGTCGTTCTTGTTCCACTGCTTCTTCATTAGTTGTAGGGGTGCACGATTGTGAGTTTCTTTTACGCTTCTGACATGTGGCATTAGTTCAAACAACCATATCAGTAATAACATTAAAAATTATACACATTGAAATAAAATATAGAAACACACTTGCCTTGCTTGTCATCAACGGTTCAGTACATGACTGTCTTGTGTGTCCTGCCTTTCCACACCTGCCACAGGTTTTGCTTCCTGGCTCTTCCCCCTGTGATCGGATACATTTCTTTTCTTTGGGTCTTCCAGGTTGTCGCTTATCCATAGCAGGAGGTTTTACGGTTTGCAAGTCATCAGGAGTACGCCACAAGGATACATCTTTTAGAGGATAAACCCTTGCTTCGTATGTATTTTTTAGTGACGTTTTGTTAAACCAATCCATAGCCCAACTGCTAGTGTCAGTCATCCCTTCAACTCTAGACACAGCACAAACATGACCACAAGGTAGACCAGATAGCTGCCATTTGCGGCAAGTGCATTCTCTGTTGTCAAAGTCAACAATATGAACATGTTTCGGATCAGTGACTTGGTAAATCTTGTGCATCTCAATTCCGTTAACACCCCAATTAGCACTCTTTGCCATTCTATTGTTTACTTTTGCATTTGCCCATTCGCTAAGTTCATCAGTTGGAGCATCTGAAATAAAAAAAATAATAATACATTTTCATGCGACGTGCCAAATATGTAATAAACCAAGTATAATATACAGTTTTTTTAAGTTACCTTTGTATTTTGCTCGACGTTCAAAATACCATCTTTGTAGAAGCCTTCGGTAGTACTCCATTAGCTGGGTTATTGGAACCTTCCTAACATCTTTCGTTAAAGAGTTTACTGATTCAGCACTATTTGAGGTCAAATAATTGTACCTGTTTGCAGGGCAGTAAGCACGCGACCATTTATCAAATCCAGCTTCATCATTTAGTTTTTTATACACATCATGTTTTAATGATCGAATCTCAGAAATTGAAGCATCAAACTCCTGCTCTGTGTAAGCTTTGCATGTCCTCCAATATATAGCCTTCCACTTTCTAGTTTTCAAATTGCAGTTCATCATTAAATGCCGACAGCAAAAACCATGAAACGCGCTGGGAAAAACGGTACTACATGCATGTGCAATTGCCGGATGTCTGTCAGAGATGATGGCCAAATCTTTTACTTCACCAATGCATTCTTTAAGTTTGGTCAAAAACCATGTCCATGATTCATTGGTCTCACCTTGAGAGACACCAGTTGCAATAGGTATAATATGGTTGTTGCCGTCCATCCCAACAACAACCAGATTCGTACCAAGGTATCTCCCTTTAAGATGTGCGGCATCAATGATTAGCAATGGTCGCATAAAACGTAAGAAGCTCCGGATCTATTTTAAAACAATCAGAAATTTGCTTAATTAATAAAATTTTGATAACAATGAAGGTATTAATCATAAATAAAATATAATAGAATTTATGAAAAACTTACAGCAACACCGAAACCAATGAATACCATCTTAAACCGATCTGTCTCATCTGTCTCAATGTGAGTTACTGTCCCCTCATTTTCCAACTTTAAGTTATAGCAGTAATACGGCAACTGCTCAAAAGACTCCCTAGGACAACCGTTCAACAACTGTAATGCAATGTTTTTCCCACCCCAAGCTCGGTAGTAGGAAATGTCTACTTTCCAATCAACATTAAAATCGTTTTTTATGTCCGCACCCGTATATACCCGTTTGCAATTCCTCAATTTATCAACAAGTATGTGACCCAATAATTTTCGGGTAGCATTTCGATGATTAGGATGAATTTTTGTTCTGGAACATGTATGAGAGTCGTTAATGGAAGTAACATAGAAGTATCGGCTAACAACACTTTTTCGTGCGTTAATGTACCAGTTGCAACCTTCGACAAAACAAGCTACACTGTACCTTTTCTTACATGAGTTAGTAACTTTGTACTCAAACATATCAACCAACGCTTTTATTCCTATTGCATAAATGCATCCTTGCTTATCATCAAACCGACTACCCACCTTTAATTTAGATACTACAGGGTGTTTATGGTTACTTACCTTTTTAATTATGGGATCAGCTGAACTGGGTGGATCAGGGATATTTAGAAATGTTGTTTTCTGCCAACTAGGATGCACATCTACATTAACGTTTGCCCCTGCACCCTCGTTATTATGATCTTCAACTTTTGGTGTTTGAAAATCAGATTCTTGAGGCAACAAAGGAACATTAAGATCAATATCAAGAGTCTTAGAAGAAGTAGGCGGCTTTACCTCGGAAGATTTCTCGATAAGTTTGATGTATAGCGTCTGGATCAGGTGCTGCTTACAGCATATTTCATGAACGAAGAAAGAAACATCATCATCGTCACTCACATGAATTTTGGTTGAAGCGGACATGTAGTATAAACTGATGATCTTATCTTTAATCTGATATTTTTTAGTGAGATAGGTAATCAGCTGTAGGTAGGTGATGTTAACTGGAAGTAAAACTCCACGAATTGATGTCTCAAAATCCAAATAAAGTTTGAATTTTTGGGAATTAGCCGAAGTCATTTTTCTGGGTTTTGTGTTCTGGGATTTGTGTTCACTGTTCTAGCATTGTACAAAACAATAAACAAAAAAAACTTCGCTGAAAATAGGACCTTTAAGTCGCTCAATATAAAATTCGCTTAAACTTTTCCCTCCACAATATTCATTACCCGCTCATTCACAAAGTATATTTCCCGCCAAATAAGATGTGACTATACTATAAAAGCGTCAAGTTTACTCATTGGGTAAATAAAACAATGGCTCCCTCCTCTGCCTCTACCTCCAGATCCAATCGAAAGCCATTGGAATACTACATCAATGCTACACACTGCGAATGTCCAAAACCATTACCGGTGGAAGTACAAATCTTTTGGACACGGACTCATCCTGGTAGAAGATTCAAGGCCTGTCCAATTTATGTAATATTATTATGCATTATACTGATTTTACTTGTTAGGTTGAATATGTGAATTTAACAAATTTTTATTTTAGGACAAAAAGACCAAATGTAACTTCTATGGTTTCCTAGACCCGGAACTACCAAGTCAGTATTACAAAGATTTGTTTTACAAGGAACATGAGGAAAAGAAACATTTAATGAAGACGGGAAAGAGTTCAGTCTCGGATGAAGTTATTGAGGTTTCAAACAATGATATCATGAAAGTGTTGGATGAGTTGACTTTTATCAAGTCAAGAGTGCAAGTTCATGACAAAGTTGTGTTGGTTTTCAGTTTGGTTGTTCTCTTCAGTGCTGTAGTTTGGTTATGGTAATCTGTTTACCAATAAGTGTTATGTAATATGTATGTTATAGTCTTTTACCAATAAGATTGTATGTAGTCGTTTTTTCAAATCAAATGGATGTTTGTAAAAAACAAACGTTTTAGCAATTAACACAAAATGTTTGTTGCAAATCAACAGTATCACAACACGTATATTTGGATGGTATGCATGGGTGTTAGGAATATACCAAGTTGCGCTACACATACATGCATAAGAAGTTGTCTTTTGATGCCCTTCACAGACATCCAGATTGCGGTTACATTTGGTTGAACAACAAAAGTCTAAGGGTGCGTTTGGTAGAGCACTATCGGAATGGATCTATGGATTTCATTCCGATTTAAGGTGTTTGTTTAGTAGGTCGGGTAATGAAATGGGTATATCATAGTCATAAATTCATTACTCGCCTATTTGGTGTCTATGAAATCCATTCCGTGGGCCCCTCTCTTTTCCACTACAAAACTCAAATATCTATACATTTTTTCATTCCATACTTTGTCATCCAAACATAAACAATCGTAATGATACACATTTTTATATCCATTATCATTCTACTGCATACCAAATCCGATACCCATTGTGATTCCTAGCAATAAACCAAACGGCCCCTAAAACCACATACAAGCCATACCCAAATAGATGAAATGCATCTTTATTCATCACTTGTATGAACAGACATCTTATACTTCCAAAAGTACTCCACCATATGCTATCGATACGCCAAAGCAACTTGAAGAGGGTCATCAACCTTCATACTTAATTTGTTACCCAGCCTGTGCAAAAAAATACATACCCAAACTCCGCAATCACCGTATGCATTGGCTTGTATAGGGACATCATCCGCAACTCGAAATGTGATCTTATAATCAGAAACAGATATTGATTTAGCTTGAAGAACTTTACACAAGTTTAGATACTGTGGTAGCTTTCTCTCAAAAGTGACCCTCCATTTTAAATTCTTTTCTCTCGTCTCAGGTTCTGGCGTACCTAGTGTGTCATAAATTGTTATAACTCCGGTACAAATTTGCAACTCGGCGAGAAACCAGTGGCACTCGGGTACGTTAACAGGAAAGTATACCTAAATGTGATCAAATAATCCTTGTCATAATTCATCACATTTTTACCATGTACATATATTTACCCAAATATATAGAAGAAAGTATGGTCTTTATATACAAACCTTCTCAACACTAGACCATGGCAATGGATAGCGTTGACCAGTGGCGTAGTAGGCACGCATAGACCCTTCAAGGATAGAGGAAGAGAAAAATGGTCCAGCCATAGCCCAATCGGCATTGCCCGGCCTGAACTGCCACATTAGATCAACCCAGAGATCCAGATGCTGCAGAAAAATTTTATAAGCAAAATACCGGTAAACTAATTCAAAAAAAAATCTGTTAGGTACCTCATCTCCTAGCCATCTTTTTTTATTGCCTCTTCCATAACCCAACAAAGCCAACCAAAATTTTCGATCAACAACGATGTCGCCAAGACCCCAAGGAAAGCTATGCGATGACTTCAAATTTTTTTTTATAAAGGTATCCATACACGCTGGTTTAGTAATCTTGTTGATATCGCAACCTTCAGGACGTGACAGATCCTGAAATTTTTTAAAAACAACATTAATGTATATGTCTTTAAGATGTCTGTTTGTAAATGTAGTTCTTCTATACCTCTACCCATGATTCCAACTGATTATCTTCACCAGGTGGTGGATTAATATCTTTTCTCAGTCTTTTGGAACGTCGTTTCGGCAACTGTGGAGTCGTAGGAGGGAGATTCACATATGGTTCCTGCAAACACTTGTCCACCTGCTTTGTCCTTTTTGAGTCATCATCTTCTTTCAAAACAGGAGTACTCTCTTGGGTAACTTTCTCATCACTCTCTATGGTAACTTTGGCCTTTCTAGTTTTCTTTATTGGTAGGGCATTATAACGTGATTGTCTGAACTTACTTGCGTTTCTCTTCCTTTTACCCCGCATGAAAACATACTGTACAGAAAAAATTCATCATTGAAATAACATCAAACTTTTGAAGTACATGTGGTAACTTTAATGAATAATGTAGCTGTACCTCAGAAGCTGTAGGCAAAGGCTTACTGGCTTGTCCGTCAGAGGTATGAATCATCTTCTGTCTTGCCTTCACAGCATCATTATCAATTTTGTCTATTACCGCCTTGGTTGACAACTGATTTGCAACCGGTAACTCAACCCCGGTTTCTTTCTCTTTAACGTGGGCATCAACATTGTATGCTTCGTCCCCCATCCCTGCCATTTGTGACACTGCCTCACGATCATGAGAGTGTTCATCAACAGCATTGCAATTAACAATGACATTTTCATTAACTTGAACACCCTCTATAGTTTTATCATCAGCATTTAAAAGTACTTCATGATCATGAGAGTGTTGATCAGCAGCAGTGCAATGAACAATGGCATCTTCCTTACCATGAACGACCTTTACAGACTTACCATCAACATTAAACACACCTTTATGAGCCTGTATTTCATGTGCTTGAACCGCCTCTCCAGGTTTATCATCACCACTTAGCACCACCTCACTCGGTGTTTCGCCATCTTCATTGTTTTCAGCAGGTTTTTCTTCATCTATCCCAACCTGTTCGTCGTGAAGACAATAAACAGAGAAATCATCTTCTAGCTCCACCTGTTCATCTAGCTGCATCTGTTTCCCCTGTAATTATACAACAATAACACATCTATATGGATGACCAACTATATCAAACATGTATAGATAGTGCAGGTGGAATTTATATATACGTACTTCAACAGCCGATTGAGAAAACGTTTCATTCAAATTAGGTAAATTCAAATGACTGGGATCATGATCTGGAATGTGATCATCTAACGGCAATGGTCCGTCGTGAAGACAATATTCCACGAGCTGCGACATAGTTGATGGAAAAGCGGCAGGGTCTATATAAGTAAGACCAGCTTGTTCGTTTTCAGCATTTACACAACTCGATTTGTCGCCATTCTGTAGTTAACCAAACTGATTTAGGTATGTAACCAAAAAACGATAAAATAAAAAAGTACTACTAAAAGGAACATAACCTTATTATAATCAGCCGAATGAACATCACGAGAACGAAGATCAAAGAAACTAGAACTACCATTCCAGTTTTCATTATCAATGGGACTTTGTCCAGAACAAGCCTCATCCGATTTGCCGTGCGTATGAGTTGAAGTCTGATATTTAAAATATACAATCAATTATACTACTAAAGAAACCTGCTAGCAGTGGATTCACAGTGGTTTGATAGACACTAGCAGTGGTTTGATAGACACTAGCAGTGGTTTCATAGACACTAGCAGTGGTTTGATAGACACTAGCAGTGGTTTGATAGACACTAGCAGTGGATACATCAAATTTACAAAAACAGCCCCTCAAGTGATAGATTAACAGGAACCTGCTAGCAGTGGATTGAAAACCACTAGCAGGGGTTTGATAGACGCTAGCAGTGGATACATCAAATTTACAGAACACCCCCCCAACTGATACATTAACAGGAACCTGCTAGCAGTGGATTGAAAACCACTAGCAGGGGTTTGATGTACGCTAGCAGTGGATACATCAAATTAACAAAACAACCCCCCAAAGTATACATTATCAGGTCAACTCCAACAAGTTTTTAAAAGAAGTTGTAATATAAGTTGTAATATACATTACCATGTTCACCTTTGGACGTTGTATCTTTAGAACTTCCTCAACAACGGCAAGTCTATTTTCAATTTCATCAAGGACTCCCACATTAATGTCTAGCTTGGTCGGGGTTGTATCTTTATTGGCTCGGGGTTGT
The DNA here is from genome assembly GCA_019973895.1 of Chrysanthemum seticuspe. Taxonomy (NCBI): domain Eukaryota; kingdom Viridiplantae; phylum Streptophyta; class Magnoliopsida; order Asterales; family Asteraceae; genus Chrysanthemum; species Chrysanthemum seticuspe. The sequence continues at coordinate 209,002,029 of BPTQ01000003.1, read as the reverse complement.
ATCTTTAGAGCTTCCTCTACAGCGGCAAGTCTATTGTTAATATCGTCAAGCTGATTGGAACTTTGACCTTTATCAGTTACTGCCACATCATTATTGACTATAGCCACATCTTTATCACCTAACGCCACATCTGTATCAGTTATCACCACCCCCTTGTGCACCTACAAAGCAAGATCGAAACAGAATGTGCAATGGTCAATTGTCAACGTGAATACAACCATGGTTTGCACAAACAGGCCAACTTACCTCATTAGTGGGATCATCAGCAGGTAGACTAGCCAACTGGCTCAAATATGCATTACTTGGTGCAAAACATGGTTGTAACATTTCCGCATTTGTTGGAAGAAGATCCAAGACTGGATTAGAACCCTAGTAAACAAACAATTATAAAGTTAAAAATAAATATAACGAAGTCCTAACTTATTTGACAAATACAAACAAATGGAAATGCTTACAGGACCAAAAAGTTGGGCATAATGGCGTTTGGCAAATGTTTTACCCTTTGACCAACAAAAACAACGTGGTATCTTTGACGGGTCTTTGTTCCACCATGAACTGCTAGTGGGATAACTCTCAAGAATCCATATCTAAAATAAACGAAAATTATAAATGCATTGTATGAACTGCTAGTAAACAAAAACTGATATGTTCATAAATGTATACACATCTAACCTTAAAAGCCAAGAAAAAGCCAGAAATATTATATGTTGCAATTGTAGAAGGGTTTTCTTGCAATTTCTCTTTGCAGTGAGCATTGTAATGCCGGGGTACCAAATTGGCTAAATTTTTGTAAAAACGGGTCCACAAGAACTCTCCCCAAGGATATGCATTCCATGCCCCAAAATCCTCAACTAATTGCAACAAATGACTGTCAACAATGTACCAAGGTCCACGACCTATGAACACGATCTCAGCGACTAGCAACAGACATACCCTTACAGCATCCTCAGCTGATAACTTTGAAAATTCCGTGTCATTCCCAAACAAATCTAAAAGCTCATTGCCTTTTACAGTTACCTTTCTTATTAATTGTTTTTCAGGAAAGACACGCAAAGCAAAAGGACTTCGATCAATTTGTACATGGGGAGGCAAACGACCAAAACGAAATCCAGTCATCAATAGAAACTGTTCCCGACCGAATTTCAATACATTGTTCCCAATTTTGTATAAAATGGGGGGACAAGAATCAAGAAGTTTGTCGATAATTACCTGGTGTTGTAAAACGAAATTAACAATATGATTGCCTTTACCTAGGTCAGGAATATCTAACCATGGCCCAAAAACAGTTGCTCTGAACAGCCTCATTCGATCTGGATTCCTTGACAATTTAGACTTAATTTCCGAAAACAAGTGTACCTTGGAACGAACAGTTACCTTAGCATCAAAATATTTGGGAATGTCAGCCATTTTCGAGTTTAATTTACTGAATAATTAGGGATTGATTTAGGATTTCACAATTTTCAATTGTGTTTTTTCTGGTAGTAGTGTTGGTTGTGTGTGTTTGTATTTGGGTTAAAAATTTGAAAACAGGGTAAAAATTTAAAAAAAAGTTGTAAAACTACTTTTGAAACAGTACTTTAGGTACTGTTAATGTACAGAAAATAGTCGCTTATGTTTTTACGCTTAAGTCGCTCAACCTCGGGAAAGAACTAAATGTATAAAAAAATATTTTTGTATCTTTGACTTTTTTTAACTAAAGGACAAAACCAAATTTCGCTAGATTCTAAAAACGGTCGCTTAGATTCGGTCGCTGGAAAATCATAGCTGTAAAAGTCAGAAAAAATGATTGGGTACACAAACTTCGAAGGACACTTGTCAAGCTTATATGAAAAGTAGAAAAGTCGCAAGTCTCAAAGTTTATTTTGGAAATACCCAAACTTTTTTCCTATAAAGTGATGACACCTTGAGCGAAAAATGCATTCTTAGAATTTTCCCTAAAAATAATTAGCCACATGCATAATTATTTCGATAAAACCTAATAAACAATTCTAGGCGTAAATAAATGCATACATTAACTACGGCTTTCACCTACAAGTAGATGAGCCACATACATCGACAAGTCGATTGCGTAAGCCAAAGTTAATAATATACCAATTAGCACGTAACGAATTTTTATTAGTTATAATTGAGGTCTTCCCCAATTCAATAATTATCAAATAAATAGAACATGTGTGTATCACTAAACAATTTATTACAAAACAATACTCCATGGCAAAACATGCATGTTCCACCATGGATTCCGCATAACAATTATCACCCAAGATACGCATATTACAGGGCACATAACAATTATTCATTAATTAACCACATAAAATTAGCATGCAATCCTAGGGTTTCTACAAGTTTTACAAAATTAAAACCTATTTAAATTAATTTAGGGTAATCGACCTTATAATTAAAAAATTAGGGTTTCGAATTCAAAACCCTAGAAACCATAAAAAGCATGCATATAATCATAAAGATCCAATTTTTATGTGTTTCGGTAATTACTTACATCATATTAACGGCTCGTGATGCCATTGTTGGGATTTAATACTCATAACAATTATATAAAATCAAATAACATCATCAAAGCATGCAGCGGAAGTAAATAGGAATAATACATGTAAGTAATTAACCGAATAAGAAAACGCGTACCTTTTAGCAATTCAAGAATCAAACGGTAATTAGAACAAGAACCAAAACCCAAAACCCTAACTTTAGGGTTTATACAATTCGACCCAACCAAGAAGTCGACCACCAAGATTCACAAGCACAAACGTACTTGTTCTTCGTTCTTGTACACACGTACTATTAGCGATTTGATGTGAAAAGCTGGTTTCTTGAATCACAAATAAAACCAAACACTTAATCTTGAGTTAAGCAAATCGAAAACCCTTATTGTAAAACCCTAAATTCCGGTTTCCCGTTTTACGTCTAATTTGAAAATTTTAACCTAAATTCTCAACAATTAAATAAATGATACAAATTTATGTTATATAAGAGCTCGTTCGAAATAAAAAGTGGGTATAAAACCTGAACTTGGTTATATGAAATTGATACGCTTGTTGCTTTGGGCCTTAGGTTCCATTTAATACAAAACATAAGTTTATTAAATAAATCAACAACATAGGTTCCAAAATTTTTATCACTCGACTATATTAAGCTAATCAGGGGGACATATTACATTATAAATCTTGTGCACTACTTTACTTAGGATTGGGCTTTTCATTCGAAAGTTTGATGAAGAATTGTTCACCAACTATTCCAAGATACTCGGCCCCATTTCCAGCTTATAAACCCCATTCATCTCTCATTTTAACCAACTGACTTTCATATTTTAACTCACACCTAAAAACCTAAAACTATTCCAATACGGCAGTTTCATTCTCTGGTCTCTTTCCAAGAAGATCAAATACGAAGGTGGGGTGGTGACCGTGGTGATTTCTTTTTGGCTTGATCGTGAGGTTATCTCGTTTCGGTTTGGATCGAGGGGTTTCGAGGTGTGGTGCTTGCATTTGTTTGTTCGTTTGGTCGTCTTTGAGGTATCCTCCATCGATTCTGTTTTGAAACCTACTCGATATATATATAGATACGTATCATATGTAATCAGAAATGGAAACATGCTATATGGGTAATAATAAGTATGTTAACATGCATATAATGGTTCCGTTAAATCTGTACAATGAGCATTACGCAGCATGAAATCATAGAAGTGTGAAATATGTGTAAGTCGCATGAATTAATGGAAACTATATAACATATAAGTCGATCTTGTTCCTGTTTCTCCTTTGAACTTGATTATTTTACACGTCTTTAATCAGGTCATCTAACACTCATTTTGATCTCTAAATACATGGCTAATAAAACTGGAAATAGACTTAAAGATGTAAATAAGCATGCATGTGGGGCGTATAAGTTGAGACTTCTTGATTGTTAGAGTGAGCGAATATATGCATGTAATATTAAAGTGTATGCATGGTACTAGTCTAATACCTGTTGTGTTATAGTAGTTATGTTGGTGCATGTGGACTGTGATAAAACATTAAGACATGAGCGTGTGTGTATGTTGTGCCTCGATAGCCATATATGTGTAGTGTCGAGTTACATGCATATTTACATACTCCCTTCATTTCGAAGCAATTTAATCGAGTCTTGAATGATCGTGTGTGTGCTTGTTGTATGGTCTAACAATCCGAGTACTCAAGTGTATAGAACAGGTGTGAAATGAGTTGAATGTATGTGTATGTTATGGTTTAAAATGAGTGTGTTGAAATGAGTAGTCTTATGGGGGGTAAATTCGAGGGTCATCGCGGGATTTATGGGTACGTTGTACGGGTTTTTGAAAGTGTTTCGGGTAAGTCAAGCTGGGGTTTAATAGTCACGGGTGTTTAGTTAGTCGTGTCGGTTAGCCGTTTGAACCGCGAGCGAGAGTAAAGATGGCATGTCGAAAGGGTAAAAGAAGTATGAAAATGAAATAGTAACAGTACGAACTGATTCTAAAAGAAAATATATATTGTTGCATGTTTAATCTATTCATATGTTTCATTTTAATCCTCGTATTTAGAACATTGTAACATGCGATCCTTAAACTATTATGAATTGACATATTATATCCTAGACTAACCTAATAATATTATTAAGTTTTAATGTTTAATTAATTGTCGCAATAAACCCTAAACTTTGATAAGTTACACTTTAAACCCTAAATTATGATAAGTTGTTATATTTAACTCTAAAAATATTAATACGATTGATATAATCAATAAATCCGTTATGACTTAAATGAGCTAATAAGTATTATACGAACCGTAATCCGTGTAGATTCGTTGAAGAAGACGTGACATTATTTCTTCGTGCTCACATTTCCATTTGATTTCATTTGCTAAGGTACGGATATTCGGTCTCTCCTTTTAAAACATTCTTTGTTCGTAAATATTAGTACATATATCCCGTCCTTTTTTGAGTAAGGGCATCTTTTGGTATTGTTAACCGTTAATGCTATTGATATCCGTTCTGTTATCTGATTGACATCCTTTTTTATATTCGTTTTGATATTTGATCTGCTATCTCATTCTGATATTCGTTGGTTATCCGTTTGATATGATTCAGTATTTGATATGATATGTTCAGTTCAGTATTTGATTTGATATGATTATGATTGCTCTTGTATTGCCCAGCTTCTGTATCTGTATCCCTAGCCATGGAGGTACCATGGCCATGTCATTGAGGCACCGGTGGCATGACACTATCTGGGGCGGTGTGATTGGTCCCCGGCGTTCCCCTTTTGTTATGTTTGTATGAGATCTCTTGGCCATTATGATATGTTTTGCAGGGAGCGTATGGATGCATCCTAGGAATTTGTATCTGTATCTGTATCTGGTGATTGGTTGGTGTGTGTTCCTATACCCCATCACATTCTGGTACATTGTGAGCTAGCTACTCCATGTACAACTTTGGATTTGACGGTATATGATTTGTGATATGATTATTTGGCCTATTCATGTGGCATGCTTAGGCACTGGGCAGTGCACTCCGATCCTATGATATTTGTTATGCACTCTATTTTAGTATTTGACTCATATGCGTTTCGCATCTGTTTCGTCTGACATGTTCTCAGCAGGCTCTTTTCCTTTCCTTGTGTTGACATAATTTGATCCAATTCCCATTCTGATTATATTGTTACTGTATTGTTTATATCTGTTCACTGGGCTTTTTAAGCTCAGCCGCACTTTCTTTTCTTTGGCGGCAGGTATTTTAGCGGGACGCTGGGATTGAAAGTCGAGAGTAGGAGCGCTTAGAGACTGACCCTAGAGTTACCCTATTTTTTTGCGGACTTATGATTCTGGAATTTTATATTTTGATTTTCGGTTGTTTCATTTGTAATTGTAATCTTTTGGGTTATATTTTTGGGTCATGGTTTCATGACTTGGTTTTGTAAGTCTTCCGCTTGCATGTATGTTCTGATTTGACCCCATAATGTGACACTTGGACCCTTGTCGGGTTGGGGTGTTACACTTATGGTGAGGGGTACACGATCGGCCACAAAAGAAAGAGGAGAGGAGAAGAGAAATTAGGTCTATTGGTGATCCAAGGTTAGGAGAATAATGAATACAAGGGTTTGTATTTATAGTTTCTCAAAACTTGGTGACCAAGAAATCCCACCTCCTTGGGTTTGATAGCCCACGACCGGCCATGCTCCCCCAAGGGGATTCTAGATCCTTTTTGTCCACTAATTTCATTCTTAGTCCTCGTAGTTTACATTTAACGACCGTTAGTCAAAACCCCGTTAAATATTAACTATCGTTATGTTTTATTTCGTGACTAATAATTAATAATAACATTTTATATATTAATTATTAACATCAACTCTCATACGTAATGTGTGCAATCCCGAAGTCTCGAGTTCGAATCCGGACATACTAATATTTAAATATCCATAAAACCTTTCAGGTAACCGCTCATTTTGAATATTCGCATGTCCGCTTAACCGCATAGTATGATTTTGTTTCGGGTAGTAATTTAAATCTTCCAACTTATCGAACTTAAGAGACCCGTGAACACCTTACACGTAAGTGAGTGGAATAAGAAACAACTAACACATGGATATAGTGATATACCATTTTTTACATCAATTATAGGGAGATATGGCTCGAAATAAAATATGGTAAAAATGAGTCATCCATGTGATTTCATAACTCAAAGATGTGTAGTAGTAGTAGAAAAGCATGGGTGTTGTACTATTATTGAGAAGTGCACTCTTTCTCAAAGAAAACTTGTGTGAAAGGCTTTTTTATGGCATTGTGTTCACAGGTGGAGAATAGGCACGTAGCCATATGCCCATACGAGTAGGGTGAGGGAGGTGGTGATGTTTTGTCAAGTTAGTTTTTATTTTATTTACAAGTCATACCATATATGGTTCGAGAAGATTGCTATTTTGTTTATGCTTACATGGCGTTACAAAATAATATATGTAGTTTACTTCCGGATATTTTAAATCACTGCTTACTATGTAGAGCAGGTTAGTTGCATAGGCAGCATAGCTACTTAACTTTTTTTTAGAGAACAAGGTACACAACGTTATAAGGCTGATTAGTGCCCTATAACGTGAGCCCAATGGCTCCACTCCTTGTTGTAGGGGTGTTCATCGGTTCGGTTATCGGTTTATTCGGTTCGGTTAGTTCGGTTAAAAAAAATTCTTGGTCAAACCGAAAACCGAACCGAACCGAATTCCAATTTGACTCAACCGAACCGAATAACTGAAAAACGAACCCCTATAACCGAATAACCCGAATTACATAATTTTAATTATTTTTTTATTTAATTATATATATTTTTAGTACAAAATTTATTTTCAAACTTAAATAATGATATATTTATACTAAAAAAGAGTTTTATAAATTTTTTTCATATAAATACATAGAAAAATGTTATATTTATACTAAAAAAAGAGTTTTAATACTTTTTTTTTCCATATAAATACATAGAAAAAATATATATTTATAAGAATTCGGTTTTCGTTGTCATAACCATATCCAAACCGATAGCCGAATATTTAGTTCAGTTCGGTTCGGTTATGACCAATTCGCTTCGTTTAAGAATTCGGTTATGTTCGATTTCGATTTTCGATTAATGTGGATATTACCCGATCCGTGAACACCCCTACCTTGTTGTGTAGACTTTAAAGGCCCTATAAGGCACTAATCAGTCTTATAACGTTAAAATATTTTATAAAATGATTAAAATATTGACACGTTACAATAACTTTACACTTAAATATATTGATTAAAATATTTTAATCAATACTTTCTCCGTCTCATATTAAGTGTCCACAATAGAATCTTGAGATGTCCCAAATTAAGTGTCCATAATGTACTTCAACCGATGAGATGAGACTTTAATGAGTAAAAATGATATTTGATTGGTGAAAAGTGTAGTTAGTGGAATTTCCTAAAACTTTGTGCATATGAAAAGTGAACACTTAATATGAAACGGATGGAGTATATGCTATAAAATGAAAAAGTCTACGAACAAACGGACCCTTTTAAGTATCAATATTTTAATCATTTTATAGCATAATGTTGATTAGAGGCGATGCAGACTTATTCACGAATCACGTAGAAACAGACTTGTGGTTGTAGACTTGTAGGTGATGAATATTTGATATTTGGAGAATATGGCATCTTTAATTGTATTTATATAAGCATTGCTAAAATATTCTATAATACTTTTTTTACTATTTTTTTTACGCACACAATAATATTATATATTTTTTTCACTCGTTCTCTTTTTATGTCAAAATTATTAGTTCTGACGCTTGTCAAAATTCTGTGAATAAGATAAGTAGGACAATTTATGGGTGGAAATGACATTTTCTTATTTATATATATCATTTAGCAAAAAATAAACGGCTGTTCAAAATTAACAACAATTGGTCAAAGGCTGTTTAATTTAACGTCAAAAAAAGAAAAAAATATATATATATAAATGAGCCCCCAAAAGTATGTAGCAAATTGTGAAAACATCCTTAAACTTTTTGATATATATGACCTTTTAATATAACAAACTTTATTTATAAAATATCTGACAAATATCTAATGATATTGTTAAACAAAATATACCGCTGAAAAGGCATCTCGATGACGAATAAAACGAGTCCAATAGTGATATGCTTTTGGCATACGTACAATTTTATAAAAAATGTTGAAGTTTAATATATATATTTAAAAAAAAATCAAAATGTACTCTTAAAATATCAAATAGCTTTAAAATGGCACTAAAGTTTATTTAAACAGAATTTTAATAAAAAATTATGATAATTACCGTATACTTTTGACTATTACATTTTTTATAATGAATTTTATTTATCAAATATCTAATAACTATTTACCGACTTGCTTATAAAAACCATACTATTGAAAATGTGTTAAAATTTTGAACAAAACGAGCCAAATATTGCAAGGTTTTAACTTAATTATTGAATTTCTTTTTTATTCACTACAAATATTAGCTTCGTGATTACGCATGCCTAACGGCAATTAAAAAAGACGACGTCTAAGATGGGAAAAAAATACAAACCACCCCAAACTAGGTAACAAGTAGCGAAAACTACATTGTACTTTTAGCTTTTTACGATTTTTTTATAGAAAAATTTATTTATTAATCTTATTCTTTATTTACTATGAATATAAACTTGGTAATTACACACGTTTGTAAATTGCGAACACCTTAATATTGACACACATGATCCACGCGGCTTATGGAACAGAACAACAACATGTTGGTTTTATGGATATAAATTAGTAGACGTGAGTTAGGATCGAACTCGAGACTATGGGATTGCACACTTTACGTATGAGAATTTAAAGTTAATAATTAAATATAAGTGTTATATTTATTTATTTATTAAACGAACTAACTAACGGACGTTAAGTAATTAATGTAATGGACTAACGGTCGTTAAATGTTTATGGAAAAGAACTAAATTGCAAAAGTTGGGAAGGTTCCGAAATCCCTTAGAGGGACTCCAAACCGATCGGCCATAGGGACAAAACAAGGAAAGAAAAACCAACTTGTTCACCAAGTTTGCTTGGGTATATAAACAAGGCTAGGGGTTTTATTTTTCCATCTCTTGTGCTCATAAGCTAAACCCTAAAATTGTTTGTGTGTGTTTTTCTTTGTCCTCAAAACCGGTCGACACCCATTCATTGGGATCGATCCAAACCTTTTTCCATAACAAAGTTATTTGTTTGATAAAAACTAGCATTACTTTAATTCGGTTTAGTACGTGTGTACAAGAACATAGTAATAACACACTATTGTTATTATCTTGGATTGAATTACAAAACGGTAAGGGGTAATTCACATAATCCTAACTTAATCTAATTAGGGTTCATCCGTTGCTAGTTTGTGGATTTGATTATTGTTCAGCTAGAATCAAGAAAAGGTACGCATATTCTTTTATGTTAATTAATTGTTCATTAATAAATCCTATACGCTTCCGCATAATTACTTTGATGTTTTGTGATTATTTATTTGAATGTCTTGATATATAATTCCAACAGTGGCATCACGAGTCAATGGTTTTAATGAGTAATTAATTACATAAACGCGTAATAAAACAAATACTTGTATGTTGTTTGATATGTTAATCTAGGGTTTATGTTTTATTTATGTTTTGGTCGATTTTTTTTTAATTAATGGGGCGTTCCCCTATTTTTTTTAGATCGTCACATGTATAATTTTTTTAGGATTTTGAAAATTGTTTGCTAACCTTATTAAAACCTAGAATTAATATTGATTACGTGATTAATTCGTGAATAATTTGTTATGTGTCATGGAATTTTTTTTATATGCGATCTTGTGACTTATTTGTATAAATTGTTATGATATCCATGATTATACATGCATGTTAGTCATGGATAAGTTGCTTTGATAATTGTTTAATTGTTGAGACATGTTAATTACGATAAATCTTGAATTGGGGAAGACTCCAATTATATATATTAATGAATCAATTATGTGCAATTTGGTATATCATTAATTATGGGTTTACGCAATCGATTCGTCGATGTATGTGGCTCACTCTCAATTGAGAGAGTGAAAGCCCTAATTAATATATACATTAATTTAACCTAGATATTGATTATTAATAGGGTTTTATCGAATAAGTTGCATATGGCTACTTGTTTACACGTATAAATTGTTTATTATGTGCATTGTTTTTTAGTAGTTTATTTTTTATTGGTATTACTTGTTTGTTTATTATGTGCGACAGTTTTAAGCAAAAGGTAATTTTTGAATAGAAAAATAATACGGACTAAACAATGGTGAAATTTGATTTGTTTTGGAAGAGTTAAGTTTTCAATAGTTTAATTGATTGGTGACTTTGGTACAATGACTGAACGGCTCACCCATTAGAATGAACTATAAAGGGGTTATTTAAGAAGTGCGCACAGTCACACTGAAAGGATGTCTAAGGTTATGCTTTTGCGCTTACCTGGTCCTCTGCCCTCTGTAAGTTCGAATGGAGCTACTTAGTAAGCCATAAAATGTACAAGCTCATCTTAAGGGCGAATTAGTTTTAATTCCATGCGCCACTTCGGTGGTAATTATCCGAAACACTAAGTGTTTACACTTATGCAAAAATACGGTATAATTGATGATAATTAACACTAAATTCCTTTATTGGTGAACCCAATACCTCAATCAAAACTTTGATAATTTGATCTTTATGAATTGGTAATAAAAAGTTTTTTATTAAAATTATGCTACAAGATGAATGCATGACATCTTTGTACATATTTGATTTGACCACATAAAATCAAAACTAGTACCCTTTTAAATTAAGAATATGCCATCTAATTAAAAGGAACACTTGAAGTTGCAATTTACGTCATGACAGTACTTGGCTAGATTGTGATGGAGAGGTAAATCTCTATGTAAAGTCAGACCTTACATGGACATATTTGCAATTCTTTAAGTTAGACACTTAAGTTGAGTAGGAAGTGAGACCTGGACTCAATGGCATAAGATGGGATGAAACATGTTTATATTTGAAATAGCGTTGGAAAATATAAATCCCATAATGATCTAGGAGTTGGAAATTGTTTGCCAATTAATGTTCGACAGATTACCTTATTATATGCGTTCGTTGCTAGCAGATCAACTGATGTAATGAACCTATGATAATTTGGATCCTAGTTTTCGAGAAAATTATATGGTTATATGATTATATTACCGTTGGGTATATTTTATTTTCTTGAAAAGTTGTATTATCGAAAATACTAATACTTGAATTTTTTTCTGTAGAAATGGCTCAAAATAACGATAACACTAACACTGCACTAAGTTCTGCGTTCAAAAGCTTTTTTGATCGAGAAAAGTTGACTGGCTCTAACAATTTCAATGATTGGCACCGCTCTTTGAGAATTGTCTGTAGAGTTGCTGACCGGTTGAAATATCTTTATGAACCTTGCCCTGAACAACCAACTGGTCCTGATACTACTCAAGCTCAAATTGATGCTTGGCAACTTGAGTATAAGCGTCATAATGATGTGGCTTGTCTTATGTTGGGAACAATGGAATCTGCTCTTCAAAAGCAGTTCGAACATTATTTCCCATTTAATATGCTCAATGAACTTCGGACTATGTTTGAGAAACCAGCTGCCGTCGAGATTTATGACTTGACCGACGCGTTACACATCTGTAGGCAAGGTGAGGGTAAACCCGTGAGTGCTCATGTGCTGGAAATGAAAGGTTACATGTACCAGCTCAAAGCACTTGGCAAAACTTATGATGACATGGCTGTGAATCTGATTAATAGATCCCTTAACAAGGATTTTAATGGTTTTGTCAGAAACTTCAATATGCACTGCGTGGGGAAGACAGTTACTGACCTACACGCATTGCTTATTGATTATGAGAAAGGGTTGCCTCAAAAGGTTCCTACTGCCCAGGTACTTGCTATTCAGGGTGGAAGGATTAATAAGCCAAAACCGCAGCGTGCGAACAACAAGAAGGGGAAGGGTAAGGGTAAGGTTGACAAAGGCAAACATGTGATGGCCTATCAACCTCAACCCAAGAAGAACCCTACTCCTAGGAAGGATAATCCTAAAAAGGATCAAGCATGCCACCACTGTAAGAGCGTTGGGCATTGGAAGAGAAACTGTGCTCTCTATTAGGGCTGAGCTCGGTTCCGGAACCGCGAGGAACCGAACCGGAACCGAGAGAACCGAGAACCGAAAATATCATGGATAAGGAACCGAGAACCGGACCGACTATCATGTTTCGGTTCCGGTTCGGTTCTCGGTTCCGGTTCGGGTATATCGGGTCTAACCGATTGGAACCGAATTTTTTAAAAAGAACCCATTATATAAACTACAAATAAATCATTATACCTTATGCATAATAAATCACAACTTATAATGTGCTTTATAATGTGCTTTATTCATATCTATTGTATATAAAAATGTGGTGTTGTGTGGTTTACGAAACTTAGGCCATGTTTTTTTTTTATTTTTATAATGTTTTGCCATCCCCTACTGTGAAGAATTGAACTAAATTTTGACAACAAAAATGTGTTTTACAAAACTTCTTTATTTTATTGTGGTACTTTGCTTCGGTGTTATTGTGCTCGTTGACCTATGAGCATATTAAGAGTTTAAGATAATGTGTGTTCTTGTATTGCTCAGTTGCTCATTTGCTATGTTTTATTTCTCTTTTTGTGTTTTTTGTTCTGTTTCACAACTATGCTAATGCTTTGTTTCTTTACAAAAACCAAGCAGGAAGAACAAAGTCAACAAATTGTATGTATGACAAGAGTCAAGTTGTCAACATGGCAAGAAGCAAAAACCAAGCAAATTATAACATGGTGGGAAGACCAAACTTACTAGCATCCTGCTACTGTTAAAATAAACTAGAAAAAACCAAGAACTTTGTGTTTGCTTCAGTTACAACTACGAGTTAATCAGAATTCAAGAAAACATAAACATGAACATAATAACATAAATATGTGTTTAGATACTTCCATACTGGAAGTTCCATTTTATGGACTAATGGGCTTATTAAGCGATTGGCTCTTTGTATTCCAAAATACAAAATTCAAGTACTATTAATTAAGTGTTCGGTTCTTCGGTTCCTAACCGAGAACCGTCGGTTCCGTACCGAACCGACCCGAGAACCGCGATTATCAATTTTTAAGAACCGAGAACCGGACCGCGGGTCCAAAAATCGGTTCGGGTTGGGTCAGTTCCGGTTCGGTTCTCGGTTCCGGTTCGGTTCTCGGTCTTTTTGCTCACCCCTACTCTCTATCTTGATGAATTGCGGGCAAATAAAATGAAGTATGAAGGGTCCATGGGCGCCGGTACTTCAGGTAATTTATTTGTCATTGAATTATTTACTCTAAATCATAATAATTCCTGGCTATATGATACGGGCTGTGGTATTCACATTTGTAATACACTGCAGGGGTTTAGAGTGAAGAGGAAGCTTGCCTATGGGGAGCAATATATGCACGTGGGAAATGGCGCACATGCAGCTGTTGAAGCCATAGGAACGTTTAGTTTAGTATTGCCTTCGGGCTTAGTACTGTTATTAAACAATTGTCATTATGCACCTTCTATAATTAGAGGTGTTGTTTCCTTTTCAGTTTTGTTGGATGATGGTTTTACTCATACTATTTCACGTAATGGAATTGATGTTTCTTTAAATGGTGTATTTTATTTTAAAGCAATTACTGTGAATGGTGTGTTTGAAATTGATGTGATTGGAAATGAATCTAACAATAATAATAATTCAATGTTTAGCATTAACAAGAAGATAAAGTTAGACTTGAATTCTTCTTATCTTTGGCATTGTAGACTTGCTCATATAGGCAAGGCTCGCATGCATAAGCTGCAACAAGAAGGGCTTTTGCAAAATATCAATGATGAATCATTTGATAAATGTGAGTCATGCATATCTGGGAAGATGACTAAGAAACCTTTTCATAGCAATATGGAGAGGGCTTCTGATCTACTTGGTCTTATTCATACTGATGTGTGTGGACCACTTAGACATGTGTCTAAGAGAGGTGCTAGCTACTTCTTAACCTTTACTATTGATTTCAGCCGTTATGGTTATGTTTATTTACTTAAGCATAAACATGAGGTGTTTGAAACATTTAAGGTTTTCAAAGCTGAAGTAGAACTGCAATTGGGAAAGAAGATTAAAGCTCTTCGATCCGATAGAGGAGGCGAGTATCTAAGCCAAGAGTTTAAAGATTACTTAGCTGAGAATGGAATTGTCCAGAATCTCACTTCTCCATATACTCCACAACAAAATGGTGTATCTGAGAGAAGAAATCGTACATTGTTGGACATGATACGATCTATGTTTAATCTTACCACTCTACCTTTATCCTTTTGGGATTATGCTTTGGAATCAGCTGTTCGCATTCTAAATATGGTTCCCACAAAGAAGGTTGATGAGACACCATATGAAATATGGCATGGGAAAGCTCCTAACCTGTCTTATTTAAAGGTCTGGGGTTGCGAGGCGTATGTTAGACGTGACTCAGCAGATAAACTCCAACAAAGATTTGTAAAGTGTATCTTCGTAGTATACCCTAAGGAAACTATGGGTTACTACTTTTACTATCCAATTGAAAATAAAGTAATTGTTGCTAGGTATGGGGTTTTTCTTGAAAGAGATCTCGTATCTCAAGAATTCAGTGGGAGAGTTTATGATCTGGAAGATGATCAAGAAGATGCATTACCTTTTGAAAACACTAACGTACTTCCGGTAGAACCTGATAGTCTGGGTCCTCCACCAGAAGTTGAAGTGATTCCCGTTCGTAGATCCGTAAGGAAAACGCCTGCACCTGAACGTCTATGTCTTAACGTAGAGGTTGAGGAAACTATGTTAGGAGATCTTGGAGAGCCTACTAGTTATAAAGCTGCCATGGCAAGTCCTGACAAGGCAAAATGGCAGATTGCAATGAATGGAGCAATGCAATCCATGAGAGAAAATGAAGTCTGGGTAGAGGTTGACTTACCTCCAAACGCCACGGTGGTTGGAAGTAAGTGGCTCTATAAGATTAAGACTGACATGGATGGCAATGTACACGTCTATAAAGCTCGTCTAGTTGCGCAAGGTTTTACTCAAACTTATGGCATTGATTACGAGGATACCTTTTCTCCTGTAGCGGACATTAGAGCTATTAGAATTCTCATAGCTATAGCGGCATACTATGACTATGAGATATGGCAAATGGATGTCAAAACTGCCTTCTTAAATGGTCACTTAGATGAAGACATCTATATGAAGCAACCTGAGGGGTTCATGAATCCACAATTTCCAAACCGTGTATGCAAACTTCAAAGGTCCATTTATGGATTGAAGCAAGCATCAAGGCAATGGAATAAAAGATTTGATGAAGAAATCAAAAGGTATGGATTTATTCAAAATCTTGATGAGCCATGTGTATATCACAAAGTTAGTGGGAGTAATGTAATTTTCCTAATTCTTTATGTCGATGACATATTAATTATGGGAAAAGACATTCCGAGTTTGCAAAATGTTAAGGCATATCTTGGGAAGTGTTTTTCCATGAAGGATTTAGGAGAAGCTGCATATATTCTGGGAATCAAGATCTACCGAGATAGGTCAAAGCGGTTAATTGGTTTAAGTCAAAGCGCTTACATTGATAAAATATTGAAGAGATTCAATATGCAAAATTCCAAGAAAGGATATTTGCCGATGGAAGTAAAGCATGGCTTATGTAGCGATATGTGTGCTTCAACACTTGCTGAGGTGGCACGCATGCAGAAAGTTCCTTATGCTTCGGCTGTAGGATCTATTATGTATGCTGTGAGATGCACAAGGCCAGATGTGGCGTTCGCTCAAAACATGACCAGTCGATATCAACAGAATCCGGGTGAACTTCACTGGATTGTTGTTAAACATATTCTAAAGTATCTTAAGAATACGAAAGATATGTTTTTAGTGTATGGAGGAAATCCAGACACAGAACTTGGTGTTACAGGTTACTGTGATGCGTCCTGGCAGTGTGATAAAGATGATACGAAGTCTCAGACGGGTTATGTCTTTGTCATCAATGGAGGAGCAGTTGACTGGAAGAGCAAGAAGCAGAGTACGATTACGATGTCTGCTACAGAAGCCGAATACATAGCTGCTTCGGAAGCTGCAATGGAGGCTGTTTGGATTAGGAAATTCATTTCAGGGCTTGGTGTTATGCCTTCAATTGAATCACCTATTGATATGTATTGTGACAATTCTGCTGCAATCATATTTGCCAATGAACCTGGAGTCATGAAGGGAACCAGACATTTTCTACGGAAGTATCACTATGTTCGGGAACAAGTCCAGGAAGGTGAAATAAATCTACTAAAAGTTCACACAGATGATAACTTAGTTGATCCGTTCACTAAGGCTTTAGCTAAAGACAAGCTTGTAGGACTTGCCAATGGAATTGGACTTCGTTTAGCTAATAGTTTCATGCATAACTGTGATTAGTATTTGGATAAAGGATATTGTAAAACATTTATTATTTTCAATGAAATAAAGTTTGGATTATGTTTATTTTCATTTATAATATTGTTGTCCTATATTTGCATGTTTAATCCATGAATAACTAAGTTATTCTAAATGTCCGTTGTCGATTAATGATATGGGAGTATCATTAAACTAAGACAAATATGAGAGATGTGGTAGAATATACTTGAAAGTATATTGATGAGAATGCATACCAATTTCAGATGATATTCAATGAATTGAATATAGGACTTATCCCAACTACATAATTTACTTTGTGGATATTGTTATAAGTAAATTATGAATAGTTATCCTCAGACTTGAGATACCAGATAAGTGTCATGAATGTAGTGCATTTCTGTGAAGCAACTTAACACTATACGTAACTGGTAGTCATAAGGGTTGTTTTCAGAAATGTTACAAAGTTTGTGGGTTATTCTTGTAGTCAAGATATAATTTGTTCCTTCAAGTTTATTTGGAGTTTAATACTGCTGGGCCCCTCGTAGGGTTGACAAGATGTTTGTGCGGCCGCACCCAAATCTCCCCTAAATATGTTTAGATGATTCGGTAATCTTGGTCAATCACTTACAAACGAGAAACATATTAGTTTTATAAAGAATGACTTAATTCCATATCTTTATTTAACGTGGTATTAGAAACAAAAGGATAATAATAATGAGAAATCATTAAAAGGTTTTCCAGGAGCCTTGCTCGAGTTGTACTAGAGGCATCAAAGTGTTGCTAGACGCTAACCGAATGTGATCACTCTATTAAGATATATCCAAGTGGGAGCTGTTGGTTTTATGGATATAAATTAGTAGACGTGAGTTAGGATCGAACTCGAAACTATGGGATTGCACACTTTACGTATGAGAATTTAAAGTTAATAATTAAATATAAATGTTATATTTATTTATTTATTAAACGAAATAACCAACAGACGTTAAGTAATTAATGTAATGGACTAACGGTCGTTAAATGTTTATGGAAAAGAACTAAATTGCAAAAGTTGGGAAGGTTCCGGAATCCCTTAGAGGGACTCCAAACCGATCGGCCATAGGGACAAAACAAGGAAAGAAAAACCAACTTGTTCACCAAGTTTACTTGGGTATATAAACAAGGCTAGGGGTTTTATTTTTCCATCTCTTGTGCTCATAAGCTAAACCCTAAAATTGTTTGTGTGTGTTTTTCTTTGTCCTCAAAACCGGTCGACACCCATTCATTGGGATCGATCCAAACCTTTTTCCATAACAAAGTTATTTGTTTGATAAAAACTAGCATTACTTTAATTCGGTTTAGTACGTGTGTACAAGAACATAGTAATAACACACTATTGTTATTATCTTAGATTGAATTACAAAACGGTAAGGGGTAATTCACATAATCCTAACTTAATCTAATTAGGGTTCATCCGTTGCTAGTTTGTGGATTTGATTCTTGTTCGGCTAGAATCAAGAAAAGGTACGCATATTCTTTTATATTAATTAATTGTTCATTAATAAATCATATACGCTTCCGCATAATTACTTTGATGTTTTGTGATTATTTATTTGAATGTCTTGATATATAATTCCAACACAACATACATTTCGAAACACTCGATATAAAACAAGAACCGACCACATGTCCAACCGCATGTAGATTTGTTTGTGTGCGCATCCTTCTTCAGCAATGATCTGAGCAACTTTATTCACGAAGACGTTACTCAACACTACGGGCTTTCGAAGGCGTCCTATTTCTAAATATCACTAATATTTAAATGTTATTGACAATTCTCAATTATATGATCTAACAATTTAACGAAAAAAGCACAGTAACAACATGCAGACAATTCTACTCGTTTATTATACATAGATGTTAAAAAATAAAAATTATGATACACAAAGTGAAAGGGCTGACCAATACCTTATTTTTATTTTTATTTTATTTTATTTTTTATTACTTTTTTAATCTAGCATGTATAGCAGTGTAGCACTTCTATGCTTCTATCTATTAATACTAGCATGCGGTCGCGGGTACCTTGAAACTAAATTTTTTGGCGTGCAATGTTTTTCGATTATACTAAAAGTTTTGGCGAGCGAATGCCACCTAAACCATGTCAAGGGGTGGTGATGCCGACACATGTCGTTCGTGGTGGCAGATTTACGTTTTTGAGATAGAGAGTGAGATATGATTGGTCTTCTGTGTGTGTTTATTTGTGGGTTTTTATACCCGTTTTGTACTAGAGCTGACAATTTCCGACACGGACCTGTTAACACGACACGACACGACCTGCTCTTAACAGGTTTCGTGTCGGGTCTTAACAGGTTTCGTGTCTTAACAGGTTCGGACCTGTTAAGACACGAATAAAATTAACAGGTTTCGTGTCTTAACAGATCCGGACCTGTTAAGACACGTTAAGAGACATGTTAAGAGGTTATATATATATATGTTCAAAAATAAACCCTAAAGTACACTTTCCTCTTTCTTTTCTCATATTCCCGAGGAGTCTAGTAACACTTAACCACTATATGGAATAAAGGAACGAGATTTAGTGCACCTAAAGTCTTGATTAGTCATATCATTTTCCCTTCTTTCCTTACATTTTAATTATGTTAGTTTAGAGTTTTACTTATGATTAAACAACATTTCACTTAATCAATCTATTCAATTAATACACCTTATTTCATCAGACCAACAGCTCTTGGGACGACACTCAGATTTACCTAGGCTATACTTCACATGACCGGGTACACTGCCCGTTAGTATGTGTTAGTCCTATTATGTCTTAGTTTATAAATCTAAAACAGTATGAAAATACACATCAGATGTCATCTTCAAGATTACATCTCCTTCGCCCTTGATATCAGCAGTTGCAGAGTTGCTCATGTACAGCTTCTCTCCATTGTCAACCGCTCTGAAAGAGTGAAATATACTCTTATCAACACGATTAGAAATCGTGTTAGTAACTGGCGCACCAGTTACATTCACAAGAGTAGTCACAGGAGTAGCATCAATTGTTAAGCAGCTAATTTTTGATTATATGTCCAAAATATATATTAAATACATTTTCCAACAATAAATACATGTTAAGCTGCAAATTTTGCAAAACCCATTTTCCAACAATAAATACATGTTAAGCAGCTAATTACGATATATAAGGCCATGCACAACTATGACCATCTTCGACGACGACCAAGTTGCTACAACAGTGACCGAGTTATTTTTTTAAAAAGAAAAATGGACATAAAATGGACACAAAATGAAGCCACACAAAATGAAGCCACAGACTAGCTCTCTTACACGACTTGGTCTTGAGTTTTTTGGACGGCGACCGAGTCACGACTGTGTCGCCACAATGGGCCGACCGACCACGACCGAAGGTCGACCGACCCATTACACATAGCCTAATGTCTTTGTTATTTTATCAATAATTAAAAGACCTATAAAGAAAATTAAAAGCAAATATGAAGAATCAAATTATTTTCTTCCACATTAGTAAGTGCTTTGAATATGTATCCAACAACCTCCAAGAATTATAACTGGACATCAGTTATTGTAGTCAATATTATTTTGCAAACATGTTACTCCAATGACGTAACATGACTTCATACTGGATATATAAACGATTTTTTCATTGGTATATCTAATTTTGAATGGAGTAAATAGATTAATCTAAACAAAAGTGTTGCACTGGGAAACATTTTTTTGTTAGCTTGAATCCAATATAACCCTTTTCTTTTGTTTAAATAATAGATAATTTTGTCCAAGTTGAACGTGAAAAATCATTTATCCCAACAATAAAAATGTGTCACTATAAGTATAATAGAAGTCTTATTAGAAAAAATTTGTGCTTTTCTCCGACTTTAAAAAAGTGTAGGTAGAAGTCTAGTAGGTAAAAGTCTATTTATTTATAATGACAAAAAAAAAGTGTGAGTATTTTGCCTTTTGTGAATTTTGTTTATAAAAAAGTCGTTAAATCTCAAAATTTTAAACTTTTGCTTATACTTTTTAAAATGTGTCACAAAACATTAGATTAATGATACTTTTTTTTGTCATTGCAACCTCTCTTATTAAAAGTCTACTTTCTTGTAGTGGCATCACTAATGCTTTAGCCCCCAAGCATTCCAAATTTCCAATGAGGGTGGAGGTGTTTTAAACAAATTCCTTTTTTTTTCTTCTTTTTTTTTTCTTGCTTCGGTTTTTGTTATTTAGAAAAGTTTAGAGTTATTAAGTGTCATTTTTTATTATATTTACGTTTCTTTCTGCACATGATAAATTTTCATATATAAATGTAGGGCTTATTGTAAATCAAACTTTTGATATTTGATTATTATAAAAGTGGGTCTTTTATCAGGGTTTATCAAAATTCGAGTCCGCATCCCTATTATAATACAAGTTTCATACATTGCAAAGAGTTTTTTTTTCTTCTTTTTTTCTTCTTCTTTTTTTTTCCCTGGTGAAAGTACAATCCAATGTTAAAGATTGTCCTGGAGCAAGTAAATGGGGTTTTAAATTGTATCAGAAGGGTTGTTGTTCTCATAGTACCACAGGTGTAAATGTGAATTATGCCAAAACTTTATATCATAGAATTTATTTTTTTGGCAAAAAATCATTTTCATTAAACAATGGTCCAACTAGTTTCCAACCTCTAACTAAAGCTCCTCGTATCAAAGTAGTTATCTTTATATAGACCATTACGCCCTTTAAATTTGTTTAAAGGCGATTCGTGTGTTTTTGTGTTCTATCAATTGTTTATCGACTAATTCTTTCCCTCTTTAGATTAGAAAGCCACATGTGACATCTTTCCTCATTCTAATATATAATACCTTCGTCCCATAATTATTATTTAGTGTTGATGTTATAAGTCTTTATTTTGCAACTTTGACATTAAATATTTTTATTTGTGTTATATAATATTTAATGAAAATTATATTATTAAAAATACATTTAAAGCTTAATTCATTCATATATTTTGCATCAAATAATATATAACACACATAAAAATATTTAAGGTTAAAGTTGAAAACTAAAAACTTCAAAGTCAACACTGAACAAAATTATGAGACAAAGGGAATATTTTATTATCTAGAGATATAAATTAACAATTTTAGCATGTTTAAGGACATGTCGTGATGGAAGCTCGAATCAAGTTGAATATGTGGTGGTGATTGTAACTCCCTCAAAATACCGCAGCGGAAGATTGTGTCATTGGGTGCTACTTCATAATACAAAGTACACGTTATAGAAAACGACCTCTAAATGAGACGTTTTGAAAAGTTTACCATTCGATTAATGAAATCAGAATTACAAACAATGAGGTCCCAAAGTATAATACATAAATGTTTACAAAATGTTTCGAATGGTAAATACGAAAGTATAAAGTCTTCAAAACATGTCATGCGACTCTAAGTTCCATGCAACAGCTATCACCTTACAGACCTGAGATAAACATGCTAAAAAGTGTCAACACAATGGTTGGTGAGTTCATAGAGTTTTTTTTTAACGTGTAAAGCCTTGAAAGAATGTTTTCACAGCAAAGGCATTGTAAATCCACTCAGTTCCAAGTTCCGTCTATACAAAACTTGCAACCTGTGTGTTCACAATCCACTGCCAAAATATAGTTTGTCAATCATGTATGCAGGTATCATAGTAGTAAAAAGTATAAATGTCACCACAAGGGTCTTCCAACAACTTAATTTGGGATGTATCTAATTTCAATAGTCTTCCAACAACTTAATTTGGAGCCACTGAATTAATGGTCTTCCAACAACTTAATTTGGAGCCACTTGTGTATGTATCTAATTTATAGCCTTCCAACAACTTAATTTGGAACCACTAAAATAATGGTCATCCAACAACTTAATTTGGAGCCACTGAATTTAATAACGCAAATAAGTATAATGCATTCAAGAATAACGTAAATAAGTATATCAAAATCATGTATGTATGCAATCAAGTATAATGTTTGAGTATTTGTATTTGTAAAAGCAAGTAGTTGAGCATGTATCTCCCCCAAAAGTTTCAAACGAGTATAAAAATGGGGTTAAGAACTTACCTTAATAATGATATCACAACGTATAACGGGATCGGTGGATAAGCCTGAAAGTCTCTACGTATAACCTAGAATATGATGTCAACTCTTAGGTTCGGAATAATGCCTATGAAAACATGGACGAGCCCATATATGCCATTATATTGATCATGACGTAGTATTTGTATGTTTGTTTATAGAAATGGTTTTAGTTTGTATATCTCGTACTACCGTTCGGGCCATCATAATTCAGAGGTCACGCAGTAAACGTTCGAGGAGCTAGGACACTTTAAATCGTAAATCTAGCAACTCGTCGATCCGTTTACCCAAATGAACCCCTCACATGAAGTTCCCTAGTGTTGTAGTGCTCAATACGTAAAACATGTATTTTTGATTACTTGATTATATGATATATTAAGAGTTTATAAATACAACAAATAAACTAACAAAGTTTAGAAGTATTTAAATAAGTTTGAGTTATATATATACTTACCTTAAAATAGAATGCTTGAGTATTATGGAAAAATAAAATATTAACGGAGCTTCGACGAAGAATTTGCAATCTTCGAAAACCCACGGCTATTAGAAGATTATAACAACGCATTCTTGAGAACCCGAAGAAGAAAAGAAGATTATAACGACGTCTTTTTGGAGACTTGAAGATATTTGAAGATTATAACGACTCTTTCTTGAAAACTTCCAAGAACGAAGATCAAACGCTAGTTTTCTTCAAGAACACATGAATGTTCTTACAAGATCTATAAGAAATGTCTTAGGTTTAGGACTTTAGATGATAAGAAGGGGTGGTGCAAAAATAGATGAAGTGATTTGCTTGGTATTTATAGGCTAGAGATTATGGTTAACTATATATTGGGTTAAAAACTAACCATGGTTAAATTTACACATGTAAATGATCTAAAGGAAGTATGCTTAAGATTTTGACACCAACATGATGACTCCCCTCCCTAATTTCGTTCATATAGAGATAAGATGACTTCGGTGGATAGTTTTGGTATTATCTTGATTACGGAGTGAGTTTTGGTTCCGTTAAATGCTAACCGAAGCCATAAAAGGTAAAATCGGGTATCGTAAAAATATGAAACTTGCAGGAATGATGAAACTCATCATTATACTCCATCTAAAAATTTAAAATGGGTGATAAGTCTTATTGGGTGCAAAAACGCTGCTTAAAACTGGAAATACGGTTCAAAAACGCGTAATTCGCAGTTTATCAGAAAAGAACGAAATTTCAGGGAAACGATCGTGAATTTATTTAGAGTAGACTAAAATTAGTCTAAAAGTGATATGAGATGTCAAACTTTGGTTTTCGTCGTACGCGGGATAACTTAACAGTTATTCGTGAAGTTTAAAAATTACGCGATTTAAGAAAAAGGTAGAACGTACAAGGTTAATTTCTTTATGGTCAAAGGAGGAGGGAAATATGTTTGACTTTTCCAAAAATATAAAAGTTTCTATTCATCTTAGGAAATACAGTGCAGGAATCGTTAAGTCTGGATGTAAGTAGAATCGTTTAAAACGTAAGTTTAGTTTTGTTCTGCGCTGGGCTTATTTGGTAACATAAAAATAAGAAATCTTAAAAATTCTCAAATTAATCATGAGTGATCTAAAAACTTATCTGATGTGAGAAAAATTATCAGAGTTGATTTTCGTTATGCGTGTGATGTTTAAACGGTGGACCGTCCAAAACGAAACTTTAAAACGATGTTTTCTTAATAACTTTTGCGAAAATGATCTAACGATTGTCGAACTCTCAGGTCATTACTAAAATAATTTATCCTACGAGAATGTGAAATAAAAATTTTACGGGATGAATAGTGAAAAGTGAATAGTAACAGTGAATAGTAAAAATGAATAGTGACTCGAAAATGTGAATTGTTACAGTGATGACTGATAGAAACTAAAGTCGTAATAGTGAATTTGTGTTTGTGATATGTTGTAGACTTGTAGGGTATATTTGTGTTTGAGTAAGATATATGTAAATGACAAGAATGTGAAGTGGTGGGAAGATAATGGGATAGAGAATGATAGATGGCGTTATATGAAAATTGTGAGAAGATGTATCATTACACCCAGCTTAACATCGGTGAAATAAAACAATGATCAATTTGTATTAATCAATATATTTAATGGGCTGTTAAAATGGACTGCAAGAATGAGGCTGTTACAATAAACAATACAATACATGACTTTTAAAGTCATAAAATTGGGCTTTAAAAATATTATAGGGACTTTAAATTTTGACTACTAATGTTACAAGTATTGGCTTAACTTTTAAGCTAGCACGTGTATGTATTAATTTAGCAAGAGACATTATATTTCCATAATAAGTAAGTTACAAAATATGAATTTTAAGCCTTGCTATTTAGGGAATGTCCTAAATTATAAAATAGCAAGGAATAGCAATCATTCAACCAAATGTGCGTCAATTTTTGTCAAACATTTTCAACACAAGTAGATATTAAGGGAAAAAAAAGCCTCAAATTAGGGTTTGTTTTCAATCAAGGTACTCTACTTTTTCCCTTACACATAAAGACGGTCAACCTTTTTTTAGCCGGTCCAGGTTTTTTCTCACTTCCGTTAACCCACTAACGACCATTCCATTATATCCCTACAAATGAATGTTACGAGGTTGTAAAGCCCACACGTTGCGGCGGGATGTTTGAATACAAAGTTATTGATTTCTGTTGCGCTTCGTCACGGAACGCAAGGGACTAACTCTGTAACGGATCGATAATCCCAAAGACTAGTTTTGTAAATTGTTTTTTAATGCAACGGACTATAACATAAAGGACTAATTACGTAAAATATGTATTGGACTTTTTTTTTAAATATTAAAGATAACGATCGTTAAGTAAATACTGACTTTATAACAGACCTATAACATGAAGGATTAATTACGTAAAATGTGTGTTGAATATTTTTTTTAAGTAGGGACTGACTTCGCAACGGATATATAACATTTATGACCAAATACGTAAAATCTTGGTTGGAATCCTTTTTAATATTAGAGATAACGGCCGTTACTTAACAACTGTTAGTTACTGTTCACTTCATACTCATTAGGCGTGGCTTTAGCCAAAAAATAAAATAAAATAAAATAAAAATTAAAAAAATGCCCCAACCAATCCTAACAAATATTGTACTTCGTTGTAGAATTTATAAATGAAGGACCCTTTTTATACTAAAAATGCTTACAAGTAAAAAAGAGTAAATTACATCTTTGATCTTTATGTTTGTATAGTCATTTCGTGCATAGTTTTCACCACCACCCACTACTAGGGGTGAGTATAGTGTGGGTTGGTGCGGTTTCTAGTAAAAACTCACACGCATCCGCAATTGCAGTTTTTAAAAAATGAGAATTCACATCTACGCGGTTTTGCGGTTTCGATTTTTGCGGGTTTTTATGGTGTTTTTTTTTTTTTTTTTTTTTTTTTTTTTTTTTTTTTTTTTTTTCAAATTATAATTTTTGGTATATATTTATTATAGAATAAATTTATCATAAGATTACATAATGAGTTAAAACATATACACAAAATATTGTTTAATAGTATAAAATTGTAAATCTATACAATAATAAAATTCGCATGAGATAAATAATTTTATAAAATTCGATGATAAATTGAAAGAAGAATAAAGTAATACTGTCGAAAACTCAGACAATAATTAACCATCAAAATGTGTTTGAAATAATTAATTATGAATAAAAGTATAAACAAAAGCATTTTATCATAAAAAAATTATAAATTTTAATGGGTTATTTAAAATAATAATAATAACTTTTTTGAATATGACGGAGTGGTGCGATGCGGTTATTTTGGTGCAGTATTTCGGTGAAAACCAAACCCGCACCTCAAAATGTAGTTTTTCTATTTTCAAGAACCACACCGTCGGTTTTTGCTGTGGACCGGTTTTTTGCGGTGTTGATTTTGCGGTTTTTTTGTTTACGGTGCGGTTCCCGCTCACCTCTACCCACTACCACCATCTGCCATCATCATCATTCGCCGCCACTACCACCTGCCACCTCTACTACCATCGTCCACCACCACCACCGTCCCCCACCACCACCAGCCACAGCCACCATTACCCACCACCACCATATGCTACCACCACCAGTCGCCTCCACTATCCACCACCATTCACCACCACCCACCGCCACTACTATTACCAGCCTCTGCCACCACCACTCGCAACCTCCACCACCACCGTCTACCACCACCATCAGTCGCCACCACCACTACCCACCACCACCATCTGCCACCACCATCCGCCGCCAGCATCACTAGCCACCTACCACCACCACCTGCCTCCTCCACAACCATCTTACGCCACCACCACCACCATTTCCCACCATAACCATCCACTGCCATCAAATGGTTTTTTATATAACAATAATGTTTGGGGATAGTTGTCATTTTTGGGCTCTTCATTTATAATAACATTCCTTATTGAGGATATAACAACATGGTCGTTAGTGAGTTAACGAAAGTGAGAAAGAAAAAAAAAACCTAAATTGGCTAAAAGAATGTTGACCGCCTGTATGTGCAAGAAAAAAAGTGAAATACCTTGATTGAAAACATAACTTAAGTTGAGTGTATTTTATGCCATTTGCCCTAAATATTATGGTTACAACAGCCAAATAATTCATTAGTATCTGCATAAAGAAGCTTTTGGTGTTTTCCCAATAAGGTGATCGATGGAGCAGTTGTGTCATTTTATTGAGCATTTGTAATGTAGATGGTTATATGAACTCTTTGTTCGGATCATTTTTTAAAAGTTGTTGAATCTAGATTAAGTGTTCGATTTAGTGAGCATGTTAAGGTTGCGTAGTTATGTACGGATATACCTATATAAAGCATTTGTTTAAGAGAAAAGTACAAAAATAAGCCAAATTTTTTTTTAAAGTCCCCTTTGTGGTCACTTTTTAACTCAATTTCCAAAATGGTCATGCGCAACCACTCGACCGCGCAACTCCACCCAAAATTCACCACTGCGCAACCGCTCGACTGCGCAGCTCCACCCAAAATTCGCCACGTGTCCAAATGAAAATACAAAAAGTACAAATAATAAAAAAAAGTACAAAAAGTGTACTTTCATTTGGACACGTGGCGAATTTTGGGTGGAGCTGCGCAGTCGAGTGGTTGCGCATGACCATTTTGGACATTGAGTTAAAACTTGACCACAAAGAGGACTTCAAAAAAAATTTTGGCTTATTTTTGTACTTTTCTCTTTGTTTAATTCTTAACTTTTCTAATGTTTGAAAGAAATCATTTACGTATTCGAGGACAGTTTTTTTAGACGGGTATTTCTAACTTGTGCCCTAAGGCACAAGTAAAACACAACAAAAGTACACAAAAAGTACACATGGATCCACATAAAAGTACACTTGTCTGTATTTTTATGTGGATCATTATGTACTTTTTTGTGAGCCCTTGTGTACTTATTGTGTGCTTAACTTGTACCCTTAGGGCACAAGTTAGAAAAACTCTTTTTAGAAAGCTTAACAATGGTTGTTTAAAAAAAGGATAATTGATTGTAAATGTATTTAAGTTGTTACTTTTTACTATATTGCGTAACATTTTCTTATTTGTCTTATTAAATGTGCAAAACTAGCTAATTATCCTATTGTATTTACTAAATGACTTGATTAAGTAAAAGTGACGACGTGGCACGGTTAATCACTTTTAATTAACATGCAATAAGATAAGGGGGAATTTATGCACATTTAATAGAAAAAATGACAACTTGGATACATTTACAAACAACTCAGTTATGTTGGAGCTAAGACAACTCAGTTTTGGGGTCCAATATCCAAATTGAGATTCTTTAATACAATATAGTTTCACTAAAAATCTATAACAATATTACAACTAATTAATACAGACCTTTTCATATCAGATGAGTTGTGTTTAAAAGTTGTAAGTGGTGAAATGTGGTAGGGGTGACTGACCTGCAGAAACCTCCAGAGATGTTATCCGGAAACATGATCAAAAGTTGGTAGTCACATGCTTAAATATATACAAGCAATTCTACAGTGTGATTGTTATTGTAACAACCTTAATGTTTGGTTGTAGGATTGTGTGTCTATTCGGATTTATCCATGAGGTTTGCTTGAATGGTAATCCTTCGCAACCATATGCTTCTTACAAGTCATGTCATAAAAGAATTAGTTGAACTCTATCAACTTTCACGTGGACAACAGGTCAAGGGTAAGCTACATTGATATGATGTAATTGTATAATAAACGTTTTTACAACCGTCTTTAATACTTACAATTCTGATGCATATATGCACCAAATGCTTACCTTTGTTTACTTCTAAAGGACTGAAGGTACTCTCAACTATGGAAGTTAAAAATAGCTCGACTTCATACAATAGAACTTGACACGGATAAAAGGTTCATAGATCAACCCCTCATCAATGCCTTTAGAACTGATCATCACATTTCTATTTGCTTGACGAATTTGTTTTTCCTTTGATCTTCCAACTCTTTAAATCCTTCCATATTTATTCATCTTAGACCATTTTACTTTTTTGGTTTGTCATAAAGTGTGAGAAGTAAAAATGAAGTGATTGTGAGTCACGTTTTTAGCAAATCTGAAGAGAAATAAGATGGAAGCGGGTCTCATCTAAGTTTATTATTTTGGTTATTACAACTGAATATTTGGGAGCTTTTACCTGTTGGAACTAATCCACATATATGAGATTGACATGTAAGGAAATATTATGTAAGGTCTTTCATTATTATTTTAAGGGTTAATTGTCCTTAAATATATTCAAGTTATTACTTTTTTTTTCTATTAAATGTGTAGAACTTGTTAATTATATCATATTGTGTGTTAAGTAAAAGTGATTAACTGTGCCACGTCATCACTTTTACTTAATCAAGCCATTTAGTACACACAATAGGATAATTAACAAATTCTGCACACTTAATAGGAAAAAATAAGAATATTAAGCAACATAATAAAAAATGGCAACTTGAATGTATTTACAATCAGTTATCCCTTTAAAAAATCAACTAGTCTTGTCATGGGCGCCTAGAAGCATACCTAGTATTTTTTATACATGTGAATCTGCAAACAAAGAAAGGGGTGTCATGTTGTGAATTTATGATGAGATATTAGGGCTAAAATGCTAATGATGACCGTAAGTATTGTGGTTATCTCTTGTCACATCAACGTCACATCAGCTTTCTTTTTTCACGACTACACTCATCATAATTTGCTAATAAGGCGACCGTAACTACAAAAAAAAAATATACTTCACAAAACTAATAAAATAAAAAACTACACACACAAAACAATGGGAGGAGTGTAAATTTACTCAATTAGCTGACAAACCGAGTAAATGAAAAAGTTTATGTTTGATAGGTTGCATTCGGTTGTGCTAGTGGGTATAACTCGGTTGCATACTCGGTTCGGGGGTGGGGGCAACCAACCGAGCCATTAGCATTAGGCCAATGCTAATGGCTCGGTTGGTTGACACCCACCCCCAATCGAATTGGTGACCGCATTTCCTCCATTAGTCCAATTGAATTCGTGACCGGTCACCCCTAATACCGATGCTAATGGAGCGGTCACTCCCCAACCAACCGGATAAGCAACCATGTTCCTACCACTAGCTCAACCGAATTGGTGACCGATCACCTCAACCTTTCAATTACTTCGGTTGGATAGGCAACCGAGTAATTGGACACAACTCCTAATTGTTTTGTGTATGTAGTTTTTTATTTTATCTGTTTTTGTGAGATATATTTTTGTTGTGGTTGTGGTCGCCTTATAAGCAAATTATGTCTGAGTGTAGTCTTGGAGAGAGAAAACTGACATGACGCTGATGTGCCAGAGGCTAACCACCATGCTTACGGTCACCATTAGCATTGGCCTAACCTTTTCAAAGTTATGGT
This sequence comes from Chrysanthemum seticuspe, assembly GCA_019973895.1. Taxonomy (NCBI): domain Eukaryota; kingdom Viridiplantae; phylum Streptophyta; class Magnoliopsida; order Asterales; family Asteraceae; genus Chrysanthemum; species Chrysanthemum seticuspe. Next base: position 208,971,079 of record BPTQ01000003.1, on the reverse strand, counting down.
CGGCTTGCCAACCAAAAAATTCATTCTCTTTTGTATGTGTATTTTTTTTAATTAGTTTTTGTGGGGTATGTTTTTTGTTGTGGTTGCGGTCGCTTTATTAACAAATTATGATTGGATGTAATTTTGGAAAAAGAAACTAATGTGACGTTGATGTAGCAGAGGTAACCAAAATATTTATGGTTGCCAATATCATTGGCCCCAAGAGTGAATGAAACTCAAAAGTATGAGTTTTGTCTTCATTTGTTAATCGTATTGGAACTCATTGATGCTTTACACATTTGTTTCTTTCTATAAATCTTGTTGGAACTCAATGTTAAACTCATCCGTGCTATATACTTCACCTTATTATCGAGATTGTTGTTGTTGTTGTAGTAGTTGTATCGAGCGTAATTATTCTAGTAGTATTTTAGTTTGACTTAAATTTGTAACTAAAGCAGTTTGGGTTAAAGTCGAATAGTAGATTGTTGGATTCCATGGGACAAACTTTTTTTCTTCAAACAGGAGATTGTGATGATCAAATGAAAATTTGTAAATAACACACCACTGAAACCTTAATAACGAGTCAAACTAACATTGCATAATAAATTTTTACAACTAAATAAACTCCACAACCATTTGTTAAAAAGTGAAAGTCACAACTTCCACAAACAAAGATTTTTTCCACCACAAATCTCACTTAGGTTTCTCAGAATGCGAAACGCTGCACCACGACATGTTTCCTGAGGTTGACAAGAGCCTTGGAAACTCTGATTCGATCCATGGTAGCCCTGACTGTTATAATTCCATCATCGTTCATCGTACATTGATTCACGCTCCCTATAACCAACAATGGAATTGTGTAAATAATTTTAAGCATAAACCCAAAAACCCCAAAGTATAAACTCATATTATATATAGATCATACCTACGGCCCACTCTTGGATTGATGTGAGAACCGTTAGCCTTTCTTCCCAATTAAGCACCCTAAGTGTAAGATTCTGTGACAAGAAACAAACAAAAAGACATTAGGAAACATGCGTGGTTTCATATCTAAATTAGATGTTTTCAACATACCAGAGGTACGGGTACATGTGCTGCTTCTGGAGCTTCGTCTGACTCTGATTGGTTCATTGTGTTTTTCTTTTGCGTGTGTGTGTGTTGATGTAAATCAAATGAAGTGAGTGACTAGTTGTTACTGTTTATGGTTCTTTTATAGGTGGTCAAGATGTGTTGTGATTGGTTGATTTGACATCACACGGATCCTTAATGTGAGCCGTTGATTCAGTTTTGATGGTGAGGAATGAGGATTCATGATCTTTGGTTTTCTTTGAGACTTGAATTCTGTTCAGGTGCAATGAGGTACATATTTTATTCTGTGGTCCACTCATTTTTAATTTGTTGATACTATGTTAGTACTATGATACATCCATACATCCATACATGTGTTTGTTAAGTACTTTGGACTATTATTTGGTCTCACCATAACAAACCCAAAACCAATCCACCCTAGTTCGTTCAGTTTTCGTTTTTTAGTTTCAGCTTGGGTCAAAACCGAGAAAAACACACCAAAACCCTTTAAACGGTTCTCGGTTCGTGTCTTCCACAAAATCGGTTTTCGGTTCGGGTCGGGTCCACGATGAGGAGTATATCAAATGCCAAATTATAACTGTTGCATAGTTACTTTATAGTTTATACCGATACCAATTGGGACATCCTTTAATAATTCGATACATATATGAAATTTCCTTAGAGTGAGGCTCGTACTATAGGCTGCGTTTTTGTTGAGATAACACCCGAGACTGTTGCACAACCGTCACCAATTATGTAATCCGTTGTTGGTGATAAAGTGTGTACGTTTTTTTGTTTTTTTTTGGTAACCATAATTTCCGACCTTTTGGCCGACTAATCCACGGGATTTGAACCCACCGCGCCACAAACTCAAACCAGGTAAAACCCTCCCTTTTTAGGAGGTTGGCATGGCCACTTAAGGTTGTTTGCACACGAGATTTGATACCATAAGTTTTTAACACCTTGTAATGGAACTTGTTGGTGTGTAAGTTCGGACTGAAGCAAACACAAATGGTTGCAGCCCTTGTGGGTATTGTGACAGGGGCCTCTCTGCATACTTTTTAAGTAAAACAATGAAGTTACTCAAGAAATTTGAAATCAAAAGCAACTGAAAATATGATCATAGGTGTGTCAGCACGATACTAGTTTCTTAATCTGTACGCGATTATGTAGATCGAGTATTAAATCGGCCGAATCAGATACAATATCAACTTTCTGCCGAGTCAAAATCAATAAAAAATGGATTCATTTCCACATTAATATAAAACTAATCAAAAGTGAGAATCTGACGATTATAGCATTGGATCAACCATATATTGATTCTTGCAGATTGTGTTTCATCTTGCTTTCCATGAATACGTTGAATACAAACATCCTTTTAGTTCAGTATTCGTATTGATTATGCTCTAAAATCTTGAATACCAGTTAGTAGTTTTGACAATTAAGTTCTGAACAGCAAACTACCATTGAATTACATTCAGTTATAATACTCCTTAAAGAAAAAAGAAAACATTTTGGAAATTGCCTCTAGTTATCATATGATGAAATTAATCATCTGAGCCATTGCCAGATTCAGTCGAAGTGTTTGTATGCGCTTCTATCTCTTGTTCATCTTCATCCTTTCTCTCAGCTTCACTTTTTGTCTTATTAGCTGCTCGATGAACTTCATCACTTGAGTAGCTTCTGGATTTGAGTTGTGTTACTTCAGTTGGGCCCGCTTCTCTGTTTGCTTCAAGTTGACTTTTGTTAATTTGACCATTAGTTCGTGTTTCTATTGCTCCTATAAAAGATCTTCCTTTTATGCTTAAACTGTTTCAGTTGTGTTGCCTGATACAATCTTTGCATCATCACTACCAACAGTGAGATCTCGAGTCTCGTGTTCCTTTGAACTTGCAAGTTTTCCTGATTCTCTTTGCTCTTCATCTACAGGCTTTTGAACTTTGATATCGGGGTTTATTACCCTCTACAAATTTTTCTTGATTTGGTTTTTGCCCGTTGCTTGACAGACCAAACCATGATCCAAATTTAGTTGTAGTTGCTTTATTAGTTAAGTTGACTTCACGATTTGATGGGTCGTCAGAGCTCACGGACCAGACTTTAGGTGTAGTTTGGAGGCTGCTTTTCAAATCCTTTATTTTCGATTTTTTTTGTGTTTGATCTCATTCTGCTTCTCATCAATCGTCAACTCTAGGGCTCGTTGTTCAACTTTCATGGATCCAATGGTTGATCGCATCTCCATAATTTTGTTGGCGAGTTCAAATGAATCGCAACTCTAGGGCTCGTTCAAATCTTGATTTTTCCTCTTGTTTTCTTTTACATACTGCCATTCTTTCTGCACAATTAAGATAGCTGTTGGTATATCATAATAACTTAAGATTTTGTTAATGTCAGAGGCCTACCTAGAGCTTGTGCGACGACTGAAAAGGTTAATTAGGTGACATGCATAATTCTTGAGACGAAACACATTCAACTTAATTTCTAATGAGAGATAAAGTTGATTTATATTAGCAAGTAACCTGCAGGAGAAGGTTCAGAGTAAGAATTTGTTGATCTTTATCCTTGATAGCGAGGTTAAACAGGCGCCTGTCTCGCACTTTCTGAACCACCATGACTCCCATAACACTAACCAGAATCACCACCACCACCATTGCAATCTTCTTCTTCTTCATCCACAAGCCACCACTCCCATAACAAATTTCACTTTGTTTGTGTGTTTTTGTAAGCTTTTTTTTTTTTTTTTTTTTTTTTTTTTTTTGGTGCAAAGAGTGTTAATACTCAAAATCATAGTACAACAATTTACAAGAACATTCCAACTGAATTGGACATTTCCCAATCAGTAAAAAAATACACAGACAACATATTCAAAGTTATCCCATATCGGACAACACTACTATACTATCTCTGATATAACAGAGCAAAGAACTAATGCAGCTTGGCCATCAACATAGACTGCACCAAAAATGGGTCGTCATGGCTATCTTAACTGTCTTTGATTGATTGATTATAGCATAACATGTCTAAATGGAGAAATTTTAAGTGCCGCTTTGAGGCAGGTAGACTTTGTGTTTAAGAAAAAAAGTGAGAATTTAGCTGAAAAATGTGACTGTACTAACCATTCCCTTTCTGTCTTTTTGTAGCGCTTGATGTTGTTTATATAGTTCGGGATTATTCGTGAGTACAATGGCAAGTTAATTAGTTTTACGTCTCTAACGTGCAGAAAGGTAAAAGAACAGGCCGGCCAAAGATATGGATATATCGAGATAAGGTAACAAACAAGCCTAACGGAGATGCTACAGTAAAATACAAAGATCCATATGTTGCACAAGCTGCTGTAGAATGGTTTAACAATAATGATTTTTATGGGACGATAATTGAAGTTTGAATAGCAGAGTAAAAAAAAACTCGCATACTGTGATAGCACCACTTGTTGAACCAACTGTAGTCTCTGATATTGTACCGGTTGAAAGTGGTCTGGACATGACTGAAAGTGGTGGAATGGGTAAACGACGTGGTGATGCTTCCGGAAACGCTCCACCAAAAGCATTGCAGCAAGATGGTGACTGGTTGTGTCCGAATACAAGGTCTGTGATATGACATTGGTGAGCTGCTTATTCCGGCTATAATTCAAAGATTGTCGGTTATATTTTTATGTTTGTCTGTTATTTATCATACGTGATGTTTTGGTGACAGTTGGACGAATGTGAACTTTGCATTTCATGGTGTATGTAACCGATGTGCAAGTGCAAGATCTGCTGGTGCATCAGCTGGCGGCGCTGGTGGTGGTGGGGTAGGGGCCGTGTTGAGAAGCTGAAGAAGAAGTAAGATGCAATAAATTCCAACTTGACAATAAAATTCTTAAACGCATCTCAATAGCCTTACGATATTGTTTGCAGGATGATGGTGAGAATAATGATGAATTTGGAAACCTTAAGAAAACGTTGTGTCAAAACACAACAAGCTGAAGTTGGTCAGGTCTTACCTGGAACCCGGCGTGCTGGATGGGAGGTTGAGGAGCTAGGTATCATATTTTTGTTTAATTTAATAAGTTTTTAGCAAATAACAAGAATAGTATCTGTGGTTTGCCAAAAATTTATAAGTGTTTCATTCGCTGATACTAATTACGAATTTGGTCTCTAGAAACACTATTTGCTTTCATATTTTGTCGGCCAAAAGCAAAATTAGTTGCATGCTTGATGGGCCAAAATTGGAATCAGTTACATGCTTGGTACTCGAAGGACCAATTGAAGAAAACAGCGTTATACGGACTATTGTGTAATTAGTATGATAGACCAATTCCGTAGTATGTTCTTAATTTTTGTTATGTGTCAATTAGTTAATGGTACGTAATAAGAAATATTTAGAGATAGAAGAGAAAGAAGTATAGACAGAGCAGCAAGAATAGACGTTAAAGCAGAAGCAGAAGCCGTGACAGGGATAGGGGTCAGGAAAGAGAGCTGGACCGGGATTATGATTTTAACAGAGAATATGGGCGTGAAAGGTCTGATCGTCACAGGTATCATCACTAAGTAATAAAAGTTGCGCTCTAAGATTTTTGGGACTTCGAGTTCTGCATTTGCATTGTGAAGTACTTGTATTTTGGCAGTCTTTCTAGGACAAGTGGTTTTGAATCAGTTTGGATCAACTGTTGGGAGTGTTTTATGCAGAACTATGTGTTGCTTTTCTTGACTTAGTTTATTTGCATGGATTATTCCGTTGCAAGCAAACATATTTAGTACCAGCACAAATTGCTATATTCACTAGCACAAACTGTCACGTGCAGATTCTAATTGCAAGTTCAAGCACCCCTGATTTTTGTGACATAATTGTTTTTTTGCTAGCTAAATTTGACAGAAGTGGGGGCTGATAGTACTGTCGTTCTATGTTTGATCCATCTTTGATAATCATTCTGACTATGAACAAAGAAGTGCTTGAGCCAGTAGGTTATTCATCTACTAAGATGGTTCTGTTATGTGTTTTGAATTGGTTAAAGAATTGCATTAAATCATTTTGACAATTGCTATGACATATAGAATCAATGTCAGAAGTTTTGCAATGCTGCATGATTTCAAACCACCTTACTTTTCAACTGTGAAAACTGGGTCAGGTATTCAGGTTCCATTGGGCATCTTTTGTTTCAAATGAGATGGGGATGACCAAATGGCACATTGTAAGATAAGCCTAATTAGCTAGAACCAATTACACATACAAGTTGCATACTCTTTACATACATGCTTGATTAGAAAACATAATATCTTTACAGTTAGACCATCAATTACACCAACTTTTACACATAACAGACTTTTGTATCCATAAAAAACAAGTGATCACCTTATATGATAATACAAAACTTAGGGCCCGTTTGTTTTGTGTGTTTTAACCCCTGGGATAAGTCCTAAAGTCAAAAAGTTTGTTTGGTTAAAATGCATAACATTTAAAAATAGGACTCAATGCTAATAATAAGGGATCCACAAATCCCACCAAAGTAGTCTGGATTATACTTGGGATTATATTGACACAACCCCACTTGCTCACAATTTCTTCCCGCCATGTCTACTTGTGTTTGACCATAACAATATTGCATTAATGGAAAAGTTAAAGGTAACAGTAAAATTAATGACATACCAAACACAAATCTTAAGAAATAACAATTGGTCCTAACCCACCAACCTTTAAACCATATCCCCAAAGTAAATCCCAACATAAAACAAACGGGCCCTTAATCACTCAAGTTTATAATAGAGTTAATTTCATAAATGGTCCTTGTAGTCTGTCGGGCTTAACAAATTTAGTCCCTTTACTTTTTTTTAACGGGTTTGGTCCTTATGGTTGCGACCTGTAACGGGTTTGGTCTCTTGACCAATTTTTCTGTTTGTTAGACCGTCAAATTTACATAAATAACATAAATACCCTTAAAATTAAAGTCCCTGTGGTTTGTGGTGTATAACAAATTTAGTCCCTATTTTTTTATTACTTTTCGTTCATTTTCATACGTTTTTAACCGTTTTCGTCCGTTCTTTTACATTTTTGGCCGTTTTTCTTACGTTTTTATACGTTTTCATCGATTTTTATACGTTTTCGCACGTTTTTATCCGTTTTTATATGTTTTCGTCCGTTTTATACGTTTTCGCCCCTTTTTATATGTTTTCGCCCGTTTTCTTACGTGGTCGCACGTTTTCATCACGTTTTTTTCGCATGTGACGAAAATAAAATTTAATATTTCAGATAAAAAATTCAAAAAAAGTTTGAAAAAAAAAATTGAAAATTTTTTTTGAAAAGAAAATGTTTTTTAAAAAAAGTTCGAATAAAGGATTACAAAAAAATTTTAAAAAGAATTTCGAATTTTTTGTAATCCTTTTTCAAAAAAAATAATTTTCATTTTTTTTTTCGATTTTTTTTTATAAATTTTAAATTTTTTTTTTTTTCAAATTTCTTTTTTCGAAATTCTTTTTTTCGATCTTTGTTTTCGAATTTTTTTTTCAATTTTTTTTTCAGACTTTTTATTTTTGAATTTTTTTTCTAAAATATTTCTTTTAGAATTTTTTTTTCGTCTCGTGAAAAAATGTGACGAAAACGTGCGAATACGGACGAAAACATATAAAAACGGATAAAACGTAATAGAACGGACGAAAACGGTTATAAACGTATGAAAACGAACGAAACATAATTAAGAAAAAAATAGGGACTAAATTTGTTATACCCACAAACCACATGGACCTTATTTTTAAAGGTATTTGTCATTTCTTTAAATTTGACGGTCAAACAAATGAAAAATTTGATTAAGGGACCAAACCCGTTACGAGTCGCAACCACAAAGACCAACCCCGTTAAAAAAAGTAAAAGAATTCGTTAAACCTAACAAACTTCGGCTTTAAGGATGTTCAATACATGTGATGGACTAGATGATGTCATATTTTTGTTAGACTATCTTTATTGGTATAGATTGTCAATCGATTGAAGGACAAAAAGGAAAAAAAAAAGAATATTATATTAAAAATACATTATTAAATGGAAGAGATGCAAGCGACTTGGTCGGTTGGTGACTTAAAGATTTCGACTTCAATCTTGCATTTGTCATCATAAGAATGGTCTATGCATTTCTCTCTCTTACACACTATTTTAAATACAGTGGATAAAGAAAAAATATTATGATGTTTGGTTGGGTTGTTGATAAATGGTAAAAAAATATAGATTGGTTGTATGTATTGATTGTGTAGGTGGAGGAAAGAGAAAATAACATTTTATTAAGAGATTGAGTTGTGATGAGTTGTTGATAAAGATAGTCTTAAACACATTTGTTTTGGTCCCAATATTGTCAACTTAATGGTGGGCAAAAAATTCGGTTTGTGAACCGATCCAGTAAAAAGCCGGATATCGGTTTTCACTAAAACCAGTTTTGTGAAACTGATTACTACTGAACCGAACTGGCGGTTTAACAACCGGTTTTAAATATTTGGTGTGGACCGGTTTGACACCGGTTTCTAAAACCGGATTTTTGTCTTTTTGTGATAGAAAACTTATTGAATCGGGACGTATGTGGTAGGCCACTATAACTCATATCTTTGCTTTGATCTTGATTTAATATTGTAAGGAGTAGTCTAAATATGGTTCACTTATATTACTCATAAAAACCATATTTAATTCGTAGAATTCGCGAACTCCGCTTTTGAAGTTCATGTTTTTGGATAATGAACTAAAAACTTAAAGCATGTATAATTGGAGAAAATATTTTTAATTTTCTGTCTCAAAATGTCTAGAAATTTGGAGAAAGCTTTTATTTTTGTGAAAGTATGACAACGCGCTAAAATAGTGTTGTCTTTTGTATTTCCTTGGTTAGTATTAGGAAAAAGGTTTCGCTAAACATAGTCTTAACGACTATGTTTAAGAAATGAAACTATTTTGGATACGTGACTACACAATTTTTGCCCTATGCTACTGTCTCACATGTCTTGTCTCCCCATACCTCTCTTTTTGTTAGCAAGTTTGAATACACCGCATTCTAAGCCGATGAGTCGGTCACGTCATTACTCGCTCTAGGAATAACCCACCGACCAGCGTGGTAACATTAGTGGTTTTGACATACAATTATGACTTTGGAAAATACAAGTAAGACAATAAGATTCATAAGAAAGTGATAACTTTACGATTAAGTTGTTGTGAATGGTTCTTTCTCGTTTCGTTTTTAAACAGCTTCTATTGGCTAGCATAACCAATGGCTACAACGGATTCCAGTTGAACCTGCTTGTCCGGTATCATATGTACCATCAACTTATTAGCATATATATTGCATAAAGTTTTGTGTGTTTTATTTGTTTATATAATGTGTATAATAATATGTGTATTTTATTATAGGGGTGTTTTAAAAATAACATTAATAAGTGTGTTTAAAGTTGTATTCTTAATTTTAAGATTTTGAGATGTGTGTTTAATTGATTTGCGCCAAAAGCTTAATTTATTGTATGTCTTAATTTAAAGACTTTTATAACATTTAATTGTGAGATGGTGTATGTGTATTATTTGTTTGTACTAAAAGCTTAATGTAATATACCTTTTAATTTTAAGATTAGGATTTGTTATCCATTCTCTCTCGATTATATGTAGTATAGATTAACTTTCTTGAGTAAAAGAAAAATAAGTTAATTTTTTTCAACTCATTACATCCTATCAAATCTTTTGACATTTCACATCACAATCTTTATTTACTCTTTTCCCATTGTTTATTCAAATTTGAGTAAAAAAAATAGATATGAATATAAGATGTGAAATTCTTTCATGTATACCATCATCACTTCAAAACTTATATTCAAAATCTATAGAAGACTTTATAATTCAATTGATAGAAATTTTGAAAAAACTTATGATGAGATATTACTATTTTTGAAGAAAAGTATGACCGAAAAGTGAATAAAACTCAAAATTGGTATGTATGGTAGGAATGGTGATAACGAAAGAAAAAAAACAAAAAAAAAACAAATCAAGTATGAGTTTTGTCTTTATCTGTTAATCTTATTGGAGCTCCTATAATTTGTTATAAGTATCATTTTACACATTTATTTATTTATTTTTATAAATCTTATTGGAACTCAATGTTATTGTTTTACTCATCCATGTTTTATACTTGACCTTATTATCAAGATTGTTGAGTCTTTTCGGCAAACAAAAATTACTTCACCTTGTTATCACAATTGTAGTACTATCCAGTGTAATAATTCTAGTATTTTAGTTTGACATAAATTTGTAAGTTTGGGTTAAATTGATTGTTGGATACCATGAGCCACACTTTATTCTTGAAACAAGAGAGTGTGATGGTCAAATGAAAATAGGAAACACAACACTGTGGAACTTTAATAACTAGTCAAACATAGCATAAATTCTTACCCACAAATACAACTAAACAAACCCACAAATCTCACTTAAGTACATCAGATACTGAAAATAGGAAACACAACACTGTGGAACTTTAATAACTAGTCAAACATAGCATAAATTCTTACCCACAAATACAACTAAACAAACCCACAAATCTCACTTAAGTACATCAGATACAAGAGAGAAAATGAAAATTTGTAAATAAAAATAGGAAACACAACACTATGAAACCTTAATAGCTAGTCAAACATAGCATAAATTCTTACCCACAAATACAACTAAATCAAATAAACCCACAAATCTCAGTCACTTAACGCTGTGTTCTTGAGTTTTTTCATTAAAGAAAAAGGAAGTAAAGTGGAAGTAAACACTTTACTTCCATTTCCGCCCATTTTTGGGAGGAAACACTTTCCTTCCAAAATCACCCAAATAAGCCTAATTTTACTTCCATTTCATTTCCTTTTCCTCCTTAAGTAAAACTCAAGAACACAATGTGGAAGTAAATATCTTCACTTTACTTCCCTTTCATTTTCTTTTCTTTAATGATCCGACTCGAGAACACAGCGTTAAGTAGATCCTGAGACACGTTGAATCACTACAATTTTCTTATGCTTCTCAAGAGCCTTAAAAACCTTGGTTCGATCCAACTTACCCCTTATTGTTAAAATTCCCTCTTCATTCTGGGTGCTTTGATTAACTGTAACCAACAATGGAATTGTGTCAGTAATTTTATAAGCATAAACCCAAAAACCCTAAAGTATAAACTCATATTATAGATCGTACCTTGGCCACCCTCTGTTATATCTAAGACCACATTTGGCATTAGTTCCATTTTTAGCAGCCTAATTGTGAGATTATGCCATAAGAAACAAACAAAAAGATATTAAGAAAGAAACCATGCTTCACTGGAGCTGCAGATCCGCTTGACAATAAATTAATTTTTGTAAAATTTAACTAGGTTTAAAAACCCACAGATCCAAACCCATAAACAACCCACACAGACCCAAACCCAAAAACAAAGTTACAATAAATTAACATTACCTTATCACCTCTAAAACTCAAGAACACATCATACACATTTTGAACATATGATATTGAATCATACGCCATTGAAGCTGCAGATCCGCTTGACGACATGGTGTTTGTTTTTCCTTTGTGTTGATCGATGTAAATGAAGTGAGCTGAGTGACCTTTATGCTGCATTTATAGTGGACAGAGCAGCAAGAATAGACGTCGAAGCAGAAGCTGTGACAGGGATAGAGGAAAGACAGTAGGACCGGGATTATGATTATAGCAGAGACAGAGAATATGGGCATGAAAGGGCGGATAGTCACAGGTATCATCACTAAGTAATAAAAGTTGTGCTCTAAGTTTTTTGGGACTTCGGGTTCTGCATTAGCATTGTGAAGTAGTACTTGTATTTTGGCGGTCTTTTTAGGACAAGTGTATTCTGTCTTTCATGTGGATTATTTTTTGCAAACAATTACGATTTCAATCAGTTTGGATTAAATGTTGGAGTGTTTTATGTATTGTTTTTCTTGGCTTAGTTTATCTGCATGGATTATTTGTTATGAACATATAGCGTTTGAGATTTGGTTATTAAAACTGTTTATGTATTAGTCCCAGCACAAACTGCTATATTCACTAGCGCAAACTGTTGAATGTACCGGACTGGTAGCACAAACTGTCACGTGCAGATTCTAATTGCACGTTCAAGCACCCCTGATTTTTGTGACATAATTGTTTTTTTGCTAGCTAAATTTGACACAAGTGTTAATGATGTTACTTAACTTGGCGGGGCTGATAGTAGTGTCGTTTTATGTTTAATCCATCTTTGATAATCATTCTGAGTTTCTGACTATGAAAAAAGAAGTGCTTGAGCCAGTAGGTTACATTCATCTACCAAGATTATTCTGTTATGTGTTTTGAATTGGTTAAAGAATTGCATTAAATCATTTTGACAATTGCTATGACATATAGAATCAATGTCAGAAGTTTCGCAATGCCGCATGATTTCAAACCACCTTACTTTTCAACTGTGAAAACTGGGTCAGGTGTTCAGGTTCCACAGGGCATCTTTTGTTTCAAATGAGATGGGGATGCCCAAATGGCACATTGAAGATAAGCCTAATTAGCTAGAACCAATTAGTACATACATAATGCAACTATACAACAAACTCGACACCCATAGCTAGAACCAATTACACATACAAGTTGCATACTCTTTACATACATGCTTGATTAGAAATCATAGTATCCTTACTGTTAGACCATCAATTACACCAACTTCAACACATAACAGATTTTTGTATCCATAAAAAACAAGTGATCACCTTATATTTGGGATAATACAAAACTTACTCACTCAAGTTTATAATACTTCGGCTTCAAGGATGTCAATACATGTGATGTACTAGATGATGTCATATTATTAAGCACATTTGTTTTGGTCCCAATATTGTAAACTTAATGGTTGGCAACATGTTTACTATGTTGGTCCACTCAATTTCTTTTTAATTGACCGAAATTGGGCTTGATAAAAATGTTTACTATGTTGGTCACTTGGTCTACTCAATTTCTTTTTAGTTTAGCAATAAGTATTGGTGGGCAAAAAATCCGGTTTGTGAACCGATCCGGTAAAACAACGGAAACCGGTTACTACCGAACTGAACCGGCGGTTTAACAACCGATTTTAAATATTTGGTGTGGACCGGTTTGACACTCATTAAACCGAACCGGTTACTAAAACCGGTTCAAACCGGATTTTTTTCTTTTTTTCCTAATTTAGAAGTTATACCCCCTCTCACATTTTGCAATTTTATTTTATTTTATTAAATTTTTTTATTTTTATAGTTTTATTTATATTAAAAAACTATAAGCCTGAAAGTACGGAACATAAAATATAAAGTTTAATAAGTCAAAAGTATTAAACTGACAGAAAATACGGAACATAAACTGATAAAAACTGTGTTGTACTGTAAATATGGTGGACCAAGGGGGTGAAGGACAAAATGTCACATCACATGAGGTATAAGGGGTGTTGATACTCACACATTTTTTTTTTTACACATACATCACAATTGTGCTTTACTGTCTTATACAGCGTGCATTACAGTGTTGTACAATATGGTATATGTATAAAAAAATAGTGTGTGTATCAACCCCATGTATAAGAAATCCTCTATCAAATACGTAAATAATGTAAATATCATATAAAAGATAAAGGCCAAAAAAGTGTTTAGGTCCATTAGGCTGGATGCAGTAGAAGGAAATCGAGTGTCGATCGAGCCAAGGGGCGATCGATGTCATGTCGATCCCTTTGGTGTGGAGTGTATCGATCGCCAGGAAAAAAACATTATTCGTTCGTGTGGACGATCGATAAGAACAAAGCACAATTTACTCTCTTGTTGCTAGCCGTTTGCATCTTGGGTACCACACGTCTTGTGATTTGGTTTGCGTGTTGAGAAGAAGACTTGTGTAGAAATGATATAACTTTGCATGAACATAGAAATGATATAACTTTGCATGAACAGAAGAAGACTTGTGTTGAGAAGAAGACTTGTGTAATACAAATGAAACACGTTGAGAAGTGAAAAAACAAGTGTATAGACAAATGAAACACAAATGAAACACGTATAGATATATATAGTAGAGTCATGCAAATATAGTTGAGTCATCTAGTATCATGTACGAAGTGAAAAAAAAATAAAAAAAAAAAAAAAAGAAAAAAAAAATGAACCAATCGTCCTTACTGGGGCACCTAATCGCCTGAAGGTCGCTGGAGAGAAAGCTGACGTGACAGTAAAAATGAGAGGGATTGAATCCCCCTACTGGGGCAGCCTTAAATACTATTTTGGCATTTCAGTTTTAGGGTACGGTTTTTGCAGAAAAATGATACTTATATAGTTATATGAACAATGACGTAAGGATAGGATGGCCACTATGTGCAATTAATTAAAGTCAATTAATTCCTTTGGCATACTATGTGCTACAAATCTATGGTTTGGTACAACATTTTAATGGAAGTTGAAAATTATGGTACAAAATTTTAACAGGGTGGTACTTTTGGTAGTTGTACACTTGTACACGATTCTTATATTGTTGGATGTTGGGACAAATTACACAATCTTAAAACACAAAAACACATTATTCAAAAACGTAAAAAAACACTCTAAAGAAAGTCATCCATTGAGGATTCGTCAACCAACCTTACCGAATTACCCAAACAGATCCGGTTTAAAAACCGGTTCGGTTTTGATAATTAACCGGTTTGTACAACACTAGCTACAAGCTGCTGATAAAAATATTTTATAATCTTATGAAGTAGTTAATCATTCAAGAGATTGCAATATTGTTTGTCGACATGAATCACAAAATATATAAAGTGACGCATCTGAGCGACACTTTTAGCTAGTAGATGAATCAATTATATTTTGAAATCTACTAAATATTTTTTTTTGTTTTTTTAAAAAGATATGCATAAAGTTCATGAACTTTTGCCTTCATTAAATATTTAAGATTTATTGGCCTGTATTTATCATCACATTAGACTTTACTTTGTCTTGAGGAAAAGCTTCAACATTCGGTAAATCTTTTTATAGCTCATGATAAACCATTGTTGTTCGACTCTAACAAATCAATTCTACAAATCGTGAACTTGTTTGGAGTTGATTTAATATTGTAAGCACGGGTCTAAAAATGGTTCACTTATATTAGTCATAAAGATGATATTTAATTCGTAGAATTCGCGAATTCTGCTTTTGAAGTTTATGTTTTTTGTATAATGAACTAAAAACTATATTTTTTAATTTTCTGTCTCAAAATGTCTAGAAATTTAGAGAAAGCTTTTATTTTTGTAAAAGTATTGAAAATTTTGACAACGCGCTAAAATAGTGTTTCTTTTGTATTTCCTTGGTTAGTATTAGGAAGGTTTCGCTAGACTATGTTTAAGAAATGAAACTACGCAAATTGGTGATACGTTAAGAAGGTTGTAAATGGTTATTTGTAAGTGAGACTTGCTTTTTAATAACGGAAAGAGGATTTTCAGTGATTCAGCCTTAGGTCTTAGTTTTGGTGCTTTTCATGATTGTGGTGTTTGATTAGGCACATGTATATTGCATGTTTGAATCTTTCAACCATAACCTTTAGGGAATTAGGGATACATATAAAAAAGTTCATTAAGCATAAAAAAAGAAAAAAAAATCCATGAGAAAGTACTAGCATAGTACCCGCGCAAAGTAGCGGCGGTACTCAACATGTTAGTTTTTCTTGTACCTTGATCTTTAAGCGGTATGTAATGAAAGTTAGTATTTGACGGTTTACCCGTTTGATGGTTCGAAAAGAGTAGATGCGTATTTGAATTTCCGTAAAAATATATCAATACAAATATATATATCCATACTTATACTCATTTGAACTTTGTATAACTTGAATATTTATGATAAAAATTACAACTATAAATTTGTATTATTGTAAGTTTGTAACATCTATTTTAATATTAAAATCTAATGTGTCATTAGTGTATATTATAATGTAATTATTATAGTGTAGAATTTAATTATATGAATTACTAATTATAGTAAGATGTGTAGGCTTAAAAAATTACTCCATCCGTCTCAATTTAATTGTCATGAGAGAGAAATCACAAAGTTTAATAAAAGTGGTGCCACTTTAATTTTTAACCACACGAATAGAATATTCTCTCTTTAGATTCTCTAGTTTTTACTAAAAAAGAAAAGTGGACAATCTTTTTGAGACATCCAAAAATAAAAATATGGACAATTAAATTGACACGGAGGGAGTAAGACTTTCTTCTTTAGAAAGTCCTAAATATATTATAAGGTAGTATAGATAAGTATTTTCCTTCAACAAAATGTACCATCAACTTATATAGTTCAAAAGTTCAAATTTAAGTGTTTGAGAGATCTCTTATGTATTCTACGTTCGACATATATTTGAACATATGAATTTTAATAAAATTAAAAGAGTTAATTCCATATATCCCCAATTAAACCCTTAAATGTCATATATATATACCCAACCAAAATCTAATAGCATATATGCCCAACTTAAATATCAAATTTGTCATATATATTCACTTTGTTAATAAATAAATTAAAACTCAATTTACATTATTAAATACCCATCATACCCTTCGTACAAACACATCATCTCTATACATGTGATAACAACGAATAAAAAAACACCAAACCTACATAACTTTTAATCTTATAAAAGCACTATCGCATCATGCAGAACTTATATATCTCAATGGATATAAAATAATGCTCTTAGATGATTATAATGTAATCTATGTTAAATCAACATAGATAAATGTCTTGTATAGATTTAAGCGAATGAAGAATGTTGTAAAGTTGATAAATTAAATCCACTGCTAATTTTATTCTTAAAGATATCGGTAAAGGGATCACTGCAAATGCAAAAAAGAAGCCACAAATGTAAATTACATAAAATTTTGGGCTTATTGATTGCTTGGGGCTTACAAATAAAATGACAAGCATGACAGCCATCGTATATGCTTTATGTTATATTTTGAAACCAATATGTTATTAGCATTGATTTATTATATGTTTTTGCAAACAACAATAATGCTTTCAAAAGATTATAATATAATCTATGTTGATTGCTTGGGTCCGATGGGTTCGAGTGGGGGTCATGGTTTCGTGTTAATGTGTTGTTTGGCCATGGGTGTTGTCATCGCATAGACATAAAAATGCCTATGTATGAAGGGTATGATGGGTATTTGATAGTGTAAATTGAGTTTTAATTGATTCATTAACAAAATGGATAGATATGACAAATTTGATGTTTAAGTTGGGTATATATGACATTATAGGTTTTGGTTGAGTAAATATGACATTTAAGGGTTTTAATTGAGGATATATGGAATTAACCCAAATTAAAAGAACAATGTCATCTTCAACCATACTTAGGGGGTGTTTGGGTAAAATCGTCTTTCCTCAAAAGTGAGTTTATCAAATGACGTTTTCCAACTGCTACTCCCACTTACTTTTAGAAAAAAGCAGTTTTATAGTCTTCTAAACATGGATAAACACTTTTTATCTTTTCCTATCCAAACACTAGATTCTCTTTTTTTTGCATTTTGGCAGCTTGATAATCAAATAATCCATGTGAAAACGCAATAACAAACACCCCCTTAATAAAAGAAAATTTCAAAAATAAGCCAAAAGTTGGCCCATAGTAAATGTCTAATATACCCTAATGTTTTATAACTTTTTATATATCTTTTTATTTCTCCCTCATCCCTCCCACCCTCACTTCCCACTACAACACTCATTTTCACTGTACTGGATTTATTCTGGCCAAATTTTGTTGGCATATTACGCAAATTCAGCATATAGGCATGTCAGTAACCAAAACCATAGTGAAGTTGCAACTTGAAACTCACTAAGAAGTTTATATCCGGTAAACAAAATCTGAAACTCATATCTTCTTACCTTTCTTGGACCTGTAAAACCCGGCACAATACTGAGTAAAAGTGAAATCTTTAAATCTTATAATTATTTTTTGCAAAAAGCCAAAATTATAAAGAAATAGAAATGAGAAGTCCAAGACCTCAAATATTACACTTCTACCAAACTTTAGATTACTAGCTTTCTATAATTAATTTTTACCTTTGATCCACAAAAGGAGTTATTCACATCTTCCTTGACTTTTTGAGACTATTATATCGACTTGTATAAATATTTTTTTGAGAGTATATCTCCAAGATAAACAAAATACACTTGGTCAATTTTTTTATCCTTCATTGAGTTTACTCATTCATGTGAGGAGTCGAGGGTGGAGAAGTCGAGCAGTCGATCAATGGGTGGTAGTGTTGGTGGGGAAAATGATGGTGAAAGTGACGGTGACGTTGAGTCGGTGGCGGGAGTGATGTGGTGGGAAATGAGGGTGAGAGGGATGAGGGTAGGTGGGAGGAATGAGGGAGGTAAAATGTAGATAAATCATATCTCTCCCCCAGGGTAAACCTGAGGGTAAGGAGACTGCTTCCAGGAAGACCTCCGGCAAGTGTGTGCAGTAAGAGAACCCATAATAAAAAATCAATCAATGTGGGAGAAAAAGAATTCGTATGAATTTTGGAACATATTTGTAATACCCCCCCCCCCCCTCTCTTAAAACTGACATGTATTTGAGATTTTTGTACTTTTTGAAAGTATGAGGGAAGAGTCTTCTTGAGCAAAATTTTGAAAGATTTTAAAAATCAGATTGAAATTTTTGAATAAGTTTTGCTATTATCCATGCATACCTATTAATCCCATTCAAAGCCCTCTAATGCAAAACACCTAACACATATGAGTAATTCAAGGGCAAATGATTAAAAAAAATATTATACTTGCCACAATTTCCTTTTCATGATAGTGAACAAATGTTTTTGCTTTTGTGGGTACATTTCTTTCAAATTCATCCTTTTTAGGGTATTTTGCGAAATGTTTTGACATTTTTGCCCCTCTTAGCTAATTGAATTTTTTTTTCCCGGAAGGGCAAAAATGTCACATAGTACCCTAAAAAGGATGAATTTGAAATAAAATACCCACAAAAGCAAAAAAATTTGTTCGCTACCCTGAAAAAGAAACCATGGCAATTATGAGACTTTTTTTTAATCATTTGCCCGTAATTCAATAAATATCTTCAGATTTTATGATTGTATTCAACTAGGTGGTGAAACCCGCGCGTTGCTGCGGGGTTTCTATATGATGGGATCACAACTATCTCAATTCAAAACAATAGTTGCGATACCAACTAATTATTAATGCTAGCTGCAAAGTGACTTCTACAACTAATTATTAATGCTTCATGTATAGGAATGGTTCACCGATACCACATAAGCATGAAGTCACTTTGCAGCTAGCAACTATACAGTTATATGAAAGAACTAAACTATACATCATCATTTCTACGACTCCTATTACTAAGACACTATACTTAAGTTGCTAATACTAAAAACCACTGATGCCTACATGCAGATGTCTCAAAATTAATTAAACAACCTTAGCTTAGTTTGCCACAACGTGCGGGTTCTCCACAGGCAATCCTAATTACCGTTATATACAAAAGCTTATAATCCCATTGTCCCGATAATGCACACAAAGTTACTACAAACCCGTATACTTTAATCTAAAAAGTCAAGTTTCATAAACAAACTACAAATTCAAATTAATTGCATAAACACCAAACCACAAATTCACTAACTTTGATTTCAAAAGCTAGAAATTCAGATTCATCTTTATACAAACCTTTCTAGCAATATAGTGCAAACAAATTGTCTGCACAAATCTACAGGAGGAGTCCGAGATTGAGAACCTTTGAGAACCCATTTGTTTATATCCCGCTCATCAAGCCCTATAATGAAGACATAAAGCATACACTGATAAGTCCCACATCCCCTGCACATTGAAATAACAGTTATAAAGCCTGCGCTGTACCTATTTCAGTACACTTGTAGCTTTGGCGTTTGAGTAGTAACTGATATTAGGAAACAGATGGAGAGAAGTTGTCGGTTACATGATCACACTTCCTAGTTTGAAAAGTAAAATTCAAGGTGTAATCACTTAAGTTCTTAGCAGTTGATGTTACAATCAAAAGGAACACATATGACAAAAAAATAGTATTCATAGACTCACACGTGCATAGCTAACATGGCGACAACCAACATTGACTTCAGCTGGTTGTACCTGCAAGTCTTTTACGCTCTCTTTTTTCAAATATCAAACTGAGGGTTTCTTCCATTATCACCAAAAACATTTCCTACAAACGCATAATAAATTAAAACATGGCGACTAAGTAATGTTATACTAAAGCTATAAGCTATAAGCAAAATGTAAAATAATAAAGATTGTGGATAGTAAGAATCTACCTTTTCTACTGGTAAGATTTACATGCTTTGCAAATTTGATTTCAGGCTCACTCGAAGTTCAAAGTCAAATTACACATAATTGTTAAAACTAAAATGACGGAAAAGAAAAGTTAAAATCTGAACTAATAATAGCTACATCATGAGCTACTGATTTAAATAAGAAATTGTGATCATACTATGCTAATGCATTGATAGAAAATTTTAAAAGACCATTATTGGTTTTATATCACTCAAATAGTCACACGTCACACAGTGTAACCTCGAGTCCAATGGCCATTTCCAATGCCTCAACCAAACCGTCAAGTTGACAGTAACACATAATAAAACGACTTTCAAAAAATAACATAGATCATCTCTAATTACTTGACACAAAAAATAAGAATAATAAAATGACGTCAAAAAAAATGATGAAAACAACTTTCAAAAAAATGATCGATTTTATGTATTGTGATATCATAGTCCTTAATCCTTACGAATTTGACACTTCTACTGCCTTTTGGTTTGTTTTTAAAATTAAGCATGTTTATATGAATAGATATGGGTTTCATCATAATCTAAGATCGCCAGTTATGACATAATTTAGTATAATTATTGCCCATAGATTATCATAATGTACATCACAATGGCTACTGATGTTCAAGCTCTCTACAGATAAAAAAACGGAGCCAAAGCTGACACAATATGGCGACTAAAGCCCAATAAGCCTTCGAATGTTTGCAAATGAACAGACACACACATGTATATTAAGTTAGATCATGTTAACTTAAGGTAATGAAACACTAATATTTCATCAAGAGCAAAGTCACTCATGTTTTATTAGCTATTCTATACTTATATTACTTGAACTTGTAACTTGACATGCAGTAAACAGATGCTAATTGCCAATCTCCAACACTTAAAGTCTCAAATAGTTTTATAATTTTTTAAAATAATAGCATAACTATATTTGCATTTAACAAATTTTAGTGGCATGAGAAGTTCAAAAGTTTACCTGTCCATAACCATTTCCTTTGTCGTACACTTTCAAAGCAGGTCAAAATATGGCAAAGTGGGTCACCTCCTTTTTGTTGTTATGTACTGCTGTGGCCTTCTCCACTTGATTTTGACTGCAACACATGACCCCTCTCTCTTAAAAACTTCTTTTGTCATGTCACAGCTTGATATGATCATTGTTTATCACTGTCCAATTTTCATATTATAGCAGATTCTGCATTGTTAGGTCACTAGTTTTACAAACACAAGTTATAAGAGAAGAGATAAGGGCGGATGAACAAGTATCAAGCACACACACATATAAACTAAGAGACGGTTAGGCGTAATGTATGTGAATGAAGAGAAAACTTGAACAACCAACCCTCAAATGAGGGTTTACAAGAGTTTATATAGGCAAGGAGCTAGGGCAACACTCCCTCTCCTTCCCTATTGCTTATTGGGCTTGGATCAAGCTTATGGGCCTTCTACATAAGCTTGACCTTAAACAAACATAAAGGCCATAATAAAGCTACCTATTACATATGAAATATAAATACTTGAAATACTGTTTAGGAGTGATTCCAACAATCTCCCCCTCAAGTATATATGAATGTAAACGGTGAAGGCGTTGATGTAATAGTAGCAGTGACGTCTTCTGACATTCTTCTTTCTTGTGAGAGGAATTGTCTTGATTCGAACAATCTCCCCAGTGTAGAGAGATAGTTATCTTTGAGCAGTTATGCTTCGACGTCATCTTTAACTTTGTTCTTTGATCATTGTTCTTTGTGGTGAAAGTGATAGTATGTTGTTGTCTGCATCAGTCTGCCTCAGGTCTGCTTCGCTGCTCCAGTGTCTCCACGTCATTCTTCAACATGCTCACACGCTCTTTGACGTTGGAAATCAATACTGATGAAGTTCTGTAAGTCTTTGACTTTGTAGATTCTTTGATTGATGAAGAATCATTCTGACTGTTGTGTTGCATTCGAATAGAACTTCCATTAGTGATGATGTTGGCGTGAGCATGAGAAGAGTCAGCACGATCATCCCGCTCCGGAGCTTCCATAAGAAGAAAACATTTCAAACGGTTAGTAATAAGCGGTTTCCGGCACTTACAAGTTTGAACTTCGAGAGTGTTAACAGCATAGTGTGAAGACACAACTCTAATTCTTAAAAAGGCCGTTCCTGAACTGGAGTCCCACAAGTGAGATAACGCGATGTACCGAAGTACATCTACAGTTCAGATGAGTCGCTGAGGTACACCGAAGCATCACCTCACGACTGTAGACCGTATGAGACACACTCCGCGTAATCCACGGGGAGTTACCGAAGTGACCTGCTGTCAGGGCTGTTTGATGTTGACCCTGGCAGGAGTTTCCATTCAATCACTGAGGATCACAGATGTGAACCTCTCATAAATGTTCTCGACAGATTGCTAAGATCTGTGAAGGACTCGATATGAACCACTGATGATCTTATTTGTTGATCATCAAGTGATTAAATGTCAAGTGTTCCTAAGAGATCTTTTGATGAATCTCGTGGCTCTAGACTCAATAGTGCGTTTTGGTTTTCCTGAGCGGAGACGAGGGAGAGGGTCTCCTTTTTCAATACCAGCGATCTCTAAGAGAAAGCCAATAGTTTATGTAGGGTTCCCTGTGAGAATGAAACAAGCTTCTGTTGAGAGAAACTTGAGTGGCTAAGAAGGTTTAGTGCATGCGTCACTGGGTCCATGACGACTTTTAATCTTCAATACCGGTGTCATTAAGTGACAACCAGTAGCATATGAATTGAACCCGGTGTCTGTCCTAAGTTGAATAATCTGGAGGGCTATTTCTTTTCACCCTTTACTTTACATTTCTTTTTGATTCTTCAACTCCTTCTTTCTCCGGTTCTCATTTTCTCCTTTTTACAATCATTCCTAAGGACTTCTAACACTAACTAATGGTAGTGTCCTTGGGTAGATCCCTCCGGCTCTGGCAGATCATAGGACGATTATTCCTAACCTTAGTCACCTTATAACTCCATGACTAACCTATGTTGCCATTAAAACCACTGAATGTGAAAATATCTCTCAAAGGGTTTGTAAATGAAAAACATGTTTGAACCACTGTGAGAGATAAGTTTTTGCATAAATACTCCCCCTCCACATGTGCTTAATAGTTTTAATGGTTAAATGCACAGTGAGGAAAGAGCGCGCACTTTTTGAATTGATCCAATGAAGATAGACAATCCCCCGCGAGACACGGTTACGTTGCATAGTTAAAGAGTTACATTGTCAGCTTTTAGGTGACAAATAGCTCTAATAACTACCTTGAAGGTGTAGACAAACCTCGAAAGGTTGTCATACCCGTCAGAGTTCATGTCTATCAAGAGTTTCTTGAATGGTACTTTCTACTCAGACAAGTCCTTTGCGAGAAACGTTTACATCACTAGCGAACTAGCTTGAAATTATTACCCGTCCAGGACAAGTCTTTTCGAGTTACAAATAGTTTTGTACCGTCAATTCGTTGGTTAGGTCTGAGGTACACAGATTCATTTGCATTTTGTACAACATATTTCTTATCACACAAATTTTCTCCCCCTCAAAAATGGCATAAAAATGTTGTTTTTGAACGTTTGAGAATAAATATGACCATTTTGAGTGTTGCGGGAAGATGACCACTATGAACAATTTGTGAACAAAGTTTTAAATCAAATGCTCCCCCTCAATTAGTGATTTAAACGGTTGAGGTTTTGAAAAAAATCTTATGGGGAAGTACTTGTCTTTTTGAGCAAAACCTTGAAAAATGAAAGGTTTGATAGGTTTTACTCAAAAATAAGAAGCTTTCGCTCCTTTTATAAGGATTGTGGCACTAAGGCGTACCACAGGGTCCTTTCTTGACAATTACGGGTTGTACACTGTTATGTGTGCACAAGCCATTGACATATTAAGTCACACATCCAAAATCATATGAAGGAAACAATTCAAGGGGTACCAGGAAGTGCAGTGATGTTCCCAGGAGTGCGCACAGGGCGTTGAAAGCCGGTGATGTTTATCCTGGGTCGACCACCAACATAGCTCTCCAAACGTTTGAATTGATCCCTTCTGAACAACCGTTCATCAATCATGGTGATGATACGTCTCACATCCCTCCTTTCCTAAGAATTCCAGCGCTTAGGATTCCCAACTTTCAGGCGAATATCCTTCAATCTGTACGCCAATCCATCCCTAACCATCTTCAAGGTATGATCCCCGAATTTGTGGAGCTCACTACACGCCATTAAGCAGTTTCTTCGAAGTTCACTGCGGTAAACAACGCCGAAAGGTTTGCTGATGAGCGTAAGTTGTGTGAGCTGGTTGATGTCAGGAAGATCAAGCTGTGGTGGAGTGAAGTTTACACGTTTCTGATATGATTCAACAGCCATCTAGATATCTTCGACACGTTCTTTGATCACGATGCGTCTAATGAAGATGAGAACTGACTTGATAAATTCACGTTGAACTTCAGTCGAGAATTGTCTCATACGACCCTGTACTTTGGCAAGGTACATGTCTTCGATGTCGTTGAGGGACAAGTTCTCAAAGTCAGCCTCGGAGAATCCATAGTCCTGTTCATCTTGTCGTTTGACTATGATATTCTTCAAGAATGTGTAGTCCCACTTAGACTTGAGATCAATGTGTTTGATGGCCACGATGTCCTTGGAGCTATACACTTCATGTTGAGACTTCTGAACCAGGCAGCTTCTGTAGTAGATTCTTCGGCGTTCAGGCCAATGATGAATCCCATACAATGCATCTTGGTCGTATGCTTGCACGTTGTCAGAAAACAAGTGATTTGCACGTTCCTCGATAGCTATGCAGTTTGAGTAAATAGCCGCTGGGAATGGAAGAGTCAATGATGTAGCGTATTTTCGTGAACCATCGCTTCCGTGTAAGAGAAAATCTAGGTATTTGTTAAAAAAGTATCGGAAGGGAATCCGTGGTTCGTCTGCGTGGCCAATGGTTGGTAGAGGTTTGGTCCAATCGGTGTAGTATGGAGGGTTGTCCCTTTGTGTGAAGTCAAGGTTTGCTTCCGGATTGAGCCAATCCATGTTGTTAGACATAGCTCGAGCGATGTTCTCAAGATGATATTCGACCTCGAGGGCGCTTTCAGAGCTGTCTGTTAGAAGTTGGAATGCTTCATTCTTGATTCGCTTCAATTCAGATTTCGTCATTTTCTTCACATGGAACTTTTCTTGCAACAGTTTTGCATGCTCCAATGTTGAACCGTCTACCAATTCCTGACCTTCATCAGGGTAGGGAGTTTGATTGACAAGTGTGGAGAACCATTCAAACTCTTCGGTTTGATCGTCATCTAGCCATGATACAACTCCAGGCTGAGTCGTCTTCTTCTTCTTTTTGGAAGGCCTTGATGATGATACTGGTTTCTGCACTTGTTTGGGTGAGGTGGGTTGTTGTCGGGGCTCAAGGACCTCTTCATCGTCACCACCCGTATACTCAAAGTAATCACCAGTTTTATGAGTCAGGGGTGGTAACTCGGAATCGTCCTGAGGTTTATCAGTAGAAGACCGAGGTGGAGGAGACTTTTGTTGAGAAGAAGTCCGTGGTGGAGGTGGTGGCATAGATGTAGATTGACCAGACTGCTTCTAACGTTTAGGTGCAGAGTCCTTATCCTTATCATCGTCATCTCTTGGCCGTTTGGGTTGATCGGCTGACTCCTTGCATGATGAACTGAGTTGAAAAGCAAGTAGACCTTCGAAAAATTTAGCTTCATCCGAAGTAAACGTTCCAGATCGCTTTGACATTTGCATCACTAGTTTAGCGATTAACTCAGATTCAGAGAGATCAGCTTCTTTGGCCATTGTATGTTTAACCAATGCGACGATGTTAGGGGTGAGTTGTCTGGAGAATAGTTCTCTAGTCACACCGGGGACAGTGTCGAGAAGAAACTTGTGGGTTTGATCTCTTGCTGACTTCTCCAGTTCCTTTTGGACTTTAGGAACGATATCCTGAAGGTACTTTTGAGTGTAACCTTCAATCATTTCATTCAGTTCCTCCTGACGATGACTTTTCATGAATTCCTGAATAGCCTTCCTATCTTTCCGCATCTTGTCATTCTCATCATGTAATTACAGCATTTGTTCAGCATACCAATTAAGTTTTCTGTGGAGCATGTCCTTCTTTCTAACTTGTTTGACAGCTTTCACAATTCTTGCATGTGTTTGAGAAATCCAAGATTTAGGTGGTTTCTTCACTGATTTGGATGATGATCTGGTTGACTTTGTTGATGGTGGTTGTGATGAGTGAGACGAAGAATCCGATGATGAGGAGACATGAGGAGACTTCATGTCCTTAGGAGTTTCTGAGGTTTTCTCCTTTGAGTGTGTTGGACTGTCTAGAAGAAACTTTGTATAATCATCCTCGTCATCTCTAGACTTTTCTTTCTCAGTTTCCTGTTTCTCAAAATCATACACAATAGTGTCCTCCACAGGCTGTTGTTGTTGCAGAAGAGTGGTGGCACCAGATCTCTTACCGGGTTGATTAACCGTATCAAGATCTGGTGAGGAGTGGGCAGCACCACTTGATCCTCCGGGGCCACCCATTTGATCTTTAGCAAATTCTTCGGCCTTTTGAAGGTGTCTGACGTTGTGAAACTTCTTCCTGTATGATTTATCCAATTGCTCTTCTTCATCTTCAGAGCTTTCATCCTGAGGCACAAGTTCAGGAGTCTTCCCTTTTCCTTTGATAGTTTGAGGACTTGGAGGTTTAGGTACTGAGGGATTTTCATCATTTGCAGTTTCAGAGTACGTGATCTCTTCATCTGTGTCAGTATTCTCAGAGTCCTCGTCCCTGAGCTGTCTTTGCGGTTCAAATGAAAGGATCGGAGTGGCTTCCTGAGAAGGAACTTTCTTCTTAGGGGTGGGTTTCCGCTTTGGAATAGGTTTCTTCTTTGGAACATTCCTTTGACTATCTGTACTTGTGACACTTCCAGCACTTCCTTTTCTGGTTCTCCTTACAGGTGTTCCAGAAGACTTTTCGTCGAGATGACCAACTTTGCCTTGTCTGACTGCTTCCAGATACCTTTGGTACGATTCGAGCTTTCTGACATCTTCAGTTAGAAGGAAATCTGGCAGCACAACACCTTGTTTCTTTGTAGACGTTTCCTTGATTCTAACAGTGAGAATGGGTTCCGTCAACATGTCGTGATTGTCGGGGTCATTGAGCCTCTTGGGAATGTCAGGATGAAGTCCAAGTGCTCTCTGGATCAACAATTTAGTATATCTGATGTAGGGAATCTTTGAGCCAAGTTTGTTGAGAAATGACATCATGTCATCCCAAATCAGAGCTTCGATAGCGATGTGTTTCTTGTTGACCAATGCCCAGAATATTTGCAGTTCCATGAGCTTAGGGTGCTCATAGCCGCTGTCACGACCAGAAACAGACTTGGTGATGATCATGTAGAGAGTTCTCCAGGGTTGAGGAATACTCTTAAGCTCTACATGAGAATGCTTGGTGATTATTCCTGTAGCCTCGTCATAACCGATATTGATTAAGAATTGGAGAGTGAGCTCTTCAGCAGGTGTGGAATATAGTTTGGTCGGATCAACATCAGGAATTAGGAGAACAGCCCTTAAGTCTGCAGGTGTAATGGTGACTTGTTTGTGATTCAGAGTCACCGTCACAGCAGTTTGTCCTTTGACCCTTTCCATAGTGTTCCAGAACTGTTGGATGTAGATCTCAGGAACAGTTGCAGAGTGAGTAAGCATGTTCTGATACGGATGAGTCCTCAGAATGTCAATAGCAATTAAACATGAAGATTCAGAGCAAGTGAGGGTGTCAAAGTCAACACGGAGATTATTCTTTCCTATCTTCATTGGATAGCCATGATGATAGATATCAGCAATGGAGAGAACTTCAGGTGCATCCACATTCATTTGTTCAGCCATGTCGTGATCTGAAATAACATTAGCCAAAAGAACCAACATATCGAAAGACATAATGTTAGTCAACAGAAGGTCTTATTGTCTAGTTATTGAATGTATAGTGATAATGATTGTTACGAGTCCTAAGTCACTTGTATGTTCAATAGTTCAATGATGTCGTGAAATGTCTCGTGAGTTAGTTAACTTTAAGTTTTAAAGTTTATTTTATCACTTATTGTTCACAACATATCAGACGATTTAAGTTTATTAGTGACATTTTTGGATTCGTGATGATATAATTAGTTTATTTACAAGTTTGTACAAGTAACAATTCATCATGAAGGTCAATCCAGGGTTAAGCGTAGTTTTGGCAAAGTTACGCGTAGACAGGAATGATATATGCTTAGGCGTAAACTTACGCGTAGAATCCTAACTTACGCGTGTGACAACCCGTACTTTCAGGTCATTTCTCGACACCGTTCATGTCTCATTATTTCAACATTTTAGTAAACTTGGTTTACTTGTTTCAAATTCGCGTAACCTTGGAGGTTTAGCGGCGAATTCATGATCATGACATCACGTACATTTCATATGGACTATGATTAGTCTACATTTCATTGACATCATGTGCATTTCATTAGTACATTCACGACATTTCATTTCACCCATCAACGCGTAATTTTTATATTTGATAATCTTTATCGCGTGAGTTTTATTTTGAATATTTAACCCGTTACTTTCAAAAATGATCCCGAAGTATTTTTAAACTTACATTTAGTTTATAAAAACTATATTTTTAGTTTTTCCTAGTGTTTCAAATTTATTTGGTATTTTAATCGTTAAAGTTTAATTATTACGTCGTTTTCTTAAAAATTATACGATAATTATTTTATCACTCAATTTTCACAAGGAAAGTATTTTTACAATTTTTATCACCTCAATACAATCTATTTTGATTTACTAAAAACTTACTTGTACCTAAAGACTACCTTTTACCTTACAAGTTACAACTAACTACACATTTTTTTACTTATACATTTTACAAGTCTTACAAATATATATGCAAGTAAATGGTTAAAAAAAAAAAAAAAAGATATTTTGGAGACAACCCCTCCCCAAAATCCGGCCAAGGGGGAGGGTGCCTCATAAATGTGGTAAAGTTGATGTTTCTAATAATTCATGTATACATAAGTCATACTTGATATCTTTCTCATTGAAAAAGTCTCATTTCTTCAAGTGTTAGAAGCAAAAATTTCTCTCTTCTTTGGCTCCATAGAACCGGTCACACATCCAAGCTCAAGGGGATCAAAATTTTGCAACTTCAAGTGTTTAAACAACCTAGTTATATCCTTTTTATGGTTTTGAAATAAAAACCAAGGATATTTAAGTTAATCCTTTGTTACCTACACCTCTTCACTTGCACTAGTAAGCATATTCTTATCATTTTCAAGTTTCCTTATCATTTTCATATGTTTCCTTTCATTTTTGGAGCTTATATGCATGTTATGTGATTTATACCATTTATTTCATGATTTTTAAGTTATATATACAATATGGTCATCCTATAATTACTCCCATGGTATTCTTTGGTTTTGATGGTGATTAGGAACCCATGACACCCTAAGAAGGTGTATGGTAGGATTAGATTAGCTTTGGAGTTGATTTGAAGGGATTAGAATAGGTTTTGTCCGAGAAAAACTATTTTCGTAAACTATATTTTGTGTTCTGTCCTTAAATCGAAATTCTGGAAAAACCTACTGTTGGTACGACATTTTGGCCTTGATATTTAGAAAATATACTTTAAAACGAATCCGTGGCCTTTTGAACGGATAAAAACGGAGTTATAACGAAGCCGTGGTGAATTTTTAAAGTTTTACGACGAAACGTATTATTTTCAGGATTTTCAGCTTGCTGTTTTTACATATTTCGGGTCAAAAACGAGCCTTAAGCTTCACAAATTATTTCGACTTCTCAAAAATATATTAGTTTACTTCGATACGAAGCTAAGGACATATTTTTCGTAGAAAACGGATTTAAAACGACAAATATATGGCCGTTTTCATAAAGTTGCCGTAAATATTATTTTCTGAAAAACTATATTATTTCTACGTTACAAGTATTTCATTAGCTATATCGTCCATGTTTGCGGCAGTTTTTAACTATGATGCAAAACTTTTTATAACAAAGTGTCTTCTAGTAAAATCAAGTTCATCGGCCATATTTTTCAAAACAAAAAGCCGTTTGTCAAGCGGAGTCATAGTGAATTATTTACGGATGTTCAAACTTGGCCGAAACTCATTTTCTGCACACAATTAACAAAAACCACCATCTTTAGCCTTTAATACCTTTATGATCGAGACCTTTTGGACGAAAACTCCTGAACTGAAACTTCTAGATATCGATACAAACTTTCCAAAACCGTCGAGTTCGTTCTCTAACGATCGACGTACACCGTTTTGCGACTAGTTTTCCAAAGCCATTTTTGTTAATTTCATGAGTTTTCCGACGACATTGTTTTGCGACGAAAAGTGGCAATTTCACCAAAAATCATTATAAAACCATTATAGGATGACATTTTGACGTAAAAACATGTAAAGTCATTTTTGAAGGGTCAAGACGTCAAAAGAGTATTTTTCGACGACGAGTAATATTTTCAAAACCCGTAAATGGTATAAATAACATACGAAGTGCATGCATAACATTACATTGCAACTCATTACATATCATATCATTCGTAATAGGTCATTTACGAGATTCACGCTATACCTCAGTGTATCCACTTTTGCCATCGCATTATTGTCCATGTGAGTTTTCATAGCCCCTGCTTTTACTTGTTTACATAACTGTTTTGGGGGAGATACATGCTCAAATTGTTTTCATTAACTTTCACAAGTACATTAACTTTTATGGATTACCGTGAGTTTTCATAGCCCCACTTTTACTTGTTTTCATAACTGTTTTGGGGGAGATACATGCTCATCATCTTTTATGACATTCATATCTATTTGCAAACTACATGCTTAACTGAACTTAATGTTTAGTCATATCCTGTATCATTATCATTGGACTGAATGTCTTGGGATTATCATTGGACTGAATGTCTTGGGATTAACATTGTGCTGAATGTCTTGGGATTAACATTGTGCTGAATGTCTTGGGATTAACATTGTGCTGAATGTCTTGGGATTATCATTGTGCTGAATGTCTTGGGATTATCCTTGACTGTACATATCTTGGCAATGGGTTGTGAACACACAGGTTGCAAGTTTTGTATGGGCGGGACTTGGAACTGAGTGGATTCACAATGCCTTTGCTGCATAAACGATTTCTAAAGGCTTTACATTTCAAAACAAACTCTATGAACTCACTCAACCTTTGTGTTGACACTTTTAGCATGTTTTATCTCAGGTATCTAAGGCATTCACTTCATGGCATGCATTTGGACACATCATGGAGTCGTGGTGACGACGCGTCTCACTTGGGTTTTACGTACTTTAAAACATCGTTTGAATTGTAACAAACTTATTTCCGCACAAGTTGATTTACATTTGGGACCTACTTTGTAAACTCTGATTATTTTATTAAATCAAGCGATGTATTTTCCAAACGACACTTTAGGTCGTTCAATATAACTGTGAATATGATGCTATGACAGTCAATCCCCAGGAATTCCATTCCGCTGCAAAACAGGTAAATTGGGGGTGTGACAGATTGGCATCAGAGCTTCAGTTATAGAGAACTAGGTTGCATCATTGACCCTAGACTATAACTACATTATCATAGCATCTCATCATTTCATCATAAGTGCATATTCACTTTACATGCGGTTTTTACGTACATTTTTCGAGTTATTCACTTTCATTTCACATCGATTGTCACATGGATGCCCTTAAATGCCCATTCCATTATTCTTTCTTCATACTCTAACGTGGAGAATTCCTTGTCATTCCCTATCACAATTTTCACATCAATCGACTCATCACCGATAACGTCGAATGCCGAGATGAACCTTTAAGCACGGCACAGTCACTCTCACTCCTTTGTTTCACCACTAACGTGTCGAGTTACACTTTATTCACACATTAAGTCACTAAACCATCATACATTTGAAGCACTTACGACACATCATAACCCATCTTTTTGGAACCCGTCGATCATTTTGAAAAATAACCTCAAACTCATCGTTTCTTGTCACATTTCTTTGGAGCGTTTATTATTAACATCGGACTTTGCTACGTCTCACATTTCCTATTGTTTTGAAGAAGATATGGCACCGAAGAAAGCTACACCTGAAATGACTCAAGCGGCTATTCAAAAGTTGGTAAGGGATAGTGTAGCAGAGGCATTAAGGATTGAAAAAGAACGAACGACAATAGCTACTATTATCGAGGCCGCAACTGCTGCTGAAACTGCGAGACTTGCTTACATCAAAAGGTTTCAAGAGTTGACTGTTCTTTGTCCAGCTATGGTTTCGGACAAGGAGAAACTATTGAAAAATTTCATTGGAGGACTTTCACAAAATATCCAAGGAGATGAAACTTCTTTCGATCCACAAACCATTGAAGAATCTACCCGTATTACTCAAATACTCATGGCCCAAGTTGTGAAAAGGGAAAACATTATCAACAATAACCACCACAACAATAACAACAATCACAACCGCACCAACTACCACAATAACCAACACAACAACTACAACGACGATAACCAAATCAACCACAACAAAAGGAAATGGGAAAATGACCAGGGAGGTTATAACAACAACAACCAAAACTGTAACACTAACCATCACCAACAACAGAATAGAAGACAAGAAGCCGCCAGGGTTTATGTTGCTGCACCAACAAAGGAAAGAACTTACACTGGAAACTTACCACGATGTCATCAATGCACGCTAAATCATGATGGTCCATGTGGTATATGCTTTATCTGTCAAAAAGTGGGACACCTTGCTAAGGACTGCAAAGGAAAAGGATATGCTGGAACACACCCACTATGTACTAAATGTAACTTTCATCACTCAGGTCTTTGCCCTGCCAAGTGCCACAAATGCCAAACACCGGGACATCTAGCAAGGGATTGTAAAGGTAAAGCCGTAGTCACATGCTTCGGATGTGGGGAGCAAGGACACTATAGGAATCAATGTCCTCACAACCAAGGTCAACAAGTTGAAAGTGCTCATGGGAAAGCATACAAGTTAGAAGGAGGAGAAGCTCAAAAGGATTTCAATGACGCGGAAGACTGAAGAAGTTCGGAAACTAACAGTCTTGTTTTTCTTTATGTACCATGTTGTACTAAGTTTATGTTTTCCATCGTATCCGAATCTTTATAACCTTAGATGTACTACTTTTGCTAAACCTCTCATTGTAAAATATTCTCATCTATCGTACTTTATTTTCTTTCCGATTTGTTATCATTTACGAGGATTTTAATTCTTTTTACTTTAACTATCATTTTAACGACACTTCTCCATGTCTTCTCTCCTCGATGTTCATCACAATTTTAACATCAGTTGACTCAACACCAAACAACATATGAGTCGATTAGTCCAAGCATTGCATAGTTACTCCTAAATTATACATAGCCTGATCACCTATGTCTAATTCAGGAAGAATCATGCAATGAAGGGAGTAGTAGTCTCATATGAGTAAGCAATTCCGTAATCGAGCCAAATTTTCAAAAGATTTTCTTCAAACCACTTGTTTCCAGTTTGATCCGCGTGACAGTTCTTGTTTGATGAGTTGCAAAGATCGAGCTAGAAACAAGTTGTTACCTAAACCGATTTAGCCTAATCTCATGACAGTTCTTGTTTGATGAGTTGTGAGATTAAGTAAAAATCGGTTACCAAAAAGTCTTTTGAGGGTTTTGCTCGGGAATGGGAAAGTTTGCTACATCAAACCCTAAACCCGTTAGACCTAACAACGATTGAATTCAGGGACTGAATTCCTTTTTGGTTGGGCGAATGTGACAACCCGTACTTTCAGGTCATTTCTCGACACCGTTCATGTCTCATTATTTCAACATTTTAGTAAACTTGGTTTACTTGTTTCAAATTCGCGTAACCTTGGAGGTTTAGCGGCGAATTCATGATCATGACATCACGTACATTTCATATGGACTATGATTAGTCTACATTTCATTGACATCATGTGCATTTCATTAGTACATTCACGACATTTCATTTCACCCATCAACGCGTAATTTTTATATTTGATAATCTTTATCGCGTGAGTTTTATTTTGAATATTTAACCCGTTACTTTCAAAAATGATCCCGAAGTATTTTTAAACTTACATTTAGTTTATAAAAACTATATTTTTAGTTTTTCCTAGTGTTTCAAATTTATTTGGTATTTTAATCGTTAAAGTTTAATTATTACGTCGTTTTCTTAAAAATTATACGATAATTATTTTATCACTCAATTTTCACAAGGAAAGTATTTTTACAATTTTTATCACCTCAATACAATCTATTTTGATTTACTAAAAACTTACTTGTACCTAAAGACTACCTTTTACCTTACAAGTTACAACTAACTACACATTTTTTTACTTATACATTTTACAAGTCTTACAAATATATATGCAAGTAAATGGTTAAAAAAAAAAAAAAAAGATATTTTGGAGACAACCCCTCCCCAAAATCCGGCCAAGGGGGAGGGTGCCTCATAAATGTGGTAAAGTTGATGTTTCTAATAATTCATGTATACATAAGTCATACTTGATATCTTTCTCATTGAAAAAGTCTCATTTCTTCAAGTGTTAGAAGCAAAAATTTCTCTCTTCTTTGGCTCCATAGAACCGGTCACACATCCAAGCTCAAGGGGATCAAAATTTTGCAACTTCAAGTGTTTAAACAACCTAGTTATATCCTTTTTATGGTTTTGAAATAAAAACCAAGGATATTTAAGTTAATCCTTTGTTACCTACACCTCTTCACTTGCACTAGTAAGCATATTCTTATCATTTTCAAGTTTCCTTATCATTTTCATATGTTTCCTTTCATTTTTGGAGCTTATATGCATGTTATGTGATTTATACCATTTATTTCATGATTTTTAAGTTATATATACAATATGGTCATCCTATAATTACTCCCATGGTATTCTTTGGTTTTGATGGTGATTAGGAACCCATGACACCCTAAGAAGGTGTATGGTAGGATTAGATTAGCTTTGGAGTTGATTTGAAGGGATTAGAATAGGTTTTGTCCGAGAAAAACTATTTTCGTAAACTATATTTTGTGTTCTGTCCTTAAATCGAAATTCTGGAAAAACCTACTGTTGGTACGACATTTTGGCCTTGATATTTAGAAAATATACTTTAAAACGAATCCGTGGCCTTTTGAACGGATAAAAACGGAGTTATAACGAAGCCGTGGTGAATTTTTAAAGTTTTACGACGAAACGTATTATTTTCAGGATTTTCAGCTTGCTGTTTTTACATATTTCGGGTCAAAAACGAGCCTTAAGCTTCACAAATTATTTCGACTTCTCAAAAATATATTAGTTTACTTCGATACGAAGCTAAGGACATATTTTTCGTAGAAAACGGATTTAAAACGACAAATATATGGCCGTTTTCATAAAGTTGCCGTAAATATTATTTTCTGAAAAACTATATTATTTCTACGTTACAAGTATTTCATTAGCTATATCGTCCATGTTTGCGGCAGTTTTTAACTATGATGCAAAACTTTTTATAACAAAGTGTCTTCTAGTAAAATCAAGTTCATCGGCCATATTTTTCAAAACAAAAAGCCGTTTGTCAAGCGGAGTCATAGTGAATTATTTACGGATGTTCAAACTTGGCCGAAACTCATTTTCTGCACACAATTAACAAAAACCACCATCTTTAGCCTTTAATACCTTTATGATCGAGACCTTTTGGACGAAAACTCCTGAACTGAAACTTCTAGATATCGATACAAACTTTCCAAAACCGTCGAGTTCGTTCTCTAACGATCGACGTACACCGTTTTGCGACTAGTTTTCCAAAGCCATTTTTGTTAATTTCATGAGTTTTCCGACGACATTGTTTTGCGACGAAAAGTGGCAATTTCACCAAAAATCATTATAAAACCATTATAGGATGACATTTTGACGTAAAAACATGTAAAGTCATTTTTGAAGGGTCAAGACGTCAAAAGAGTATTTTTCGACGACGAGTAATATTTTCAAAACCCGTAAATGGTATAAATAACATACGAAGTGCATGCATAACATTACATTGCAACTCATTACATATCATATCATTCGTAATAGGT
The DNA here is from genome assembly GCA_019973895.1 of Chrysanthemum seticuspe. NCBI lineage: Eukaryota > Viridiplantae > Streptophyta > Magnoliopsida > Asterales > Asteraceae > Chrysanthemum > Chrysanthemum seticuspe. The sequence goes on along the minus strand of BPTQ01000003.1, from coordinate 208,934,634 downwards.
CATTTACGAGATTCACGCTATACCTCAGTGTATCCACTTTTGCCATCGCATTATTGTCCATGTGAGTTTTCATAGCCCCTGCTTTTACTTGTTTACATAACTGTTTTGGGGGAGATACATGCTCAAATTGTTTTCATTAACTTTCACAAGTACATTAACTTTTATGGATTACCGTGAGTTTTCATAGCCCCACTTTTACTTGTTTTCATAACTGTTTTGGGGGAGATACATGCTCATCATCTTTTATGACATTCATATCTATTTGCAAACTACATGCTTAACTGAACTTAATGTTTAGTCATATCCTGTATCATTATCATTGGACTGAATGTCTTGGGATTATCATTGGACTGAATGTCTTGGGATTAACATTGTGCTGAATGTCTTGGGATTAACATTGTGCTGAATGTCTTGGGATTAACATTGTGCTGAATGTCTTGGGATTATCATTGTGCTGAATGTCTTGGGATTATCCTTGACTGTACATATCTTGGCAATGGGTTGTGAACACACAGGTTGCAAGTTTTGTATGGGCGGGACTTGGAACTGAGTGGATTCACAATGCCTTTGCTGCATAAACGATTTCTAAAGGCTTTACATTTCAAAACAAACTCTATGAACTCACTCAACCTTTGTGTTGACACTTTTAGCATGTTTTATCTCAGGTATCTAAGGCATTCACTTCATGGCATGCATTTGGACACATCATGGAGTCGTGGTGACGACGCGTCTCACTTGGGTTTTACGTACTTTAAAACATCGTTTGAATTGTAACAAACTTATTTCCGCACAAGTTGATTTACATTTGGGACCTACTTTGTAAACTCTGATTATTTTATTAAATCAAGCGATGTATTTTCCAAACGACACTTTAGGTCGTTCAGTATAACTGTGAATATGATGCTATGACAGTCAATCCCCAGGAATTCCATTCCGCTGCAAAACAGGTAAATTGGGGGTGTGACAACGCGTAAGAAATGTTACGCGTAGGAAAAGGAGACCTTATGCGTAGAGCTTATGCGTAGGCATATATTAACCTTACGCGTAAGGCTACTCGTAAGAGTTGACCTTATGCGTAGAGGTCACTGTTTACGCATATCCTTCACAGGATACGCGTAGTCCATTGTAGAACCTTACGCGTAATAGTTATGCGTAGGATTTATTTTACGCATAACTTGACTACGCGTAGGGTAATCCTTATGCGTAGAGAGTCTAATGACCTTGATTCTGAGTGTTAAGCGTAGCAAAGCCTGAAATAAATCCATCAAATCATCAACATTAACACAAACCTTCATTTTATCAACAAAAAATGGCATGAATCATTCATAAACCAGTTACGCGTAGAAAGTCATACGCGTAGGTCAAAACCCTAAGGGTTATGACTTACGCGTAAGTTTTCTAACCATGGGATTTGCATTAAACAGATTCTGGTAGTTCTAAGATGTTGTATGAGCTTATAGACCAAGTTATAACATCTAACTCATGGTGAATCAAAAATACCCAAACTTATGAACCTTAAACCCTAATTTCAAATTCTGAATAAATCAGTGTTTCTGGGTAGTTATAGAGCAAGGATATAATCAATTCAGCATCATATAACCATAACCCAACAATCTTTTAGACCAAAACACTTCACATTTGGAAAAACCCAAATCGACTCATAAACCCTAGTTTTCAAAATTCATCAATTTTAGTTTCTGGGTGGATTTTGATGGTTAAAATGTTATCCTTGATGTGTAAGAAACGTTTTGAGACAATCCATTTTACCCCAAACATACACACAATGATTGTGTGTTCATACGCTTATGCGTAGAACACATAATCACGCGTAAAAAACGTTTTAGCCGTAGGATTTGAATGAAATTAAAAACCTTTGCTTAGAAACATGTTTTACTCAAGAAACAACTTACAAAGTGATGATCAAAAGCACAGAATTCTTGAGTGATTATTAGGCGTAGGATCCTTTAAGGTTTAGAATACAAATGAGAAGTGAAAGAGTTAGGTGGAGAGGATTTTTATTAAAATAGACTTTACCATTTTGACAGTTTTGGTCCCTCCACCTTTTCCATTTTCATCCAAAGCTTTTTAACTTCCATTTTTGGTTACCAAATAAAGATTTTAGGAAAGAAACTTGACGACACTCCCCCTCGACTTGAGAAAATAATGAAAGGTTATTAATTGAAGTCCGAGGAGTGTCTTTGAACCAGGAAATGTACCACCATTTGTAAAAGAATCAACCGAGATGTGATAACATGCAAGTACACAAATGTTTTGAATCAGTTAATGGATTATTTTCTCCCCCTCAACACTTGATCGGAAAAATACTGAATTTTGAAAGATAAAAGTGTTGACGGAAGAAATGTACTTGCCATGTTGAAAGAAAGATAGATTAGGAGAATATTTTTGTAGTTTTATCGGATTTAAAATTTTTGTATTTTGTTTTTGAAAAATTTATTTACAAAAGATGTTTTGGTGTTTGACAGGTTTTTAAGACTGTTTTAAGAGGTCATCCAATTCCTCTTGAGTCAAACACCTCATACCAATTCGGTGGACCAACTCATTAAACCTAGCGGGGGGCAAGGCTTTGGTGAGCAGATCTGCCAATTGGTATTCAGTACCCACAAAGTATAATTCAACGGTACCCTGTTCCACGTGGTCCTTGATGAAATAATAGCGTAGATCGATGTGCTTTGATTTCGAGTGCTGAACTGAGTTGCACGAGATTGCAATGGCACTCCGATTGTCGCAGTACATTGGGATTCTGTCAAATACGTAACCATAGTCTTTGAGTTGTGTTCTCATCCAAATGACTTGAGCACAACACGCGGACATGGCTACATATTCTGCTTCGGTTGATGACAGCGATGTACAATCCTGCTTCTTTGATTGCCAAGACACCAGTTTATCACCGAGAAATTGTAGAGCTCCTGAAGTACTTTTCCTTGAGTCTAAGCATCCTGCGTGGTCAGCGTCTGAAAAAGCAATTAGTTCAAAACCAGAATCCTTCGGATACCAGATCCCCAAGTTAATGGTTCCCTTGATGTATCGGAGGATTCTTTTAGCCTCAGAGAGGTGGGTTTCAGTTGGTCGCGACTGATAACGGGAGCATAGATAAACGGCAAAGACAATATCAGGTCTGCTAGCTGTTAGATACATGAGGGACCCAATAATACTTCGGTATTTGGTAGGGTCCACTAATTTCCCATGTAAATCAGCGTCTAACTTCTTGGTATGAGTCATTGGTGTGGCATAAGTATCACAGGTTTTTATTCCAAATTTGTTTAACAATTCAAGGGCATATTTGGACTGACTCAGGAAAATACCATGGGGTGATTGATGAACTTGCAGTCCTAGAAAGAACGTAAGTTCACCCATCATGGACATTTCAAAATTTTTCTTCATTAGTTTTGCAAAAGCCATTGAAAACTTTTTATGTGTAGACCCAAAAATGATGTCATCCACGTAAATTTGAACAATTAAGATATGTGCCCCATGATATTGTATAAAAAGAGTTGGGTCAACTGAGCCTTTGGTGAAATTATTGGCAATGAGGAAAGATGATAGTTTATCGTACCATGCCCGAGGGGCTTGTTTGAGACCATAAAGAGCTTTGTTCAGTTTGTAAACATGGTTCAGGAACTCAGGATCAACGAATCCATCTGGTTGGCTGACATAGACCGTTTCTTTAAGTTTTCCATTGAGAAACGCCGTTTTGACATCCATCTGATAGACCGTCATATTCATATGAGCTGCGAACGCGAGGAATATCCGAACAGCCTCAAGACGAGCAACCGGAGCAAAAGATTCTTCAAAGTCTATTCCCTCTTCCTGACGATAACCCTTAGCAACTAGCCGTGACTTGTTTCGGATAACATTCCCTTCAGCATCCAATTTGTTTTTCCAAATCCATTTTAAACCAATGACGTAGACCCCTGTTGGTCTTTCAACCAGTTCCCATACTTCAAGACGTTTGAATTGGTTGAGTTCTTCCTGCATGGATTCAATCCAGTTGTCTTTTGTCATTGCATCCTTAATGTTTTTAGGTTCAGATTGGCAGACAGTGAGTGCATAAATGCAATGTTCACCGTCTGAGTGAAGACGTTGTCTCGTAACGAATGGTTGATTCGGGTTGCCAATAATGTTAGCCAGAGGATGGTCTTTTGTCCATCTATGTGTAGAGGGTTGATGTTGGTATACATTGTGCAGATTCTGAGGATTCAAATGGTTTGTGGAAGATTCCGCGACATCTGGTGCAGCAGTCTCATTTGCAAACGGATTGAAGAACGCATTTGGATCAAAATCTGCAGGTGGGGGTACTTCATTCAGAATATTATCAGCTGGTTCATCATTGTTGGAAGCGGTGTGTTCAACTGTTGTGTTGGAGTCAATTGGTGTAGGTGCATCTTCAACAGTAGTTGTTGTGGCAGGTGTATTAGGTATAGGAATATTATCAGGTTGTGCAGCGGAAACAGCGGATACACCAGGAGCACGTTCATCAATATCGTCACAGAACAGAGGAGCAAATAACCTTTCCATTTGTTGACGAGTTAGCTGAGGGCTTTCTTCAGCTGATGATGGGGGTTGAGGGAAGTTTAAACGGTTGTGACCGGGTTCTAAGCTGTTATACTCAGAAGCCATTTCCGTGAGTTCATCGAAATGAGCATGAATCGTTTCCATTACCTCCTTAGTTCGACGATTCCAGATTCGGAAACCTTTAGAATTGTCACAGTATCCAATAAAGACTCCAATATCAGCTTTGACTTTGAGCTTTCCAAAATCATCACGATCATTATTCGGATAGCAAAGGGATCCAAATACATGAAAGTGTTTGAGGTTCGGTTTATAGTTGTGGACAAGCTCGAAAGGTGTTTTGTTGTGGCGTTTTGTGATCATAGAACGGTTTTGAGTATAGCATGCAGTAGATACAGCTTCTGTCCATAAGTAATCTGGAAGTTTAGCATTGATTAACATTGTTCTTGCAGCTTCCACTAACGTTCGGTTTCGTCTTTCAACAACTCCGTTTTGTTCAGGTGTACGTGCAATAGATGTTTGATGCTGAATTCCCACTTTCTCATAAAATTCACGAAGGGTTTTGTTAACAAATTCAGTTCCTTTGTCTGTTCTGATTATTCGGACGGTGTTGCGGAGCTGAACCTGTATTTTTGTGAGAAAGGTGATGATCATTTGTGGAGCTTGGTCTTTGCTACGAAGGAAGTAGACCCAAGTCCATCGTGAGTAGTCATCAACAATTACTAAGATGTAGCGTTTGCCGTTGATCGTTTGCACACGCATCGGGCCACACAAATCCATGTGAAGAAGATGAAGCACATGCTGAGAGCTGTGTTCCACCTTTGAAGGAAAATGAGCACGAGTGCTTTTCCCTTGTTCACAGGCTGAGCAAAGGTGATCTTTTGAATACCGGAATCGTGGGAGTCCTTCAACTAGTTTGTGTCGAGCAAGGTTGGTGATGGTTTGAAAGTTTAGATGTGAGAGACGACGGTGCCATAGCCAGGATTTTGTAGATGTTGCCTTTGAAAGTAAGCAAATGGGAGAGGAAGCAACCATGTCTTGCATAGAGATAGTGTATAGACTAGAATTACGCGAGCCAGACATAAGGTCATTTCCATGTAGATCACGAATGAAACAAGTTTTCTCCCTGAAAGCAATCTCCAAATCTCCATCACAAAATTGACCTACTGAAAACAGATTGTGACCGAGGCCTTCCACATATTAAACCCTGCTGATTTCGATGTTCCCATTGACATAATCTCCGTAGCCCATGATAGCTGCGAAGTGATCGTTCCCGAATCTGACAGTGCCAAAGAACTTTGCAATAAAGTTTGATAACAGTTTAAGGTTGCCTGTCATGTGTCGGGAACATCCGCTATCAACCATCCAGAGAATGATCTGTATCACCTGCATTACACACAGACGACACAGATGGAATAGAAGTAGATGTGGAACCCGAAATGTTAGAGGGTTCCGAAGCAGGTACGTTAGACATACACACATTGACAATTTTAGGCATCCATTTAAATCCAAGTGTGTTATATATCCATTTCTGCCATCTATAACTACTCTTTGCTTTAGTCTTAGTGAAAACACTAGGTGGTACTACATTCTTAGGAGGTGAAGCGGGAGCTACTGTGATAGCAATGGTTGCCTTAGAATCTAAAGAAGGTGGTTTACCAAGCACAGACTTAAAATGATTAGTGGGCCTAGAGGTATTCCGATTCTTAGGATTCCGTAATCGAGAGATTATAGCTTTAGCAACACATTTGTCATGACAATCAGAATTCATACACTTTCGACAAATAACACAAGGTGCAGCAGACTGAATATCAAAAGTACTTAACGGTTTAGCATTCGTTACATCACTATTTGTATTACATTTGCCAGACGCAACATCTATAGTGGAAGCAACATGATTTTTATTCAGAGTCCTAGGGTGTTCTTCTACTTTAGCATTCTTTATTGATCTTTTCTTAGGTCGCAACTTCCTATTCTTCGATTGAGTGCTCCTAGGCTGTGAAGTGCGGACGTTTGGAAAAGATGCAACTATTCCTGTTTCAGTAGAGGGAAACACATTAGCAACTTGTGATTTGGCAGTGGGAATTCTAGGTTCACGATTACTCAGTGTGACTGGTGCTAATCTCTTAATCACAATAGGCGGAAGTGGTGCATACTTTCCTAACATTTCCCGTAACTTAGAGATGGTGTGAATCAGATCTTGATTTTCAGAACGAATATTACCAGCAAAATTCATGACTTCTCTAGTGTGAGCAAGATAGTGATCAAGTTCGTTTGATGCTTCAAGTCGAGTCTTTTTGAGTAAATCAAATATGACACCATATTCCTGTTTAACTTTTAAAATTTCTTGTTCATATTTTGAGATTTGACTTTTCAAAGACACGTTTTGATCATCCAGTTGCTCAATTTTAGGATCAGAAGATTTTGCACTCAGCTGAGCGATTTTCTTTTGAAAACTAAGTTGATGGTTGTGAATATCTTTTTCACACCAATGAAGACGACGTTTTGCATTGTAAATTTCCGTGTGTAATCGTTTATTTTCAGCTTTTAAAGACTCGATCTGAAGCACATTATCGGTGTTCTCAACAGTTACAACAGTTTCAACACTATCAGCAGAGATATAATCAGATGCAAATGGCAAGGCATGAAGTAACACAACATTATGGATATCAGCACAGATAACATCTTCCAAGAGTCGATCAACATCTTTTCTCAATAGTTTCTTTTTGCGTTTTGTGTTAGAAATAGATGTTTCTGTTTTCTCGAAAACGTTTTTCATTACCCCAAGTTCCTTATGAAAATCCTTTTCCCAGGCAATTGCACAACTTTTCAAGTTTTTAACATTAGGTAAAAGATTTTTCTGAAAAATGTCTCTTTGTTCTCGCGCCAGAGGCGATTGAAAATGTTCAACTTTGATTTCAGATCGATATTCTATCTCATGTTGTAAAATTTTGAGGTCAGCCATGAAAATGTCAAAATATCGAAGAATTTTTCGATTTTCAGGTTGTGAGTTTACTTCACTAATGGAAGGTAAAGGACCATAAGTTTGTGCAAAGTCTGTTTTGGGATTAACAGTAGAAGACGCAGGTGTTTTGATGATAACCCTTGGTGTGTTAGTAGAATCCGTTGGTGTGACGAAAGTGACCGCGTTTTTATAATTAAAAGGTTTGTTGTAAACAACATTTTTTAATTTTGATCGACTCTCGTCTTCTGCATCTAATTCCTCTTGACGATGATATTCAACAACACTCATGATAGTATTATCAATTTTGTATTCTGCACTGGAAACTTCAGGAGTTGGTTTGAATGTTTTTAGTGAAAGCTTTGGTTTGTAATCAGCTAGATTTTTTCCATATCCTTTTGGATTGGGTTTTAAGGTAAACTTTTCAATAGCTGTTACGGATTCACCATGTTTGTAAACAACAGTTTTAAACTCTTTAAGTTTGTTTTGCAAGCCGATGATTTCATCAAGAAGGTCATCTACCCGATTCGTTGAATGCTTTTTGTATGCGGAGAACTGTTTTTGACAATTTAACAACTTAGCCTTAGCATTTTGATTTTCCAAGGTGAGAGTGTTAATTTGTTTTTTATGCTCATGTTTCAGTTGTTCTAATTCAGACAACAAAGCATTCTTCGAGGCGGCTAGATCACGCATCTGTCTCTCTAAATATTTTTCGTTTTGATGAGATTTTGCAAAAGCGACTTCAAAACCTTTTTCATGGTTGTCTTGAGTTTTGAAAAAGTTGAGTTGCATTTGTAAACATTCAAAATCCTTGGTTAACAGTGCATTTTTACTTTTTAACGATTGATTTAATGCATAACATTCCTCCATTTTGATTTTATGGTCTTGAATTAACCGAGCAAAATCCGGATGAGGCAACAGATCATCTTGTTCAACGTGAGTCTCAACATGATCATTCTTTAGATCCTCAAGTACGACTACGGAGTCAATTTGATTATCAAAGGAAACCATAAGGTCATCTTGATCGTCAAATGTAACTACAGGGTTAACTTGAAAATCATCAGAAAGAGATGTAGAAGACTCATTTTGAACAGTCTGATCCGTGCCGGATTCAGATATTGGCGGAGATATTAGTTCAGATATGATGATGGTTTGTTCGGGTACCTGAGACAAGCCATCAGTGTCATACACTGGGCCTGTATCACTCATGTGCAGCTCATGCATATTAGCCATCAACATAACAGCTGCATTAGCTTGCAAGTCCTCCATATCATCATCTGAGTCTGCATCTGCCATAAAGCTCTGTTCTTTGTCTGTGAGAGATCCACCAGCTTCATCCTTAAGAGCCAAAAGTAAAGCCTCTTTGAAATAAGCACTGCCCCTAGTCCTTGGCTTTGGGCATGCATTAGCCAGGTGTCCCTTCTCATTGCAGTTGTAGCATCTAAGACCATTTAACCGATTTTGAGCATTTCCCTGTTCCACCACTTGAGCTCTGTTGTTATTCCTACCCACAACATTAAACCCTTGACCACCGCCCATCTGACGACCATAATCACGATTCTGAACTTCAACACGTCCATTGTTCACAACAGCTTGAGTCCGTGTGTTAGATGAGGAACGAATTCGATTGTTGGATTTGTTTGTGTAACGGCCAAAAGCATTAGCAATCATCACAAATCCTTGTTGCAATGCTTCGAATGGATCGATTTCCTCAGTAGCTTCACTGACATATGCTTGAGCATTGTTTCTGTATGGAACCAATTGATTTTGTTGAGGTTGAGGTTGTTGCTGTGAAGGTGTGTTTGAAGCAGTAGGTTGAGTTGCAGGTTGAGAGGGATAATTCTGTTGAGCATACAAGGCAAGTTGTTGATTGTCCGGTTGTGACTGTTTAGCAATTTGAGCACGGAGAATCCTTTCCCGATCAACTTCCTTCTCATGAGGCTTCAAGTAATCGTACAACAATCCATAAGTAGAATGATGCATATTCTTCGCTTGACGGAGAAAAATGACATACTTCTCCCATTCTGGACCAAGACTACTCAGGAACTTAGTATTCACTGCAATTCTTGGCATGATGATGTTGTGTTTATCCAAATCATTGATGATGTCTGAAAATCGATGATGATATGACTCGAGTGTCTCTCCAGGTTCAATCATGAAGTGTTCATAAGCCAAGTAAATTTTGGATTCCAAATCCTCCTGATTGAGTACAGATCCTTCCATAAGAAGACGAATATGATCCCACATTTTTTGTGCAGTCTTTTGAGCATCAACACTACAAAGAATTGGGTTTGGTAATCCTAAGAGGATGTATTCCATTGCAAGTTCATCAGCTTCATAGTGTAGAAGTTCTGTAGGATTTAAATCTGCAACAGTAGCAATGTTGGTTTGTTAATCTTTTGGTGGAATAGCAGTTGGATCTCCGGGCACAATGACAGTAGGCATCTCAAATGGACCTTCTAAGATAACCTTCTTTAAGAACTTTCCATGTGGCTTCTTTAGATCACAAAACCTAAAGAACCTTATCACCCATTGATCGTAGTTTCCTGGAGTGAGCATTGGAGGTCTATCAAGTGATCCAGCTTCATGAATTGATTGTTGGCTGCTTAAAGCTTCACACATCTTTGCAAACCAAGTGGGTTCCTTCATAGTGCTTCGTGATGGATGTTGATTGAAATCGTTTGTGTAGGGTAGAGCTTGAAGACTTGGTGGTGGTTGAACCATTTGTGGTTGTGGAATTGCACCAAGTTGTGGAGTATGTTGCTGATTAAATTGTTGTTGATAAATGGCTTGTTGTTGATTCCATTGTTGATGTTGTGGAGTTAATTGTTGTTGTTGTTGATGATTATAAGTGTGAGGGAAATAGTTAGAGTATGGTGGTTGAGACATGATGATAAACTTGTGTGGTAAAAATGGATCTTTGTAGTCGAATGAACCTTTGTTGATGAAGTGTCCTTAGGCGTAGAAAAGACAAGAACCAAGTAGTACTTATGCGTAAAAACACCAAAAGTTACGCGTAACAATAAGGAGTTACGCGTAGGATTTAGCTTACGCGTAAGTAGGATAAAAGCACTAAAGTTATGCGTAGACAAAAGTTAGGCGTAGAAAGTTAGGCGTAGGATTACCTTATGCGTAGACCTTAGTTTACGCGTAAAGTGAATCTTATGCGTAGAATTTCTACGCGTAAGCTTATGCTTATGCGTAATTTTAGGGTTTTTGCCCAAATGATCTTTTACACTTCACAGTGCAAAAGATATCCAAAGTCGACGTATTTTCAGACTTATCCAAGTAAGAAAACACGGAATAAACCAGAAAATTGAAGATCAAACCAAGGAAAATCTTACGCGTAATATTAGGGTTTTGATACGCGTAGGATTACTCGTAACTTTGATTCTGCCCAAATGTGTTTCTAAACCAGTTTTTTGTTATGGAATAGCTTCAATAGTACCAAAAGAACACAAAAGTGTGAATTTTGATGTACCAAGACTGCTAAACGGGTTACGCGTAGAACGACACCCACGAACAAAAACAAGCTTAAAAACGTAAATCCAAGCGTAAAGTTTGAAACTTTTTGTCAAAAACAAGTATTTTAACACCTCAAAACATTGAAAGTACAAGAATCTTGGATTAAAAAGTGTAAAAAATGAGTTTTTAAGATAACCAAAGATTGTGTTACCTTTACGCGTAAGACGCAAAACCAAAACTTCAAAAACAAAACGAGTACACCCAAATATTTGGCGATTGATACCACTGTTAGGTCACTAGTTTTACAAACACAAGTTATAAGAGAAGAGATAAGGGCGGATGAACAAGTATCAAGCACACACACATATAAACTAAGAGACGGTTAGGCGTAATGTATGTGAATGAAGAGAAAACTTGAACAACCAACCCTCAAATGAGGGTTTACAAGAGTTTATATAGGCAAGGAGCTAGGGCAACACTCCCTCTCCTTCCCTATTGCTTATTGGGCTTGGATCAAGCTTATGGGCCTTCTACATAAGCTTGACCTTAAACAAACATAAAGGCCATAATAAAGCTACCTATTACATATGAAATATAAATACTTGAAATACTGTTTAGGAGTGATTCCAACATGCATCAACTGCATAAAATGAGACAAATGGGTCAAAAAGGGTTCTATTTTTTTTGTAGCGTGTCAAATGGGTGAATTCTATAACTTAGCTAGTAAGTGACTGGAAAAATAGGCTTCAAGAGGTCCAAAGTCATCTAAAATGATTTTTTAGACACAAAACTTCCTAAATCAGATTATTCCAAAATTAGATGTTTCGTAACCATATATGACTTATTAATGTCCCCATTTTGTTACGTCTAGTTTCAAAGTGAAAGACTCATCAATATGCACCAATGAGTGATCAACATTGGCTTTGGCATCACATATGGGTGATTTTTTCTGGTTTTAGAAAACATTAGAGGAAAAGGAATTACCTTCTTGTATACTCATGGAGATTAAACTGCATTTGAAGACTCCATTCCGGTTGACCAGTTACCAATTCACTCACTTTTGAAATGACACATACTGTAAAAATGAAACATTTTAACCTAATCCCGTGTTGACCAGTTACCAATTCACTCACTTTTGAAACTCTAAGAATGTAAACGGTTAGGAATGTGGTGGAAGTGCCATCTTCTATCTAATTTTTATGCAACTTACACGATTTTCTAAATGTACCCTTTTGTGCAGAAAACTCAGCAACCAATCTATTAAAGACACAATGTGCATATCACGATTTCCATTCCGCTATATGCCGATTTTTTTTCCCTCTCAGTACCTCCACCAGGCCTGTCAAAAGCTGCAAAGGCGACATTAAAAAAAATAAGGCATAGCAAAAATGTAAAAAATTTGAGCCACCTATCTTGGTAGGTTGTACCCGTCTGTTTTGACCCGTAGTAAGCAAATGGCAGGTTTCAACGTCAACCGAGTATGTATAAAAATTTCAATTACATATAATATAGGACTCAATAACAGCTTGCGTGTGGCTTATGAACAGTAAAACCATTTGAAAAAAGTTGGCTAGACAGTTTTTTAATACCTATTTACAGCCTATGAGCAATAGCGCTTTTAATTCTCTGCTCCTGCTTTTTGTTCTTTGAGTAGGTGGCTTCTGTTGCAGATGCAGCACCACACCAGCGGAAGTAGCAACTGCAAAACCACACGCTAACAAAATTAATTTCTGTCTTCATCAGAAGAATTTTTCCTGGAAAGCAGAAGCAAACCTGGTTGTGATGACCACCAATCCATTAATGGTGTTGTTTGGCCAGGCCGTACTGGAATACATCAGCATTGGTTGTGGAGGTTGTCCAGCTTGCCATTATCTGATGTATATACCTGGATCTGCAGAAGTTAAAAGATAGACTAAAGTTGGTCACTTTTTAGCATATGGAGAAAAACCATAACTTTTGAAATAACAATGTTTGCTTTCTGAAGACAAAATGGTCATCTAACACACCAAGTTGCCTCACAACTGATTTCTGCACCCCCAAACATCATAAATGCAAGCGAGCCAATAAGAAGTATTACGGTAATTTTCATGAAAATTTGAAATGCAAAATTGCAGCAATTTTAAGCAAGTTCATTCACAACACTGCCAAATCACCTTAAATGGCCACAGAACGATGTCTCAACAAAATCATTGTTCTATTTCTCAAGGATTCTAGCAATTTTTTAGAAAAGCAAATCCAAACACCACTTCTAGGAGTATATTATGTTTAAGCATCTTATACTTACGAACTTAAAGCGAAAAGCAATCCTAAAATTAACTTAAAACGTTTAGTAAATTGATATGGTGGACATTTTTCATTAAATAAATAGTAATTTTTTGTACAAAACGAACAATTTTTACACAATAAGCAAATCGAAACACCATTTTCATGAGAACTTATGTCAAACAAATTATGAATACCTATTTGTGTGCATAAGCATTAGCGGGAAGAATTAGCAAGCCCAAAAGACTCACTGCTAACGAAAACGCAGAAGTGCGTCATTATATTACTATCTTAACAACCTACTAATAACACACTAACCTAAAAACACATCATCAACCTATTGTGTAAAAATAAAACAATCTCTCATTTTCATAATCTGACTAAAAATATAACCAAAAAAAACAAAAGGTCAGTAATTTTTATATACCTAAGGGTAGCCTCTTATAATCAGTCACATCATTCTTCTCATCTGCATCTTCGTCCCCAGCTCTCACTCTCCACACCCGTAAAAACTGTTTCAAAATGCAATAAGCAATTTTTTCAAAACCCATTAGCGTCAAATCCCATACAAAAACATTAAAAAAAAAAAAAAAAAAAAAAAAAAAAAACCAGAAATCATTCATTAGAAAAAAAAAATACCCTTTTTCTAAAATAAAAGTCCCAAACTGTAATGACATAAGAAAACCCCTAAAAAAATAAACATGTTCAAAGCTGTAATTAGGGTTGATAAACTTACAAAGCTGGTTTTTCTCCATGTTTAATCAGCCTGTTGAATATTGCTTAAGAATGAAGAATCAAATTGAAATTGATGTGAATGCTTCGATCTTTTCTGCATGTGTGAAGTGAATTTTCTGGCTTTGTTTAAGAACTTTATGGGTTTCTAAAGAGAGAGCAAGAGAGAGAATCTGCGGTATGTGTTCTTTTCAATTTAGGAACAATTGTTGAAGAGATTTTAGGTTGGTGGCTTTTATGAGATTCAGATGGAGAAGAAGATTAAGAGGATATGGAATTTTCTAGCAGTCGAAAGAAAGTTGGAAAGGATAGAATGGGAGGCGGTGGAGTTTATTATTGGGATTTACACTGTATAAATCTGGTGAACAGTAAACAGGCAAACACACTTCACCCAATGGGGTGCTGCCACAACAATTTTTTTGGTATTATACCATGTATACAGCCAATCAAAGTGTGACACCACAGCATTTGTAACATGTATTCTTATACTCCCTCCAACTCCAATTAGTATATATATATAATTTAATTTTATCTGATTATGAATGATGAATATTACCATGGCTTCAAGGTGGACTACACTTGAAAGGATGACATCAGTTTACTCCACAAAAACTCTAACTTGTTAACTGCTAATTTTAGTTTATGTGATTGTGGGAGGAATATGTCAATTAAGGCATGGGAACAAACACGGGAAAAAACATATGGAGGATCCGACACGTCAACCAAAACTTGTGTGTCTTGACATTGTATTAAGTAAAAGAAATACACTATGAGAATATTTTGTTAAATGTAATATACGAAAACAAATTTTAATTTTTTGGGCATTCTTTTCATCTTCAAAGTAAGCTTAACATACATATAGTATCGAAAAGTTAGCAATATTTTATTCATATAAGTTTTATCAAAAATTTCTAATGGAGAAAATAAAAAAAAAATGTAAATCGTCTCAAAACTATATGAATATTAGGCTCATTTGGAAGATAAAAATACAACATTTACATTGTCGACAAACTTTAGAATTTTTATAGCAGCATGAGATCGTAGTTAATAAAATACTATGACATAGTGTTATTGGTTATGTAAATAAATGTGTAAATATTTATTGTTTAGGGAACAAAATTGTATTTGCTCTCATTTTGCTTTTTCATACTCGGTTTTTTTTGTATGTTTTTTATATGCGGCAATGATGCCTACTTTATAAGGTAGGAAAGTTGCCTACTTTCCTTTGTAAAGGAAGGAGGAAAACATATCTATCTAATATAATAAACAAGAGTTTTGTACCACCTTTTAAAGCAGCCGTTGCAATTAATTTGCTTATGTGTCTCGCATACTATTGGTCCAATTCATGGGAAAGTACAACACAGCTTTAACAATTTAAACCAATAATTCATTGATTCATATCATTAATACAAATCGTCTGTTTCGAAATAGAGCTACAATCTTATTGGTTCTTAAATATGGAATGTACGACACCACTACTTTCTTCAATTTCTAACCATCTACGCTACAAAACTTCTTGAGTACTCATAATAACCCAATCTTCCTTTACACGCTCCATCAACATTCATTAGAGCAAGATATTTTTGTAACTCATTAACACCGCACAAGTTTTGTGTAACTCCTTTTTTCTCAATTCATGGTTAAACCAAATCTTCTCAAATCCATCAATGATTCCACATAGTAAAAAAAAATAACAAATTCAACATCCCTTCTCAAATCAATTTGCAATTTATTCGATTGTTATTTTTTATAAATTGGGGAAAAATTAATTGCATGTTCTCTCAATCTATTCTATTGTTACTTTTTATCATAACAACAATTTAATATGTTCTCTCAATTATGTTTTACATCAATTTTCGTGAATATGATCATAGCAGAATAAAGTGCAGGTTTTTCGTGATACATAGGAACTATTTTCGGGTTCTCTACTTTGTACTTATTCTTATAATCTTACCACTTCAATGCTTTTGTTTAATGTTCATTTATGTTTTTGGTTTGAGTTTGGAATTTGAGAACAAATGTTGGTGTCAGATTGATGGTTGTTTATTCTGGTTTCATATTGTGGTTGCAGAAAGAAGATGGTGATTCAAAATTCTAGAGATCAAGGTGATCACTTTCGGTTAATCCAAGGTAAGCATTCAAATTTACGTGAGCCATTTTATTGAATCGAGTTATAATTGATTCATCATTGAATTTATTAAATACCGAATTAGCAGACTTAACAATTGATTATCAGATTATTACAATTCCATCAAATAGCAAATGCACATCCAGTCAAAATCAGAGAATATGCAAAATTTATTCATGATATTCATAGATGGAATTCTGGTACTTTTGAGACTCATATTAACAGTTTCTTTTGCTCCCCATGGCTGCAGTTATCTAGGGTGAAACAGTAACTAGAATAAGCAAAGAAAGTTGTGATCGAGTCAGATAAAAAGCTGAAATTCTAAGAGGAAACAGCTGCTGCATCCATGTCAGCTAGAGTTGCAGCCGAGAAATCAGTAAGATTAGCAGACTTGAGGGCTACTGCAAGGATAAAAGCATATTAATATCAATATATATTCTAATATGGAGCAGTTGAAATAGACCGTTATACCTTCATTATGTATGACACTTGTGGAAGTTGAGGATTGATGTAACGCCCCGACCCGACAAGGGTAAAGGAATCACAAATAATGGTGTCATATCAAAGCAAACATAAATATCCAAAAGAAGTCTTAGCATAAATACTGAAATAATTCAAGTCAACATGACTTCAATACATAGGTCCCAGCGGAAAATAAACACCAATAAAATA
Organism: Chrysanthemum seticuspe; assembly: GCA_019973895.1. NCBI lineage: Eukaryota > Viridiplantae > Streptophyta > Magnoliopsida > Asterales > Asteraceae > Chrysanthemum > Chrysanthemum seticuspe. The sequence goes on along the minus strand of BPTQ01000003.1, from coordinate 208,917,883 downwards.
TCTGAAATAGTAAGTCTTAAATGGCATCATAAGATCAAAGCTAAATATCTCTAAGGTAAGTCCACTCAGCACTCATCCCAAAGCAAAACCCAGCTCCAATGCTTAGATACCTGCCGCGGAAGAAAAGAAATGCGGCTGAGCTTCAAAAGCTCAGTGAACAGATATACAAGCAAAGCGAATACTAAACAATATCGAATACGAAATATAGTGAACGAAAGATAGTAAAATCATAATCATTTGCAAAGTATAAATCAGAATTATCGAATAAGTTTTATAGTTAACTACCTCGAGCCTAGAAACAAATATCAAATTATAATCATATTCATATTCATATTCACACAAGGCAACATTTGTAGGGGAGACCTACCAGAGTTATGAAGGACGTGCATGCACGCAGCATCAATCATCAGATAACATATAACATATAACAAATAACAGATCTAGGATGCATCCATACGCCCCACAGACAGATATTGATCATATAATATAACTTGAGCTCATAACAGATAACAGATAAGGGACGTGGCAGAACATCACTCTACTGCCCTAGAGTCATGTCAGAAGTGCATTACTGACACGGACATGGAACCCCCATGACTAGTTAATATTTGGCTCGGGTGTCAAACTATCTTAGGTCAAATCAGAATGTCAAAACTGACACAGATCATACTTTATCAGAAGATTAATCATATTTTCAAAATCAAAGTTTTCATATCATATAGTTCAAAATCAAATGTTTCATAACTCAAAAATCAGAGTTCAAATAAGCAACAGCTCAAACAAACAGAATGGGGTTCATAGCAAAGGCTTAGGAAACCCTAATATAAAAGCTAACGAAAAGAAAACGTTATAAGGAACCTTTACTGAAAAGGTCAGAATATCTGTACCTTATTCCAAAGCAAATGACCAAAAAGCAGAAATACGGAAAGCAAAGGATTACTCCTTCTTCACAGAACCTATACACATTAACAGTCATACATGTTAGTTATGATTCCATAATTGTCGAAATGATCTTTTAATATTTGGTGTTTATACTTAGTGTATTCAGTGATCTTAATACTTTAGAGTTTTATAACTAAATGAGACTTAAGTGTTTTATAAACAATATCGTAGATTAAGGTTCATTATGTCATTTATTAAAGTTTAGGGTTAAATGTGAAAATAGTTTAAACGTCATAACTCACACATGAAATAACGAATTAATATACTCAACTTCAAACCCTAATCGACTCTCATTTATGTTCTAGGGTTTTCTCATTCTTTTAATATCATATTAATGTGCATTTACTTTATATGTTACGTCATTTAATGACTCATTACTCTTGTTTATTTACTCAACACATTCATGTCTTAACCATACGTTACTTATACACATATTATACGACAACTTTTATACCCATGCACGTTTATGATTTCTTGTGACAACCAAAGTTACTTATTATCCGGATTAGACACATCGACACACACATGCACAATAGCTTCGACTAGATATGACCACGTACTACGTTTACATATCGACAAGCTCATTTGACTTATAAAACACACGCATGATACACGGTTCACAAACCAATTAGGGTTCGGCATGCATGGTTCGGTTCACATCTCAATCTAGGGTTTAGGTTTTACATGATCCTTTTCTTATTAAACACACGTTCAAAACCCTCACATGGTTCGGCTTGTATTATAGGGTTCGGCTAATAGGTTTTACGCAAACCCTAGCTCATCTACGTACTTTACTTAATCAAGTTTACATGTTTATACCTTGGCCGAATTAATTACAAGTGGTTCGGTTATATATATGTGGTTCGGTTCTTATGCTCAACATATATCTATGATCCGATTCAAATATACGTATTACATTACATGTTCTCTTAACATTACAAGGTTCAATTCATATGGTTTGTGTTTGTTGGTTTCATACGGTTCGGCCACAAAAGAAAACACAAGCTCGACTAAAACAACATGATACAATATATATTAACGTAAGGTGTAACAAAGGAAGACGAGAAAACATGTTATACCTTAGCTCGTTGAACAAAACTCGCGACACCAAGGGTGTTTGTACTCGGCCGAATGAAAGAAAAAGAAAAGAGAGAGGCAAACAAAACTAGGGTTTCAATTTTGTGTAAATGTATTGTATTTATAGTTGGTAACATTTTCGGTTAGGGCTTTCAGTGGTGTGGGCTTCGGCATCTTGACCCAAACGACACAAAACAAACGCCCCTTATGGGCTCTCTTGGCTCTCGGCTCCATTGATCCAAACGAACAAACAAACACGGCCCAACCCTTTAGCGAGACGTTTAAATCTTTCGTCGTACCATGTCGATCACGTACACATATTAGTTAAGTTTTAATTATTCATAAGTTAACTTTTAACTTCGTTAAATGATTATAAACGTATTTTACGTATTTTATAAATTTCGATTTCAAGGGTATTTTAGTCTTTATTCATGTTTTAGATTTTCAGGTTTTACAACTCTTCCCCTCTAAAAGAAGAATTTTCGTCCTCGAAAATTGAAATGAAACGAAACGAAAACGAAATGAGAACATACCAAACTATTCAAAGAAATGAGGATAACTAGCTCGCATCGACTCCTCGGTTTCCCAAGTAGCCTCACGTTCCGAGTGATTTTTCCAAAGAATCTTAACGAACGGAATGACTTTATTTCTCATGACTCTTTCTTGCCTTTCTAAAATGGCTTCCGGTTCTTCAGATAAAGACATATCGGACTGAATTTGATCAAACGGATAAGAAGCGACGTGTAACGGATGATAGTTGTATCCCCTTAGGAGAGATACATGGAAAATATCATGAACATGCGATAACTGAGGCGGAAGTGCTAATCGATACGAAACTTCTCCTATACGTTCCAGAATTTCAAACGGACCGATGAATCGAGGACTGAGCTTGCCCTTGATTCGAAAACGTTTCACACCTCTAAACGGCGAAACTTTCAAAAATACACGATCTCCAACCCGAAATTCTAAATCACGACGATGCTTGTCGGCATAACTTTTCTGACGAGACCTAGCCTCCTTCAACCTTTCTCTAGCAACGGCTACTTTCTCATTAGTGATCTCAATCATTTCCGGACCTTCAATTAAGCGTTCACCTACTTCATCCCAACAAGTAGGTGCTCTACATTTCCTCCCATAAAGAAGTTCAAACGGTGCTGCCTTAATGCTAGCATGCCAACTGTTGTTGTATGCAAACTCTACTAAACACAAATATTCATCCCAGCCGCCCGTCCATTCTAAAGCACAAGCCCTTAGCGTGTCCTCTAAGGCCTGAATAGTCCTCTCTGACTGACCATCTGTTTGAGGATGAAATGCCGTACTGAAATTAAGTCGAGTACCCCAAGCTTTTTGCAAACCTTTCCAGAAACGAGAAGTAAAACGCGGATCCCTATCAGACACAATAGATGCCGGAGTACCATGAAGTCTAACGATCTCTTGCTGAAAAATTTCCGCCAATCTACCAATACCATAATCCTTTCTGATTTGTAAGAAATGAGCAGATTTGGTTAGTCGATCAACAAATACCCAAATCGCATCATGTTTCTTCCGAGTAAGAGGTAGTCCAGTCACAAAATCCATAGATATCTTATCCCACTTCCATGTCGGAATATCCAATGGCTGTAACAGTCCACTAGCCCTTTGATGTTCAATCTTAACCTGCTGACAAATCATACATTTCGACACAAACGTCGCCACATCTTGCTTCATGCCATTCCACCAGAAGTACTGTTTCAAATCCCTATACATCTTGCTAGAACCAGGATGGATAGTGAAAGGAGAACTATGAGCTTCAGTCATAACTTTCTCACGAAGTACCGGATCATTGGGAGCACAAAGCCTATCTTCATACCATACAATTCCGTCATCATCAACCTTAAACTCCGTTTGCTTACCTTCTTCAACATTTTGCTCTACGGCCCACAGCTCGCCATCATCCTTCTGAGCTTCCTTAATTTGCAGTATAAGGTTCGACTCCACTTTCATACTAGCCCAGTATCCATCAAAACCTCGTACGCATAGCTCAACATCCAAACGCTCTAAGTCACGAATAATCCTAGGTTCAATCTCAATACTTGCAAGAATGCCTGATTTCCGGCTAAGGGCGTCAACAACTACATTAGCCTTACCTGGATGGTACTGAATGTTGGTGTCATAATCCTTAAGAAGTTCTAACCATCTTCTTTGTCTCATGTTAAGTTCCTTCTAAGTGAAAATATACTTGAGACTCTTATGATCAGTGAATATATCACACGTCTCTCCATACAAGTAATGTCTCCAGATCTTCAATGCGAACACCACTGCAGCTAACTCAAGGTCATGAGTTGGGTAATTCTCCTCATAAGGTTTCAGTTGTCTTGAAGCATAAGCTATTACCTTTCCATGTTGCATCAAAACACAGCCCAATCCTTTCTTAGATGCATCACTATAAATTTGAAATCCTCCAGAACCAGATGGAAGAGTCAAAATAGGAGCGGACACCAATCTCCGTTTCAACTCTTCAAAACTCTTTTCTCGTTCATCCGTCCATACAAACTTTTCACCTTTCCTCATCAATTGGGTTAGGGGCAAAGCTAAGCGAGAGAAACCTTCAACAAAACGTCGGTAATAACCAGCAAGTCCTAGAAAACTCCTAACCTCAGTCACTGTCGTAGGTCTTGGCCATTTAGTGATAGCCTCAAATTTAGACGGATCCATGGTGATACCATCAGCAGATACAATATGACCAAGGAAAGCGACTTGTCTTAACCAAAACTCGCACTTCGAAAATTTGGCGTACAACTTCTTCTTCCTCAGAATCTCCAAAACTATCCGGAGATGTTCTTCATGCTCTTCTTCAGACTTAGAGTAAACCAAAATGTCGTCGATGAAAATGATAACGAACTTATCGAGGAACTCATGGAAAACACGATTCATTAGGTCCATAAACACCGCAGGCGCATTTGTCAAACCAAAAGGCATAACGAGGAATTCGTAGTGACCATATCTGGTACGAAACGCGGTCTTAGGAACATCTTGCTCCCTCACACGTAGCTGGTGATAACCAGATCTCAGATCAATCTTAGAAAAGAACTTAGCTCCTTGCAGTTGATCAAACAAATCATCAATACGTGGCAGAGGATAACGGTTTCGAATGGTAATACGGTTGAGTTCACGGTAGTCGATACATAGACGCATGTTTCCATCCTTCTTCTTCACAAACAAAACAGGTGCACCCCATGGAGAAACACTGGGTCGAATAAATCCATTTTCTATCATCTCTTGCAGCTGCTCCTTCAACTCCTTCAGTTCTACAGGTGCCATACGATACGGAGCCTTCGAAATCGGTTCAGCACCAGGAATTAACTCAATGCTAAACTCAACTTCTCTAGCTGGGGGAAGACCAGGGAGTTCATCGGGAAAAACGTCGGTGAATTCATAAACAACAGAAAGATTTTCAATGTTAGGACTCTCTAAAGATGTGTCCTTAACATATGGCAGAAAACCTTAGCACCCATGAGCAGTCATGGTCCGTGCCTTCATAGCAGAAATGAGCTTAACAGATTTGAGAGGTTGAGAACCAAAATAAACAAATTCAGGATGTTTTATGTCTCCAAAGATCACAGTTCTAGCATAGCAGTCAATGGAAGCTCTATGGTAAGCCAACCAATCCATGCCTAGAATGATATCAAAGTCGACCATATCGAGAGGATACAGATTTGCAGAGCGAATACGATCATCAAAACGAAGAGGGCACTTAACGTATTTATGATCAATGATCATGTGGTTTTTCATAGGCGTAGAAATCGATAAGTGATTTGTTAATGGTTTGGGCTTCATATTAAGTTTCTTAGCAAATGTGACAGATATAATGGAGTGTGTGGCACCGGTATCAAATAAAACGAAGACAGTATAATCATCAATGAAAAGAGTGCCTGTAATGGTACCTGAAGTGCGCTCCGCCTGATTCCGAGTAGTAGCATAAACACGTCCAGTAGTAGGTGGCGGTTTGATGTAGTTTCCAGGAATCATCGGGTTCTTCTTAGGGCAATCCTTGATCTTGTGAGCAGTGGAACCACAAGAGAAACATCCACCAGTGGCCTTGAAACACGGTCCCGGATGAGCCTTTCCACAAGTAGTACAGATAGGTGGGGGAGGCAAAACTTCAGCTGTCCTTTGCTGACCAGAAGATCCTAAAGCACGACCCTGATTTGATCCTCGAGCTGACTGATCCTTGTTGTAACGCTGGTTATTGTTACCTTGATTCTGACGATCATTTCCATTCTTACCAGCAGCTCTGCTATCATGACTCCTCGCTTCAGGGCGCCTAGAGTCCACATTCCTTCCTGACTGACCCCGCTGATCATAACTCCTATCCACTTGACCCCTCGAATCATAACTCCTACCAGAATTTCCCTTATAATCATTACTTTGAGTCCTACCTTGAATCCGATCACCATCGCGGTTACGCTTGTTGGAACCCGAAACCTCATGAAAGATCTCAATGTTACGAGCTGCGTCATTGCAGGCCGACACATTCTCATACTCAATATTAAGCTGTCGGTCCAACACCCACTTCTTCAGTCCCCACTTGAAGTGCTTAGCTTGGTGTCTACCATCTCCAGCAATCGTTCCCACAAAACTTACCAGCCTCATAAACCTACTCATGTACTCATTGGAGTTCTCATGATCAAACTGGTAGATTGCCTGATAATCCCTCTCATACCTTTGCTGCTCAGCATCAGGGAAGTAACGGTTATAGAAGATAGTCCGAAACTCAGTCCAGGTACAAGTAACAGCAAAAGCATCTCCTCCTCTTGCTTGTTTGAGTGCCTTCCACCAATTCAAAGCATCACCTTCCAACTTAAATGCAGCCAAACGAGTCTTAAACTCGTCTCCACAACCCAATACTTCAAACAGCTTCTCAATATGAGTGATCCAGTCCTCGGCCTCAGTGGGAGTAGTAGCAGTGCTAAACGAAAGAGGTTTGAGCTTACCGAAACGCTCGAGCCAAGTGTGAATGCCGGTGGGTTGATTTCCTCCACCACTACCCGAAGCACCAGTCTGATTACGAATGTTGTTGATCACCTGTGCCATCATCTCAGGTGTAGTAAGACCAGGGAAAAGAGTGTTGAGAGCATTAGCAATCGCAGCATCAATGTTAGGAGCATTATCGTCTCCATCCGCGCTACCGTTAGTACGAGTTCGAACCATCTGAACGATATTCAAACGATTAGCAAAATGAACAAAGGTGAGATACGAAATGGAAGTACGCAGAAGGAATCCTAAAGTCTACCCAATCCTCACAAGTCATAGCCTAAGCTCTAAGGGTCTCAAAACCTAGGCTCTGAAACCATAAATTGTAACGCCCCGACCCGACAAGGGTAAAGGAATCACAAATAATGGTGTCATATCAAAGCAAACATAAATATCCAAAAGAAGTCTTAGCATAAATACTGAAATAATTCAAGTCAACATGACTTCAATACATAGGTCCCAGCGGAAAATAAACACCAATAAAATATCTGAAATAGTAAGTCTTAAATGGCATCATAAGATCAAAGCTAAATATCTCTAAGGTAAGTCCACTCAGCACTCATCCCAAAGCAAAACCCAGCTCCAATGCTTAGATACCTGCCGCGGAAGAAAAGAAATGCGGCTGAGCTTCAAAAGCTCAGTGAACAGATATACAAGCAAAGCGAATACTAAACAATATCGAATACGAAATATAGTGAACGAAAGATAGTAAAATCATAATCATTTCCAAAGTATAAATCAGAATTATCGAATAAGTTTTATAGTTAACTACCTCGAGCCCAGAAACAAATATCAAATTATAATCATATTCATATTCATATTCACACAAGGCAACATTTGTAGGGGAGTGATGAGTGTCTAAATACTCATCATTTTTGTATAAAATAAACTGCAAAATCATCTGAAAACACTCAGAAACACATCAAAATGATCAAAATATCACAAATCAGTGTTTTATGAGTTTTAAATGCAAAAATATCAAAATCAGATGAAAAACGAATCAAATTTGCAAAAATTGCAGTTTTAGTCCCCCAAGTTTCAAAAGTTGTCAAAAACAGTCCCTGAGCACAAAATTTCAAAAGAAAAGTCACCAAAGGTCCTTTTAAAATCAAAAGTTGTCAAATTTAGTCCTTTGGTGAAAAATATAAAAAGTTTTGAGAAAATTACAAATTGGTCCTTTAAGTTTCAAAATTGGCGGAATTAGTCCCTGGAAAATGGCAAAATGTCAACTTTAGTCCTTATACTTTTGGAACTTGTCATTTTCAGTCCTTGGAGAAACTTTTCAGAATTGGCAGCCATGGTCCCTTGATTTTCAGATTTTACACATATGGCCCCTATAGTTATAAATCCTTTTTGAACCCTTGCACCCATTTGACCCCCTGTCAAAGTGAATTGTGAACCCCCCCAATATAATACTTCTCTGGTCAAACCAATCCAGTCAAACCCACTTGGCGCCCAAAACCACTACCACTGTAGCAGTATCTCTTCCTCCCCTGTAACACCAAAAACCAGAGTGGTTTTCCCTCATTTTCAACCCCCCTCCTCACCTATCCATTCCTCTTTGTCCCCTCCACCTCTACATACACCCAAAACCCATTAATTAATTGATACCAACTCAAACCTGCTAATGAGACTTTTTGGCGCCAAAATGACATATGGCACATGAGAGAGATCCAATGGCTGGGATTTGGTGGGATAGATTCAGAGCAAGTGGGAGAGCAGTTTGGCATATAAAAGTGGAAGAGAGAAGCATGAGAGGGTAGTAGCTAGTTTTTAATTTTCTTCCTTATGTCGTTTTTTTATGTCAAAATGTTAATTCAGTGTTAAACTTGTATTATTTTGTTAAATTATATTGAACTTAAGTATTCAAGTTTATTGCAATTAAATTCAAGCACAAATTTCAGTTTATGTTTACAAATGCAAGTTCTAGCTCACTGTTTCAATGTGCAATCTCAAATACTTAAATGCAAGTGATTAGAAGTTATTTTCAAGCTAAAATAAGCTTGTGTAAGCTTATTATAACCTTTCACAAGCTCAAACTCTAGTTTCCATTCATTTTGCATCCGGGTCAACAAAAGTCAACTGGGTGAGCATATGGTATTGGAAATGGTGAATGGGTGATTCAGAAGTTGAAATGGGTTGATTTAAGTTCATTTGGGTTGAAACTTAGGTTAGTGGTACTCTGGTTCTTGGATTCAAGCCATAGTGGCTATTGGACATTTTGTAAGTTGTAATTTAGTTTAATAGCTTAATCTGTTTTTACTGTCTAAACCTGTGCCAATCTTGTTCAAATAGCTGTAATTAGGGTAGTAATACGTGGTTTGATCATTAATTCATAGTTGTTCAGTGTTTGTCTCATTTAAGTGTTAAAACAGTCAATTACAAGGGTGTTTGGATTTATTGATTCACCTGTCTTAATGGTCTTTTCAATGGTTAAGTTCTGTTGTATCATGTTTCTCAAGTATAATTGAACTCATTTTGGTCATTTAATTTGGTCTGCTAGTGCTAGAAGTCAACATTTCATTAAAATCATTCTCAACTGTCCAACTGTTGTGATCAAGGAATTGGAAATCATCATTTTGTGTTTGGAAATCCATAACTTTACTTGCATTGTGTCCATTACCCCTTATAACATCAATCTCAGTGTTTAAAATCAGTGGCAAAACTCAAAAAAGTCAACTTCTCATTTTCAGTTCAAAAGTCAAATTAGCATAAGTCAGTTTTGGGCTCAACTAGTAAGATTTTTCATGAGCTCATTTCTTAATCATTTTTAATGAAACTTGTGGTTTTAGAAAGCCCTACTGCTCTAGTTTCTTGTTGTCATTTTAGCATATTTTTGTGATTTTTCTACAAGCTTCAAAAGAGCTTGTCTTTTAGGGCCTAACTGCCCTGCTCCAAAGCTCAGCTTATGCTGAGTTTTTCTCAGCTTTTGCAGAGCTTGTAAAAGGCTCACTTGAGCTCCTCTGGGTCTGTAACTTGGTTCAAATACTCTCACCCAGGTCTAGTGTAGGATACAAGTTTTTGTTTCATGTTTCCAGCTTATTCATGTGCTTATTCATAGGCTTAAATCAGACACCCTTGTCACTGTTTTCTGCCATAATCTCAAACATCAATCTGTTGCAATTTGTTGTTTCAGAGGTTTAGGCTTGTTGAAACTTGTTCCATTTCTGTTATTCTAGCTTATAGTAGCTTCTGTTTTGATTTGGTACCTTTTGGATTCCATTTGCTTAATTTAGTGCTTATTTCAATAAGCACTTTCATATCAGTTTCTAAATCTTGCAAACAAGTCCATTTTTTTCCATTATTCCTAGCTTCCTAGTATTATTTTAGAGTTATCTTGAATTTTTCAGATTTTTCCAAGCTTATTTACTATTTTTCTTAATTTAAATTAGTTTTTAAGCACTTTTAAATAGCATTTAATACTAAAAATTAAGAAAAAGTTCCAAAAAATAATTTTTCATTTTTCTTAAGTTTAGATAAATGTAAAAAGCTTAAAAAGTATTTTTTCCCTATTTTTCTCCTTTTATTTGGTATTTTTAATAATTTAAATTAGTTTTAAATAGTTTTAAATTAGTAATAAATATATAAAAAGTCTAAAAAATATATTTTCTGTTTTAAAATTAGTTTTATCATATTTTAGATTTTTCTAAGTCTTTATTTTATTTTTCTAGTCTTATTTCATATTTTCTTTTATTTTTGAGTATTATTAAATAGTTTAAAATATTTTTTAATTAATAATAATTAATTAAATAGTTGTAAAAATAATTTTCTTTTTCTAATAATTTTCTTATATTATTAGGTTTGTAAAAATGTATTTTTCATATTTTTAGGATCTATATTGTATAAGTTTCACTTTTTATTTCGTACGTTTACGTTATTTTTATTTAAACGTAAGTTTTAAATTTTAGGTTTTAAACGTTCATCACTTTAAAAATAGTGATAGCGTTTATTTAATATCTTTTATCTTTTTAATTTTCTTAATTTGCATTTAAGCCGTTGTTATTTGTTGCCTTTTTCAGTAGTGTAATTATTCAATCCTAATCCTTTCTGATCGCTATCATTAGTGATCATTCTATCGTCTGAATCATGTGTTTAACACACCATTGAGTCTCCGTGGGACATAACGACCCGGGAATCCCCTGTATTCTCTGATCTTCATTGTATTTGCGTCTGAGCAGTTTTTAAGTCTTTTAGACTTGACTGTTTAGCGCGGATCAGGGAGACCTACCAGAGTTATGAAGGACGTGCATGCACGCAGCATCAATCATCAGATAACATATAACATATAACAAATAACAAATAACAGATCTAGGATGCATCCATACGCCCCACAGACAGATATTGATCATATAATATAACTTGAGCTCATAACAGATAACAGATAAGGGACGTGGCAGAACATCACTCTACTGCCCTAGAGTCATGTCAGAAGTGCATTACTGACACGGACATGGAACCCCCATGACTAGTTAATATTTGGCTCGGGTGTCAAACTATCTTAGGTCAAATCAGAATGTCAAAACTGACACAGATCATACTTTATCAGAAGATTAATCATATTTTCAAAATCAAAGTTTTCATATCATATAGTTCAAAATCAAATGTTTCATAACTCAAAAATCAGAGTTCAAATAAGCAACAGCTCAAACAAACAGAATGGGGTTCATAGCAAAGGCTTAGGAAACCCTAATATAAAAGCTAACGAAAAGAAAACGTTATAAGGAACCTTTACTGAAAAGGTCAGAATATCTGTACCTTATTCCAAAGCAAATGACCAAAAAGCAGAAATAGGGAAAGCAAAGGATTACTCCTTCTTCACAGAACCTATACACATTAACGGTCGTACATGTTATTTATGATTCCATAATTGTCGAAATGATCTTTTAATATTTGGTGTTTATACTTAGTGTATTCAGTGATCTTAATACTTTAGAGTTTTATAACTAAATGAGACTTAAGTGTTTTATAAACAATATCGTAGATTAAGGTTCATTATGTCATTTATTAAAGTTTAGGGTTAAATGTGAAAATAGTTTAAACGTCATAACTCACACATGAAATAACGAATTAATATACTCAGCTTCAAACCCTAATCGACTCTCATTTATGTTCTAGGGTTTTCTCATTCTTTTAATATCATATTAATGTGCATTTACTTTATATGTTACGTCATTTAATGACTCATTACTCTTGTTTATTTACTCAACACATTCATGTCTTAACCATACGTTACTTATACACATATTATACGTCCACTTTTATACCCATGTACGTTTATGATTTCTTGTGACAACCAAAGTTACTTATTATCCGGATTAGACACATCGACACACACATGCACAATAGCTTCGACTAGATATGACCACGTACTACGTTTACATATCGACAAGCTCACTTGACTTATAAAACACACGCATGATACACGGTTCACAAACCAATTAGGGTTCGGCATGCATGGTTCGGTTCACATCTCAATCTAGGGTTTAGGTTTTACATGATCCTTTTCTTATTAAACACACGTTCAAAACCCTCACATGGTTCGGCTTGTATTATAGGGTTCGGCTAATAGGTTTTACGCAAACCCTAGCTCATCTACGTACTTTACTTAATCAAGTTTACATGTTTATACCTTGGCCGAATTAATTACAAGTGGTTCGGTTATATATATGTGGTTCGGTTCTTATGCTCAACATATATCTATGATTCGGTTCAAATATACGTATTACATTACATGTTCTCTTAACATTACAAGGTTCAATTCATATGGTTTGTGTTTGTTGGTTTCATACGGTTCGGCCACAAAAGAAAACACAAGCTCGACTAAAACAACATGATACAATATATATTAACGTAAGGTGTAACAAAGGAAGACGAGAAAACATGTTATACCTTAGCTCGTTGAACAAAACTCGCGACACCAAGGGTGTTTGTACTCGGCCGAATGAAAGAAAAAGAAAAGAGAGAGGCAAACAAAACTAGGGTTTCAATTTTGTGTAAATGTATTGTATTTATAGTTGGTAACATTTTCGGTTAGGGCTTTGAGTGGTGTGGGCTTCGGCATCTTGACCCAAACGACACAAAACAAACGCCCCTTATGGGCTCTCTTGGCTCTCGGCTCCATTGATCCAAACGAACAAACAAACACGGCCCAACCCTTTAGCGAGACGTTTAAATCTTTCGTCGTACCATGTCGATCACGTACACATATTAGTTAAGTTTTAATTATTCATAAGTTAACTTTTAACTTCGTTAAATGATTATAAACGTATTTTACGTATTTTATAAATTTCGATTTCAAGGGTATTTTAGTCTTTATTCATGTTTTAGATTTTCAGGTTTTACAATTGATGTGTCAAAGTGAGGAACAATGAACAAAGGACCATGTAGTACAAGACGCTTTTTATTGTGAAAATGGTTACTTGATCGTTATAATAAGCAATTTTGAAAGAGCTACCGAAAGCGGGTGCTTTTTATTAATATTTTGTATATATAGGTAAGACGTCAAATGAGTTCAAAGGATAAAATGTGTTTAACTACAAAACGTTTTCTACTTATCAGGTTTTTATGAACTTACAATCTTGGTTGTTTCTTTATTGTTTTAGTAATGGCTAGATGCAGGTGTGCAGTGGCTAAAGCGTAGAGCAAAAATCTCATATCAATTTTCCTTGCTTAGAAGGTAAATCATTTACTTATTATTTTGGAAAAGTTTTTAGTGTAGATAAGCGGTTTTTAAATGCGATTTTGAATTTAATCAGCGTATAAAATCATATAGTGATTGTGGTTAAGTTAACAAGCACACATATCAATGATTCAAGAAGTAATGCTTCAAGAACACATATAGCAATGAACATCCTCTTTAAATTATGATAAAACTAATGCTTCAAGACCACATATAGTAATGAATACAACAGACGCGTCACTACAAACACGCTGTAATGTCTCTAAGGTAGCATAATTTGTACTTTCTATTTCATTGCTTTAGTTGCTATCATTATTTTCATTTCTTTTCGGAGGAAGTCGAGTATGATTTTTACCATTGAAGCCCGTCTATAAGAATATAACAAAACGTGTCAATAAAAACCATGATGCTTATCATAATTATATGTTTGAATTAAAAAGGCTGGATTTGGTGGTTGTTTAAATTGTCGCTTGGTTAAATATTTAATTTTCATAAAAAGGTAACCATTCAATAATTTTAAAGAATGATCATGTTGATTGAGTTCATTCAGTACGTTTTTCTCGGGACCGTTTGATTAAATCCTCAAGTGTTTTTGGCTACATTAATGATGCAATAGTGTTTTTATTTATAAGTTTAGTTTATTTTCGCTACATTAATGATGCAATAGTGTTTTTGGCATGCTATTTATAAGTTTAGTTTATTGACCCGCGAATTCACATGGTTAAATGAACATACTTGGAAAAAACGATATTAGTCGAAAGTTTGGGTTTCTAAGGAACGTAGAGTTGGTTTAAAGCAACTTTGATATAAGCTATTTTCTTGGTGTGGAAGAACAAAACTAACAAATAAAAGCCCAGCTACTTTCTATGAATTATAATTATGGAAGATGATGGAGAGAGAGTCCTGATCAAGGGCATCATCACTTTATTTAATGTAACGTAGTTATTAGCAACAGTTATGTTGCATCACTATTGATAAGATAAGTAAAGTTTGAACCATAAATTTTTGATGCTTGGTTACAAAGTTAAAACTAAGGACCAAAAGTTCGATCCAGTTTTGTCCAAAAACCGACACAAACCGAACCGTGCTCACCCGAGCATTGTTTACAAAGGGTTTATATATGGAAAAAGACATTAAGTTTTTGTGTTTGGCTCAAGCATAAGAGATCGTGTTATCGATATCAATATTTATGTTTTATATATGGAAGAAAGACATTAAGTTTTATGTGTCATTAAATGAGTTTTCTTCGCAAAAATCACCCAACGCTACTCTTGTGTGGGTATCCGTACTTACTACTATGTTTTCATTAGTCATAAAATATATATTTTTAACTCCATGTCCTACTAAAAGCTTATAAAGTTAAGTGACAATGAGAACAAAGAAAAAACTCAGTGGTGATTCAGAGAGTGCATTAGAGATTTTCGATGAAAATCAGAACTGGAAACTTCGTTTAAATTATTTGTTGCTTGGCGTTTTTGTTATTGTAGGAAAGTTGGGAACTTGAGGTCTTGGAAATGCTTGATATGCTTTTGATTTTGCGGTACATAATTAAATGCTCACCTATTTTAATTTGTATATGTCATATCTATAACTCTTATGCATTTGCAAACTGTTTAATACTTTATATACGTCCTTAAACAAAGTTGTCCTTAATAATTGAGAAAATAAATACCTGCTAATAGTCTCTTAAATCTCAAAAATAGAGATCGCTTTGCTGCACCCTTGATCTGTGAGTATTAGGCCTATTGCTATAAAAGATTTTTAACACATTTGATTACCAGTGTATTGATTATGTATTACTTTGCCTTTGGACAAAATAATAGCCTTGAACATATGGATTTAATCTGATGATGGTATTCATGCAAGTATTTTTATATTAGCTTAAAGGAAATGGAAAGACAATAATAGTAGACAGACAGCCAATGTGGTATGCAACAAGTAGATGGTTACTATGGATGTCTTTGAGAGACTTCATATAGTATGTTGAGAGAGTCTGATTAAGCCTCAGATGTAAATGGGTTGGCCAAGTTGAATTTTGATGTGTTCATTTTGTAACAATATTTTGTATTGTATATAAATAAATAAAATTTGTTATTGTAAATTTGTAATTTGTTGTACTTTATCCTAATGTACAGTTTTTGCTCCATCTGAATGCTACTATTTGTTCCATTTCTCATATAAAGATTCTTTAGCGCCATAGACGTCTTCATAAATCAAACTCGGAATTCTTCATTCATAGGTTTGTTTAGTTGTTGAGGGTGGCTATTAGTGACTGAGCAGTTCCGTTTTTTTAAAGGACTATAAACTTTTCTTTAGTATTTGTAGGTGCTTATTTTTGTAAACTCTATTTGATATTCTCTTCATTTATTTGTATAATATCCAAAATATTGCTGCTACTCTAGAGTTGTGGTATGACCTCTCTTTGTCACTTATATTTTCCATGGTTGTAATTTATTCTCATTCTCTCCAAGTTTCAGCTCTTCTTCCAAATTGGTACATATACTAATAGTTATTGATTTAATATATGCTTTTATCCAACATAAATGGTTTATCTAAGTTACGACAGTCTTAATAAAGCAGACCGTGGATCCTTCATTCTGTTTTCTCACCAGAATTTATCAATGGGTTGAAATTATCCGGTGTCCCAAACCACATACTTGTGTTAAAAGTAGGTGTCTCGGTAATATTGTTGAGGCATATAGATCAATCAAATGGATTATGTAACGAAACAAGACTTCAATTAGTTCGATTATCAAGAACTTCAATTAAAGGATACATTTTGGAAAGAAGGTTATCATACCAAGGTTGAAAATTATTCCGTCTAATAAACGTCTACCGCTAAAAAACGTTAGGAAACAAATTCATTTGTTAGTTTCATTTGCTATGCCAATAAATAAGAGCCAAGGTCAATCACTTTAAAAAGTTTGTTTGTATCTCTCATGCACTGTTTTCACTCATGGACACTATACGTAGTTGTTTCTCGCGTCAAAAGCAAAAGAATTTTTAGGTTGTCGTTTGTGATGCGGATGGTAATCTATCGAACACCACTACAAATGTTTTGTATAAAGATCCAAGAGGTATCTCCAATATACATATTACATCATTTATAACATTTCTTAAATTTACATGTGTTATAAATCATAAACTCCTTTTATTTACACTTTTAATGTTTTTTTAACTTATTAGGTGTTGACGAAACGGACATTGGCTTATCACTTCATTAACGCTCGCTACATACATTTTCTTGTGAAGATCATCAATTTGGAGACGACGATGCATAGGCGTTTATTATATTAATAGTTATAAACACGATTGTTTATAGGATCGTTAACTTATTATTTATTTTTCCAAAAGAATGGAACTTGTATCGTTCGTTGTTGTTTATTATTTTATTCACAAACTTAACTTATTAATGAATCATTTTTTTAAAACCCCGTGAATTTCACGGGTCTATAAGCTAGTATTTGTGATATAATGGAGAGCTTAATTGTAAATATTTTTAATCAGGTTCGGGTGGAACAAAGTCGACTAGTTTTTGTAACCAGATTAACCCGACCCTATTAAACCTTATCAGGTTCGGGTTCAGGTCGGATCAACCGACTCTGTTGATACCCTAATCTAGATGATGTCAACTTATTAAGGTGTTTGTACTTTTCTTATTAATTTGACTGATAAAGCTAATAGAATTACTTTACATAAATGATGAATGATGAATGACTCATTTTCATTTGAGGTATAAGTTTAATTTATTTTATGTATTTCAGCCCCTGAGACAAAATATATGAAGTGTGACACATGTGAAAAACAATTTTAAATTTGAGATTTTTTTTAAATAAACCAACCAGTACACATTTACCAAATTAGACGTCGCATAAATTTTGTTACAAAAATGAACTTTTCATTTTGATCACTTAGATTCATTTAATGAAATTTTTTGGACCCTAGGTATGTGTCTTTCGCGACCTTCTAGTTAAAAACACGACAACTTTTTATAAAGAATGCGAGACATAACACAAATTTTAAAAACGCGACTTGTGTAAAACGCGACCTAATTTATGATTTGGCAAGAAAGTAAAACGGGACTACAAAACGCGGGACTATATTTACAAAATTAAAATGCGACTACAAGTACAAAAATGTGACCCTAGTATTGAAAATAAAATGCGACTATATATATTGTCGAAAGTAAACAAAGCGCGACTATATTTCAAAGATCACTTATACAAAAGTAAGTATGTACCTAGCTACCCACTTTAATGAAATTTTGACCGGTTGAGTTTTACCCAAGTGGGCAGTTTTTGCATAGTTGTCTTCTTTTCCATAGAAGAAAAATCTTGACCATATATTTCTAATCCTTTCATATATTTTTATCCTAAGTATATGTATCTTGTATTTTGTTGGTACATATTTCTTTCTTAAAGCACATGTTTTGGGTTTGTTATTGTCACATGCATAAAACATAAAACATGATTCATTTCATTTCATTCATCATCCATGCGAAAATACAAAGATATTTATTTCATCGGATTCATAAAACAACCAACCAACCAAAACACACTCCAAGTCTAATGTACGGACTACGTGGATTCAACAAACTCCATACGCTCTACTTGTACATGTTTCCTAAGCTTGCCCACAGACTGCATAGCGTTGCTTCGATACACATTAGCCGTGATGGTCAACGTGTCATCTTCTTCATTGAGAACACACTCATATTCCACTATAACCAACAATGGAATTGTATAATTAGTCTTAAGCAAAAACCCATTTCATTAGCTACCAAAAGTATAAACTATACCTTACATAGTCTCCAGGACTTGTTCGAGAAGCTTCGCGACCTTACTAAGGCCGTTGCGCATCCTCAGGAAGAGTTTCTGCGATAAAAACAAACAAAAACCGAAAAATCGAACCAAAAACCAAAAAACCAAAAAAACCGCCCCAAAAAACCGAACCAATTCTAAAAACGATGGTGCGGTTTTGGTTTTAAAAAAAACCGAAAGTTTTAGTTCGGTTTTTGGTCTTATATGAAAACCCAAACCGAAAAAACCGAACCGCCACATGCTATTCATAAAACTAATAAAAAAAAATGTATACATATAAGTTTTGATACAAGTAACCACCAAAGTCCAAAAATTAAGAGATTAGATATTCGTGTTAGGGGTTTATTTAGCTAACACTAAAAATTCGTAAAGTTAGTTTTCTTTATTTCATATATGTTCACGCATCTCATCTTTATATACATATTATATAATCTTATTATAATACGACAAAATATTCTACTTACATTCTACGATTTCTTGATTTAGGTTTCGGATGTTCAGAAAATATTCGTCTTCAGATATCCGAAAAATTGATCAAAATTTAATAAAATATTGGGTTTTGTGAAATGTCATTTTTGGAACTCATATAAAGTTTTCTAAAAATTATAGATATTTGGATATTCGGATATATATAAATATTATCCGAAATGTCGGATATCTAAAATTTCGGATACTTGAAATGTCGGATATCTAAACTTTATATGAGTTCCAAAAATGTGACCCTAGTATTGAAAATAAAATGCGACTATATATATTGTCGAAAGTAAACAAAGCGCGACTATATTTCAAAGATCACTTATACAAACGTAAATATGTACCTAGCTACCCATTTTAATGAAATTTTGACCGGTTGAGTTTTACCCAAGTGGGCAGTTTTTGCATAGCTGTCCTCTTTTCCATAACAGAAAAATCTTGACCATATATTTCTAATCCTTTCATATATTTTTATCCTAAGTATATGTATCTTGTATTTTGTTGGTACATATTTCTTTCTTAAAGCACATGTTTTGGGTTTGTTATTGTCACATGCATAAAACATAAAACATGATTCATTTCATTTCATTCATCATCCATGCGAAAATACAAAGATATTTATTTCATCAGATTCATAAAACAACCAACCAACCAAAACACACTACAAGTCTAATGTACGAACTAGGTGGATTCAACAAACTCCATACGCTCTACTTGTACATGTTTCCTAAGCTTGCCCACAGACTGCATAGCGTTGCTTCGATACACATTAGCCGTGATGGTCAACGTGTCATCTTCTTCATTGAGAACACACTCATATTCCACTATAACCAACAATGGAATTGTATAATTAGTCTTAAGCAAAAACCCATTTCATTAGCTACCCAAAGTATAAACTATACCTTACATAGTCTCCAGGACTTGTTCGAGAAGCTTCGCGACCTTACTACGGCCGTTGCGCATCCTCAGGAAGAGTTTCTGCGATAAGAAACAAACAAAAACCGAAAAACCGAACCAAAACCCAAAAAACCAAAAAAACCGCCCCCAAAAAACCGAACCAATTCTAAAAACGATGGTGCGGTTTTGGTTTAAAAAAAAACCGAAAGTTTTAGTTCGGTTTTTGGTCTTATATGAAAACCCAAACCGAAAAAACCGAACCGCCACATGTTATTCATAAAACTAATAAAAAAATGTATACATATTAGTTTTGATACAAGTAAGCACCAAAGTCCAAAAATTAAGAGATTAGATATTCGTGTTAGGGGTTTATTTAGCTAACACTATAAATTCGTAAAGTTAGTTTTCTTTATTTCATATATGTTCACGCATCTCATCTTTATATACATATTATATAATCTTATTATAATACGACAAAATATTCTACTTACATTCTACGATTTCTTGATTGAGGTTTCGGATGTTCAGAAAATATTCGTATTCAGATATCCGAAAAATTGATCAAAATTTAATAAAATATTGGGTTTTGTGAAATGTCATTTTTGGAACTCATATAAAGTTTTCTGAAAATTATAGATATTTGGATATTCGGATATATATAAATGTTATCCGAAATGTCGGATATCTAAAATTTCGGATACTCGAAATGTCGGATATCTAAACTTTATATGAGTTCCAAAAATGTGACCCTAGTATTGAAAATAAAATGCGACTATATATATTGTCGAAAGTAAACAAATCGCGACTATATTTCAAAGATCACTTATACAAAAGTAAATATGTACCTAGCTACCCACTTTAATGAAATTTTGACCGGTTGAGTTTTACCCAAGTGGGCAGTTTTTGCATAGCTGTCCTCTTTTCCATAGCAGAAAAATCTTGACCATATATTTCTAATCCTTTCATATATTTTTATCCTAAGTATATGTATCCTGTATTTTGTTGGTACATATTTCTTTCTTAAAGCACATATTTTGGGTTTGTTATTGTCACATGCATAAAACATAAAACATGATTCATTTCATTTCATTCATCATCCATGCAAAAATACAAAGATATTTATTTTTCATCAGATTCATAAAACAACCAACCAACCAAAACACACTCCAAGTCTAATGTACGGACTAGGTGGATTCAACAAACTCCATACGCTCTACTTGTACATGTTTCCTAAGCTTGCCCACAGACTGCATAGCGTTGCTTCGATACATAATAGCCGTGATGCTCAACGTGTCATCTTCTTCATTGAGAACACACTCATATTCCACTATAACCAACAATGGAATTGTATAATTAGTCTTAAGCAAAAACCCATTTCATTAGCTACCCAAAGTATAAAGTATACCTTACATAGTCTCCAGGACTTGTTCGAGAAGCTTCGCGACCTTACTACGGCCGTTGCGCATCCTCAGGAAGAGTTTCTGCGATAAGAAACAAACAAAAACCGAAAAACCGAACCAAAACCCAAAAAACCAAAAAAACCGCCCCCAAAAAACCGAACCAATTCTAAAAACGATGGTGCGGTTTTGGTTTAAAAAAAAACCGAAAGTTTTAGTTCGTTTTTTGGTCTTATATGAAAACCCAAACCGAAAAAACCGAACCGCCACATGCTATTCATAAAACTAATAAAAAAATGTATACATATTAGTTTTGATACAAGTAACCACCAAAGTCCAAAAATTAAGAGATTAGATATTCGTGTTAGGGGTTTATTTAGCTAACACTATAAATTCGTAAAGTTAGTTTTCTTTATTTCATATATGTTCACGCATCTCATCTTTATATACATATTATATAATCTTATTATAATACGACAAAATATTCTACTTACATTCTACGATTTCTTGATTTAGGTTTCGGATGTTCAGAAAATATTCGTATTCAGATATCCGAAAAATTGATCAAAATTTAATAAAATATTGGGTTTTGTGAAATGTCATTTTTGGAACTCATATAAAGTTTTCTGAAAATTATAGATATTTGGATATTCGGATATATATAAATGTTATCCGAAATGTCGGATATCTAAAATTTCGGATACCCGAATTTAAAGAACTTAGCTAAATTAATAGGTCTAACATAAAACCATCAACTCAAATTTTGAATATCCGAAAACCGAAAAAACCAAAAACCGAACCGCAAAACACCAAAAACCGAACCGCAAAACACCAAAAACCAAACCGAACTTTTGGTGTAGATGCGCTTGAAGACATGGTGTACGTTTTTCTTCTTGTTTGTGTTGTGTGTGTTTTTGATGTAAATCAAGTGACTAGATACAACTGTTTATGTTGCTTTTATAGTGGGTCGAGCTGCATTGTGATTGGTTGATATGAGTTCACGTGGATCCGCAATGTCAGCCGTTGATTCACTTTTGATGGTTAGGATTCACTATACATGTGTTTGTTTGACAAGCATTGGCCCATTGCTGTATATGGTTTTTGTGTCGGTGTGAATTACTACCTGTTTGGGAAAAACAGTAATAAAGGGGAGATGAGGGTTTCTTCATGAGGAGTTGAGGATGAATTATTGAGGAGCTGGTGGATGAGGGCACATGGGTGGTCCAGTTCCTGTCTCCATGTTTATGGGCAAAGGTTATTCAAACGCTCCACCTTGACATGTTTCTTTTCTTTCTTGAGATTTTTCTTGAGCATTTGCGATTTCTCCATACATGTGCACCGTTGTTGCTGTTAGACGTCATATGGGCAAAGGTTATGCTCCAAATTTATTTATGTTATTGATGTAATAAAAGGTTAAAAGGGGATTTACATTCAGTAGCACTACCAAATACTATCTGCCACAAGAATTTTATCCCTGAACCAGTGAACCTCCTTCCATCCTCACCTTCAAAGTTGGTCAGCAAAAAAGAACATATTACATTACACTAGTGATTATCCACGGAAGCATTTAACTTACGTGCCATGTTTTCTTCGGAATGATTTTTTTCTTTTTTGTGTGTGTTGATTTAAATGGAGTGAAGTGAGGTGACTAGTTGTTACTGTTTACGGAGCTTTTATACGTGGCTCTAGATGTGTTGTGATTGGTTGATTTGAGTTCACACATGTCATCAATGTGAGCCGTTGATTGTGATTTTCTTATGTGTGTGTGTTGATGTAAATGAAGTTATGAATTGAAGTGAAGTGACTAGTTGTTACTGTTTATGGTGCTTTTATAGGTGGCTCCATCTGTGTTGTGATTGGTTGATTTGAGTTCACACAGATCATCAATGTGAGACGTTGATTGTGTTTTTCTGTTGTGTGTGTGTGTGTGTTTTGATGTAAATGAAGTTATGAAGTGAAGTGACTGGTTGTTATTGTTTATGGTGCTTTTATAGGTAGTTCTAGTTGTGTTGTGATTGATTGATTTGAGTTCACGCGGATCATAAATGTGAGCCGTTGATTATGTTTTCCTTTTGTGTGCGTGTGTTGATGCAAATGAAATGAAGTGAGTGACTAGTTGTTAGTGTTTATGGTGCTTTTATAGGTGGCTCCAGCTGTGTTGTGATTGATTGATTTGAGTTCACGCGGATCATCAATGCGAGCCGTTGATTGCTTTTTTCTTTTCTGTGTGTGTTGATGTAAATGAAGTGAAGTGACTAGTTGTTACTGTCTATGGTGCTTTTATAGGTGGCTCTAGTTGTGTTGTGATTGGTTCATTTTAGTTCGGTTTTTGGTCTTATATGAAAACCCAAACCGAAAAAACCGAACCGCCACATGCTATTCATAAAACTAATAAAAAAATGTATACATATTAGTTTTGATACAAGTAACCACCAAAGTCCAAAAATTACGAGATTAGATATTCGTGTTAGGTGTTTATTTAGCTAACACTATAACTTCGTAAAGTTAGTTTTCTTTATTTCATATATGTTCACGTATCTCATCTTTATATACATGTTATATAATCTTATTATAATACGACAAAATATTCTACTTACATTCTACGATTCTTGATTTAGGTTTTGGATGTTCAGAAAATATTCGTATTCGGATATCCGAAAAATTGATCAAAATTTAATAAAATATTGGGTTTTGTGAAATGTCAAAATTTGGAACTCATATAAAGTTTTCTGAAATTTATAGATATTTGGATATTCGGATATATAAAAATGTTATCTGAAATTTCGGATATCTGAATTTAAAGAACTTAGCTAAATTAATAGGTCTAACATAAAACCATCAACTCAAATTTTGAATATCCGAAAACCGAAAAAACCAAAACCGAACCGCAAAACACCAAAAACCAGAAAAACCAAAAGCCGAACCGCAAAACACCAAAAACCGAAAAAACCAAAAACCGAACCGCAAAACACCAAAAACCAAAAAGAACTTTTGGTGCAGATTTGCTTGAAGACATGGTGTATGTTTTTCTTCTTGTTTGTGTTGTGTGTGTTTTTGATGTAAATCAAGTGATTGCTTTTTATAGTGGGTCGAGCTGCATTGTGATTGGTTGGTATGAGTTCACGTGGATCCGCAATGTCAGCCGTTGATTCACTTTTGATGGTCAGGATTCAATATACATGTGTTTGTTAATGTGTTTGTTTGACAAGCATTGGCCCATTGCTACTTATGGTTTGTGTGTTGGTGTCAATTACTACTTGTTTGGGAAAACAGTAATAAAGGGGAGATGAGGGTTTCGTCACGGGGAGATGAGGATGAATTATTGAGGAGCTGGTGGATGAGGGCACATGGGTGGTCGAGTGCCCGTCTCCATGTTTATGGGCAAAGGTTATTCAAACGCTCCACCTTGACATGTTTCTTTTCTTTCTTGAGATTTCTCTTGAGCATTTGCGGTTTCACTAAGCATGCTTTTATTTTAACTTGGCAAAATGAGAGAGAATACTCTTAAACCATGTTTTTTTGTCTCATTGGCTTAAGGTGCGGTTGGATTACCTTATTAGCTAACGCTGAGATTGTTTGCATTGTGGCAGCGAGTATTGGCGTTGCAAATGATTAGATTTGCAGCCAAAACCCAATCCACCCTAGTCGGTTCGTTTTTCGGTTTTATATATTTACGGTTTTCAGTTTCGGTTCGCGCCAAAAACGAGAAAAACACACCATATATGGGCGGGACATCCCTTGGTCTCAAAATATACCTATTTAGTACCAAATAACTCGATACATATATGAACGTTCCTTAGAGTGAGGCTTGTTGGAAAATGTGGTCAAAGGAGTTGAATGACAATTGATGTTTGTCATCATGTGTACTAATGTGAATTGAAAATAAAATTAATTTGTGGTTTTATTTTAATTCATGAGACATTAGTAAAATTAATTTTGTTAATTAATTATGACCGTTTTCTTTCAATTCCATTTCCTATAAGTTGAGAGCTCTCCTCTCATTTCCATACACAAAGAAATACAACTTACTTCTCTCCATTTTTGTTTAAACGTTCATCTTGACCTTGTGTGTATCCGGTTGTAATAGAGGGAAGGCGCAATTTTGGTTCGCCTTGATAACCCGTTTGTGCTAACGGAGTTATCCGTTGTTGTTGTATCCTGGGAGATAGACGTTCATGATTCTCAAGCACCGTGGAGAGGACGAATCTGTCTTAAAGAAACTGTGAGCATCACAGGCCTTAAAATTTTCCTTACTTATGTTTTTTGTATCTCAACAATTCAAAGATTTACGGTATCGTTTCTTTACACTTTTATGTTTTATGTCATGGTTTACTTGTGTCTAATAGCAATTCATGTAACATATATAACAATCTTAAGAAAGATCTATAGTTGCTATTTGAGACGGCCGTTGATATAAGACATTATAGAAACAATGTTGATTATAGCACATGTTTGAAAAGCATTTGGATAATATTTGCTTAGTGGAACAAAACTATAAATGGTTTTTTATGAGGTTACGTCATTTTATGGATATATTTGTCTTTAAATGATATAGTGCTTAACATGTCATATTACATGCGAGTAATTGGATGTCATTGTTTTTCTTTTAACATTTTGACATTAAGCATAGATAAATTAATTTTTGGGACACATCAATTTAATTTGACCTTTTCTTCATGTGTTTTTATGTGTATGATTGCTCTTTGCTACGGCAATAATAAGATGTATTTTGTGGGAGAATCTCGCGTAGGCTGCTTTGTCAATTCTTACAAGCTTTATATATTTTGTTTGTAAGGACAATATAAGGATAATTTTGAGGTAATTTGGATCAGGTTACTTTGTGATTCTGAAAAGAATTTGCTATCTTGCATTGTTTGATAAATTACCTTTAGTTTGAAAGAAATATTTGGTTTTGAAAAGATATTCGGTAATTTAAATAATGACAAGTTTCATGTAACAGAAACATCAAAGGAGTACATATAACTGTCACTTAATTAAGTTATGATGACTTGTTTGAACGTATTTTGACATACAACTTCTCTTGGTTCGCATGGTTTTGTGATCATCTATCATGCTTAAAACTTTTGATTCTATTAAGATGGCATGTTCTTAAGAAAAACAATAGTGAGTTTATGAAATTATTAATACTTAGAGATATGCTCGTAAGGTTTGTTTCAATTGTTAATGGAACATTATTTGATTGGCCCATATCAAGACATGCATATTTCCATTTTGTTTAATTTATTAATTAATAATAATTGGAATAAAATGTATTAATAACTTTTCTACCGTTACATGTAGAGGGTTACCATAAAGAAAAGGTCTGGTTTTGAATATTAACATGTTAGAAGAAATAATAAAGAAGATTATTTTAGTTGTTTGATTATGAAATTGTACTAGATGGTTCATTTGATTATGTGACCTTTTATACTATTTATGTGTCATGACCCGAGTTAAAGAAATTGGTATGATTTTTTTTTTCCTTGCTTGGAAAGGTTTCATAATTGTTATGACACATGGATATTTTGACACTAATATGCAATACAATTGAGTTGTATTTTATGGAAGCCGAAAGGTTTTGAATCATTACATTATGATAGAACAATATAGTGTTCAAAGCATGTTGACATAAAAAATATATTGTCATGGTACTAGTTTGTGTAACTAGTATTGGTTTTTCGATCATGACTGGATCGTAAAGATTAAACGCAATTGCGGAATGCGGACTTTGGTGTTATTTGGAATCCAAAGTACTTGTTGTCACAACTTCGCAATCGTGAGAAAATGCATTGTTTGTATAGTAAACATTTGAGCATTGTACCAATTTTTTTTACATAGCGTACTAAAACATTAAAGTTGATTGCTGAAGAATTTAAACTTATATAGGTGAACGATTCAATTGTAGTTTCTATTTTGGTATATAAATTCAGTTTGGACAGTTGTTTTTGTTTTTCCTTGAGAACATGTGTTGTTCTCTTAGTAAACGGAGAAGTTTTGTACCTGAATTTTAAGTGCGTAGCTAAGACACTAAACTTGATTTGAAGAAAAAAAATGTGTTGTTTTTCGATAATTAAAAAAAAATGCGTTGTAGTGGTTGACCATCAATGAAAAGTGGATGTGTCTAAAGACAATGTTGTTAATGAAGAATTATTACTTCATGCACTGACTTGATTAATACACATTACAATGTATTTAGTATCAAGAAAACGACGATGAAATTATGGAAAACCTTTAATGCTGACATTGTGAATGGCTAAATGCCATGACATAGGTGATAAATGTGGTTGACCCTATCACAATAATTTATTGGCTTGACACCTATATCAGTAATCATATTTGAGTGATGAATATTCATTCAATGTCTTGGTTTAAGATTGAAAAAAAAAAAAAAGGCTCTTTATGAGCAATGATAAACAAGTCGCTCGGTTTTGTACCGAGTATTGATGTTGCAAATGTTCTATTGTGAATATTGTTGCGAATAATCAAACTACTTGTTATTCTAAAAGGATGAATAATCGTCAAGACTTGTTATAACTCATATTGCTAATAATCGAACGGTTTGTCATATGTAAAAAATGACTATGTGTTGAATATAACTGTGTAGGACATTGTGAAATGTCAAGAAAGAACACACATATAGATGACAACGAATTACGTTGGTTTATGTAACTAACTTGAACTGTGTGATTGTCATCCAATGTGAGCTATTATCCATTCGCTAAGTTGGACATATTTTGATTGTGTAAAATGATTACACATTGATTTTATGTGATTATAATCACATAATAAATTGTGATAATCATACAATGATAAGAGATTAAATGTGATTATATATATAAAATCACAAGTGAATTAGAATGACATGTTATAAGTGTAGGACTTACACATATAACTTATGAGATCCTCCTAAAACATGTGTGGTTTAAGGTGGTGATTTGTCTAAAAGAAGAATGTTAGTATATCAAGCTATGAGTAATCAGAATGATGCATCTTCTGTCATACGCTTGATTCTTTGGTCTATAGCATGCTAGACTTGGAATATGTTAATTATGATATGGAAAATAATTAACATAAGACATTCAAAAAAATGTGCATACACTAGTATGAAACTTGTGAAGTGATAAATTACTAATGATCTTGATGTCATATCCATTTGAAAAAAAAATCTTATAAACAAGATTAATACATTGAAAGAGATAACCTTTCTAGAAAATTCTTGAGATAAATTCCATGTGGGGGATTCCGGCCTAGCTAAAGTTCAAAAGGATATCAACAAACATGAAGTTCTTGCCTAGTTGGAATACTCAAGAATTGCCTGAAGCATGATATATTTAGAGTTGAACGGAACTCAAATTTGTACAAACATATTAGAGTAAACTGCAAAAATCATCCCTGTGGTTTGTGTATTTTCGCAAGAATCATCCCTATCTCAAACCTTCAGCATTAAACATCCCCAAGTCCACAAACCTTTAGCAATAATCATCCCTGAGCACTAACGTCTTTAGTTTTACCCGTTAAGTGTTAAATAATATTTTCCCGTTAGTCCCTCCGTTAACATTTGTTGCATCGTTAGTCCTCATTTTACGTTTTCGTCACTTTTTTACGTTTTTGTCCGTTTTTACTCGTTTTCGTCCGTTTTTATCCGTTTTTGTCTGTTTTTTGTATGTATTCGTCCGGGTTTTTTTACGTTTTTTACGTTCTCGTTCGTTTTTTTTACGTTCTCGTCTGTTTTTTTACATCTTCATCCTCTTTTTTTTTACGTTTTTGTCAGTTTTTTATCCGTTTTCGCCCGTTTTTTTAACGTTTTTATCCGTTTTCGCCCGTTTTTTTACGTTTTTGTCTGTTTTTATCCGTTTTCGTTCGTTGTTTATTCGTTTTCGCCAGTTTTTTTACATTTTTGTCCGTTTTTTTTACGTTTTTGTCTTTTTTTCGTTTTCGTTGGAAAAAAAAATATTTTCGAAAAAAAATAAAAAATTTGAATAAAAAATTGAATAAAAAAAATATTTTTCAAATATTTTTTTTTTAAAAGAATCTTATAAAAAAATTTTGAATTTTTTTTTTCAAAATTTTCAATATGTCGAAATTTGAATAAAAAAAATCTTATAAATTTTTTTTTTCAATATTTTCGAAATTTGGACATGTAAAAAAAATTTCCGAAAAATATTGACAAAAAACGGACATTTTTTGAATTTTTTTTTTCAAATTTTTTTTTCGGAAATATTTTTTTTCCAATTTTTTTTTTTGCAATTTTTTTTTTTCTTTTTGGAATAAATTTTCAATATGTTGAAATAGTACAAAAACGAAAGAAGAAATGACAAAATGTAAGAAAAATGGACAAAAACGTAAAAAAAACTGGCGAAAAAGATTAAAAAACATGCGAAAACGGAAAAAAACGGACAAAAACGTAAAAAACTGGCGAAAACGGATAAAAACGAACGAAAACGGATAAAAACAGACAAAAACGTAAAAAAAATAGGGCGAAAACGTAAAAAACGGACGAAAACGTAAAAAAACGGTCGAAAACGGATAAAAAAATGACAAAAACGGATAAAAACGGACAAAAACGTAAAAAAACGAACGAAAACATATAAAAACAGACGAAAAGAGATAAAAACGTTAAAATGACGAACGAAAACGTAAAAACGTTAAAATGACGGACGAAAACGTAAAATAAACGGACGAATACATACAAAAAAGGGACAAAAACGGATAAAAAGCGGATGAAAACGAGTAAAAACGGACAAAAACGTAAAAAAGTGACGAAAACGTAAAATGAGGACTAACGGTGCAACAAATGTTAACGGAGGGACTAACGGGAAAATATTATTTAACACTTAACGGGTAAAACTAACGACGTTAGTGCTCAGGGATGATTATTGCTAAAGGTTTGTGGACTTGGGGATGTTTAATGCTGAAGGTTTGAGATAGGGATGATTCTTGCGAAAATACACAAACCACAGGGATGATTTTTGCAGTTTACTCAACATATTATGTTGATACGACAACTACTCTCAGCATGGATTATCCCTATTGACAATATGAAGTCAAAGAATAACTTTGCGGATCCGCTAGCGAAAAGCAAAATGTGAGAGTTAGTTAGCAAGTCGTGAAGAGGAATGTGACTAAAGCCCTTGAAAAGTTTATATGAAGGAAAACCTAACCCAGCTGACTGGAGATCCCAAGATCTGGGTTCAATAGGACAACCTACTTGTATAAACTGAGGTCACTGTGGGGGAGTAATAAACTCCACATTTATTTAAGGGAGTTAGCAAACTTCCTAGTCCATTCTTATAACAGTGACAATATGAGATTAAGCATATGGCTTTTAATGATTAATGGAGAATCACCTATGTAGGAGAGAAGTGGGGTCGCTTACAAGGGAATTGAGGGGGCGCAATTCTTAGCAGCTCTCACAGAACCAGACTAATGTTCATGACCATAACGAACATAACTATAAGAACCAAAATGTGTCAAGGAGATATTTGTGTGAATATATATTGTCGTCTCCACAAACAGCGGACATTTCAAAGACATCAAGTTCTACTGGCTGCTAGGAGGCTAAGTATATTTCACGAGGGAAGGTTCAAAGGGTAACACCTACCCATCCTATGCAAATATCAACTGCAAAACTCTATTACATCATCGAGTCTTGAATTTTTTTTTCTTTTATCAATTGCATTCATGTGGGGGATTGTTGGAAAATGTGGTCAAAGGAGTTGAATGACAATTGATGTTTGTCATCATGTGTACTAATGTGAATTGAAAATAAAATTAATTTGTGGTTTTATTTTAATTCATGAGACATTAGTAAAATTAATTTTGTTAATTAATTATGACCGTTTTCTTTCAATTCCATTTCCTATAAGTTGAGAGCTCTCCTCTCATTTCCATACACAAAGAAATACAACTTACTCCTCTCCATTTTTGTTTAAACGTTCATCTTGACCTTGTGTGTATCCGGTTGTAATAGAGGGAAGGCACAATTTTGGTTCGCCTTGATAACCCGTTTGGGCTAACGGAGTTATCCGTTGTTGTTGTATCCTGGGAGATAGACGTTCATGATTCTCAAGCACCGTGGAGAGGACGAATCTGTCTTAAGGAAACTGTGAGCATCACATGCCTCAACATTTTCCTTACTTTTTTTGTATCTCAACAATTCAAAGATTTACGGTATCGTTTCTCTACACTTTTATGTTTTATGTTATGATTTACTTGTCTCTAATAGCAATTCATGTAACATATATAACAGTAGTATAGGTTGCGTTTTTGTTGAGATATATAACTCCACCATTTGTGTGATGCGTTGTTGGTGATAGGGTGTGTACGTGTTAGAGATTTTATATCTTACATGTTTTCCTTAGCACACGAGATTAATTGATACCTTAAGTTTTTAACACCTTGTAATGGAACTTGTTGGCCTGTAAGTTCGGGGTGGCTAGTGCTGAAGCAAACACAAATGATTGCAGCCCTTGCGTGCATTGTGACAGGGGCCTCTTGATGTCTGCGTACTTGTTAAGTAAAACAAATGAAGTTACTCAAGAAATTTGAAATCAAATGCAATTGAAAATATGATCATTATGGTGTGTTTGCACGATACTAGTTTCTAAATCTGTACGTGATTATATAGGCCATTAAATCAGATACAATATCAGCTTTTTGCCGAGTCAAAATCAATAAAACAAAGTATTCATTTCCATTTTAATATAATAATCAAAGGTTTGAAAGATAAGTGCATGCCTTTGATTGATTGATTATAGCATAACATTGCTAAATCGAGAAATTGTAAGTGCCGCTTTGAGGCAGGTAGACTTTGTGTTTAAGAAAAAAAAGGGAGAATTTAGCTGAAAAATGTGAGATTTTTACATTCACTTACGAACTGTACTAACCATTACTTTGTCTTTTTGTAGCACTTGATGTTGTTTATATAGTTCGGGATTATTCGTGAGTACAATGGAAGTTGATTTGTCTTTACGTTTCTGATGTGCAGAAAGGTAAAAGAACAGGCTGGCCAAAGATATGGACATATCGAGATAAGGTAACAAACAAGCCTAACGGAGATGCTACAGTAAAATACAAAGATCAATATGTTGCACAAGCTGCTGTAGAATGGTTTAACAATAAGGATTTTTATGGGACGATAATTGAAGTTTTAATGGCAGAGTAAACAAAAACCCGCATAATGTGATAGCACCACTTGTTGAACCAAGTGTAGTCGCTGATATTGTACCGGTTGAAAGTGGTCTGGACATGACTGAAAGTGGTGGAATGGGTAAGGACGTGGTGATGCTTCCGGAAACGCTCCACCAAAAGCATTGCAGCAAGATGGTGACTGGATGTGTCCGGATACAAGGTCTGTGATATTAGATTGGTGAGCAGCTTATTCTGGCTATAATTCAAAGATTGTCGGTTATATTTATCATATGATGTTTTGGTGACAGTTGTACGAATGTGAACTTTGCATTTCATGGTGAATGTAACCGATGTGGATGTGCGAGACCTGCTAGTGCATCAGGTGGTGGCGCTGGTTGTGATGGGGTAGGGGTCGTGGTGGCCCTGATTCAGGAGGTGGCCGGGGTGCAACTGGTGGTCCTGCGGGACTTTTTGGTCCTAATGACTGGTCTTGTCCAATGTAAGCATCACATATTTATCTCTGCTCTGGGATATTGGCTGAAATGTTATTGATTTTGCGAAATGTTATGCAAATGTTTATAATTTTCTACAGGTTTGGTTACATCAATTGGGTAAAGCGCTTAAATGAACTGAAACATCGTCTCTCTTGCATGTAATACATGATCGATTTTCAAGTTTTATTTCTATCAAAGATCATATGTTCTTTTGTTGTATGTAGAGGAGGACCTGCTGGTGGTTACAAAGAACTTGATGAAGAAAAACTGGAGAAAACATAGAGACGTAAGCGAGAAGCTAAAGAAGTAAGATGCAATAAATTCCAACTTGACCATAAAATATTTAAATGCATCTGAATAGCCTTACCATATTATTTGCAGGATGATGGTGAGATGAGATGTATGATAAATTTGGAAACCTCAAGAAAAAGGTTCGTGTCAAAACACAACAAGCTGAAGTTGGTCAGGTCTTACCCGGCCTTCTGGATGGGAGGTTGAGGAGCTAGATATCATATTTTTGTTTAATTTAATAAGTTTTTAGTAAAAAAGTAGAATAGTATCTGTGGTTTGAATTTATAAATGTTCATTCGCTGATGCTAATTACGAATATGGTCTCTAGAAACACTATTTGCTTTCATATTTTGTAGGCCAAAAGCAAAATTAGTTGTATGCTTGATAGACCAAAATCGGAATCAGTTACATGCATGATACTCGAAGGACCAATTGAAGAGAACAGCTTTACAGGGACTATTGTGTAATTCGTATGAAAGACCAATTCTGTAATTATCGCCAACCACACCGACCATTTAGGTAATATGTTCTTAATTTTTGTTATGTTTCAATTAGCTAAGGGTACATAATAAGAAATATATTTGTAATCAGTTTCTGCAGGAATGAGTGAGAGAGATAGAAGAGAAAGAAGCAGAGACAGAGGAAGGGAAATGGAGGAAAGATAGAGCAGCCAGAATAGACGTCGAAGCAGAAGCCATTACAGATTTACAGGGATAGGGGTCAGGAAAGACAGTAGGGCCGGGACTATGATGATAGCAGAGACAGAGAATATGGGCGTGAAAGGTCTGATAGTCACAGGTATCATCACTAAGTAATAAAAGTTGTGCTCTAAGATTTTTGGGACTTCGAGTTCTGCATTAGCATTATGAAGTACTTATATTTTTGGCAGTCTTTCTAGGACAAGGGGATTGTGCCGTTCATGTGGATTATTTTTTGCAAACAGTTACAATTTGAATCAGTTTGGATCAACTGTTGGAGTGTTTAATGTAAAACTATTTGTTGCTTTTCTTGACTTAGTTTATCTTGGATTATTTTGTTGCAAACATATAGTGTTTGAGATTTTTGAATATTAAAACTGTCACGTGCAGATTTTACTCGTAAATTTAGTCACCCCTGATTCTTGTGACATAATTGTTTTTCGCTAGCTAAATTTGACAGAATTGTTAATGCTGTGGAGTTGATAGTACTAGTGCGTTTTATGTTTAATCATCTTTGATAATCATTCTGCCTATGAAAAAAGAAGTGCTTGAGCCAGTAGGTTACATTCATCTACCAAGATTATTCTGTTATGTGTTTTGAATTGGTTAAAGTATTGCATTAAATCATTTTGACAATCGCTATGAAATATAGAATAACTGTCAGAAGTTTAGCAATGCCGCATGATTTCAAACCGCCTTACTTTTCATCTGTGAAAACTTGGTCAGGTATTCATGTTCCATAGGGCATCTTTTGTTTCAAATGAGATGGGGATGACCAAATGGCACATTGTAAGATAAGCCTAATTAGCTAGAACCAATTAGTACATACATAATGCAACTATACAACAAACTCGACACCCATAGCTAGAACCAATTACACATACAAGTTGCATACTCTTTACTTACATGCTTGATTAGAAACCATAATATCTTTACAGTTAGACCATGAATTACACCAACTTTCACACATAACAAATTTTGGTGTCAAAAAACAAGTGATCACCTTATATTTGGGATAATATATGTGATGGACTAGATGATGTCATATTATTAAGCACTTAGGTCCCAATATTGTCAACTTAATAGACTGTAATTGGGCTTGATAAAAATGTTTACTATGTTGGTCCACTCATTTTATTTTTAGTTTAGCTGCTCATATAAATATCATAGAATCTTTTGAATTCGTTAATCATTCAAGAGATTGAAATATTGTTTGTATGCAGAACAAGTTCAGTGGTTGTCGACATGAGTGACAAAATATATGAAGTGACACATCTGAGCCACACTACATCATTTTCTAGTTGCTTTTATCATTAAAAAATGTTCAAATAACCTATTAAAGTATCATACTTGTCACAAATGTTAGTACGCCTTAGCGAATAAAAAAAATATCCCCTTTGACTATCTTTCTCGTCCAACTACGCTTGAATCAAACATTGACCACCTATAACTACCGGTTATGTCCACGTCACCAGTTACTTGTCCACCTCACATTTCCAACTCAACATATATCAGGTTTTTTTTTTTCTTTCTCTCTCTTCCATTTTTCCTTCTTTCCCTCTTTCACTTTCCCAATTTCATTCCCAACATAAACCCTAATTTTCATCTTTTGCAATCCACTGTAAATTGATAACCGATTCCCTATTCCATCATGTTTAGAAACAATTTCTTAATTAAATGACCTCGTCTTCTACATTTTGTCAGCTTCAATATCTGTTGCGTTCTTTTCCATATCTTCTTTACTTGCCCAAGCAGCAATGTTCATCTTCCCAAGTTGAACCCCGAGCTCTAAGATCTCTTTACGGGTTCTGAGTTTGACTTCTTCCGCAGTCAACTCTTTTGGATTTGATTGGTCTATAGGTGTGGAAGTGGGTCCTCCTCTTCGAGGTGTAGACGGCAGGGTCGTAGCTCCAATTGGTGTAGAAGTTGTTGACGGTTCTTGACTTGGTATTGGAGTCATTTCCGTACCCATATCTCTCATTGACACGGATCTTACTTCAGGACATGATGACTCACTAGTGTCAATTTCTAGCAAGTCTTTACTTTCAGGACATGGATTAGTTGACTCGTTTCCCTCAGTTGTTTGACCCACGCTGGAAATCCAATTAGGCAAAAAGTGTGTCTAATACAGGAACCGGTTACACAAGTTACAAAATGTATAGTTTGAGACAAGAATTACAAGTTGAGGGGGCAAAAGGGATATTTTTTTTATTCGCTACGTCGTACTAACATTTGTGACAAGTATGATGCTTTAATAGGTTATTTGCCCTTAAAAAATCTATGTTTGCAAAATTCCTCCATTGCAAAGAAGCCATCTAAAAGCTTTTTAAAACAATTAATACTTAAAAAAGAAACCAACAGGTCTTACGTCTAAAACACTTGTGATCCATCGAGTCTTTAGCAAAAAAGTTTTTCACCAACTCTTTAGTACAAAGCAGAAAAATCACTTAAAAAGCTTTTTCAAATAGTAATGAGTCATTACTAAAGTTAGCATTGCAAATACTCTGAGCTAACAGATGAATCAATTATAATTTGAAACTAAGTCTTATGTAAGGTTCTAGGAGAACTTTTTTTTGTTAAAAAGATGTGCATATAGTTTATGGACTTTTGCCTTCATTAATACGGAGTATTTAAGATTTGTAGGTGGTTTGCTTTTATATCATCACATTCTTGGTCAGCATGCAGTACGATTTAGACTTTACTTTGTCTTGAGGAAATGCTACAACAATTTCGGTATGAGCCCATGATAAACCAATGTGGTTTGACTCTAACAAATCTACTCTAAAAATTGCGAACTTGTTCGGAATTGATTTAATACTGTAAGCGGCAGTTTAAAAACGGTTCACTTATATTAGTCATAAAGAGCAAGAGTTTGGTTCAATAAATATCAAAGAAAAACTAAAGATCAAATAAACCATTGAGAAAAGTTCCATACGGAACAAGTTTTATCTAAAGAACAAATGGTTAGATCTCAACCATCCATCCATTTGAATCCAACGGATTAGATTAATCTACATTTGAAACTA